>JAVLUX010000035.1:1387500-1525000 GCA_032164185.1 Moxostoma hubbsi
ATTCACACGATTGTTCACCTTAATTAGTTTTACACTTGCAATGATGATTAAACTGACACTTGAAACTCCAACAAAGCTAAACAAGCTGTTGTAAATAATAAGGATTTAGCTGTATTGCACAACTATCCGATGTGTTAAGAGGTGCAATCACTAACCGGTTTTTATTTGAGATGGTTTATATTCTCTCTCGCTCTCAATAGGAGGTGATTTTCTTCTGTTTACGTGAGGAGCCTGTGGTGTTTCTGCGTTTGGAGGGTGACTTTGTTCCGTACACTCCCAGGAGAAAGGAAAACCTTCATGAGAACCTGCATGACCTGGGACGAGATGTTACCGCCGAGAATCTGGAACTCACCATCAGAAAAGAGGTCAGAACAGCACACTGAATTTGAATTCGCTGATCTGAATAGAGCTGAATTTGAATTCGCTGATCTCAATAGAGCTGAATCTGAATTCGCTGATCTCAATAGAGCTGAATCTGAATTCGCTGATCTCAATAGAGCTGAATTTGAATTTGCTGATCTCAATAGAGCTGAATTTGAATTCGCTGATCTCAATAGAGCTGAATTTGAATTTGCTGATCTCAATAGAGCTGAATTTGAATTCGCTGATCTCAATAGAGTTATCAAAAAAGAAGTCAGAAGATCTCGTATTCACATTGAATTTGAATTTGCTGATCTGAATAGAGCTGAATTTGAATTCGCTGATCTGAATAGAGCTGAATTTGAATTAGATGATCTGAATAGAGCTGAATTTGAATTTGTTGATCTCAATAGAGCTGAATTTGAATTCGCTGAT
Source organism: Moxostoma hubbsi (assembly GCA_032164185.1). NCBI lineage: Eukaryota > Metazoa > Chordata > Actinopteri > Cypriniformes > Catostomidae > Moxostoma > Moxostoma hubbsi. The sequence goes on from JAVLUX010000035.1 coordinate 1,388,296, forward strand.
CTCAGTAGAGCTGAATTTGAGTTTGCTGATCTCAATAGAGTTATCAAAAAAGAAGTCAGAACATCTCTCATTCACACTGAATTTGAATTTGCTGATCTCAATAGAGCTGAATTTGAATTTGCTGATCTCAATAGAGCTGAATTTGAATTTGCTGATCTCAAGAGAGCTGAATTTGAATTGGCTGATCTCGATGGAGCTGAATTTGAATTGGCTGATCTCAATAGAGCTGAATTAAAAAAGAAGTCAGAACATCTCTCATTCACACTGAATTTGAATTTGCTGATCTCAATAGAGCTGAATTTGAATTCGCTGATCTGAATAGAGCTGAATTTGCTGATCTGAATAGAGCTGAATTTGAATTAGCTGATCTGAATAGAGCTGAATTTGAATTTGTTGATCTCAATAGAGCTGAATTTGAATTCGCTGATCTCAATAGAGCTGAATTTGAGTTCGCTGATTCAATAGAGTTATCAAAAAAGAAGTCAGAACATCTCTCATTCACACTGAATTTGAATTTGCTGATCTCAATAGAGCTGAATTTGAATTTGCTGATCTCAATAGAGCTGAATTTGAATTTGATGATCTGAATAGAGCTGAATTTGAATTTGCTGATCTCGATGGAGCTGAATTTGAATTGGCTGATCTCGATGGAGCTGAATTTGAATTGGCTGATCTCAATAGAGCTGAATTTGAATTAGCTGATCTCAATAGAGCTGAATTTGAATTTGCTGATCTGAATAGAGCTGAATTTGAATTCGCTGATCTGAATAGAGCTGAATTTGAATTTGCTGATCTCAATAGAGCTGAATTTGAATTTGCTGATCTCAATAGAGTTATCAAAAAAGAAGTCAGAACATCTCTCATTCACACTGAATTTGAATTTGCTGATCTCAATAGAGCTGAATTTGGAATTCACTGCTCTCAATAGAGCTGATTTGGAATTCGCTGATCTGAATAGAGCTGAATTTGAATTCGCTGATCTCATTAGAGCTGAATTTGAATTCGCTGATCTCGATAGACCTGAATTTGAATTCGCTGATCTCAATATAGCTGAATTTGAATTCGCTGCTCTCAATAGAGCTGAATTTGAATTCGCTGATCTTATTAGAGCTGAATTTGAATTAGCTGATCTCATTAGAGCTGAATTTGAATTAGCTGATCTCATTAGAGCTGAATTTGAATTCGCTGATCTGAATAGAGCTGAATTTGAATTCGCTGATCTGAATAGAGTTATCAAAAAAGAAGTCAGAAGATCTCGCATTCACACTGAATTTGAATTCGCTGATCTCAGTAGAGCTGAATTTGAATTCGCTGATCTGAATAGAGCTGAATTTGAATTCACTGATCTGAATAGTTATCAAAAAAGAAGTCAGAAGATCTCGCATTCACACTGAATTTGAATTTGCTGATCTCAATAGAGCTGAATTTGGAATTCACTGCTCTCAATAGAGCTGATTTGGAATTCGCTGATCTGAATAGAGCTGAATTTGAATTCGCTGATCTCATTAGAGCTGAATTTGAATTCGCTGATCTCAATAGACCTGAATTTGAATTCGCTGATCTCAATATAGCTGAATTTGAATTCGCTGCTCTCAATAGAGCTGAATTTGAATTCGCTGATCTTATTAGAGCTGAATTTGAATTAGCTGATCTCATTAGAGCTGAATTTGAATTAGCTGATCTCATTAGAGCTGAATTTGAATTCGCTGATCTGAATAGAGCTGAATTCGAATTCGCTGATCTGAATAGAGTTATCAAAAAAGAAGTCAGAAGATCTCGCATTCACACTGAATTTGAATTCGCTGATCTCAGTAGAGCTGAATTTGAATTCGCTGATCTGAATAGAGCTGAATTTGAATTCACTGATCTGAATAGTTATCAAAAAAGAAGTCAGAAGATCTCGCATTCACACTGAATTTGAATTTGCTGATCTCAATAGAGCTGAATTTGAATTCACTGATCTCAATAGAGTTATCAAAAAAGAAGTCAGAACATCTTGCCTTTACACTGAATCTGAATTCACTGATCTGAATAGAGCTGAATTTGAATTCACTGATCTGAATAGTTATCAAAAAAGAAGTCAGAAGATCTCGCATTCACACTGAATTTGAATTTGCTGATCTGAATAGAGCTGAATTTGAATTCGCTGATCTCAATAGAGCTGAATTTGAATACGCTGATCTGAATAGAGCTGAATTTGAATTCGCTGATCTGAATAGAGCTGAATTTGAATTTGCTGATCTCAATAGAGCTGAATCTGAATTCGCTGATCTCAATAGAGCTGAATTTGAATTTGCTGATCTCAATAGAGCTGAATTTGAATTTGCTGATCTCAATAGAGCTGAATCTGAATTCGCTGATCTCAATAGAGCTGAATTTGAATTCGCTGATCTCAATAGAGCTGAATTTGAATTCGCTGATCTGAATAGAGCTGAATTTGAATTCGCTGATCTGAATAGAGCTGAATTTGAATTCGCTGATCTCAATAGAGCTGAATTTGAATTCGCTGATCTGAATAGTTATCAAAAAAGAAGTCAGAAGATCTCGCATTCACACTGAATTTGAATTTGCTGATCTCAATAGAGCTGAATCTGAATTCACTGATCTCAATAGAGCTGAATTTGAATTTGCTGATCTGAATAGAGCTGAATTTGAATTCGCTGATCTCAATAGAGCTGAATTTGAATTCGCTGATCTGAATAGAGCTGAATTTGAATTTGCTGATCTCAATAGAGCTGAAATTGAATTTGCTGATCTCAATAGAGCTGAATCTGAATTCGCTGATCTCAATAGAGCTGAATTTGAATTCGCTGATCTCAATAGAGCTGAATTTGAATTCACTGATCTCATTAGAGCTGAATTTGAATTCGCTTATCTCAATAGAGCTGAATCTGAATTCGCTGATCTCAATAGAGCTGAGTCTGAATTCGCTGATCTCAATAGAGCTGAGTCTGAATTCGCTGATCTGTGTTTCAGGTATAAAAGGAAAAGCCTACAGTTATGATTTAAAACCGTGTTTAATACAAGCTCAAATGTGTAATTTCAGTCAGTCGTGTGTGTCAATGGATACTTCACGTGAACATCATATCAGCTCAAAAATGTTCTTTTGTTATTCATTTTACATTTCATTTATTAGAAAGCAAAACATTTAAATGAGAAACTGACACATGTTGATTTGTGCTTTCAGCTTCACGACTTTGCCAAACTGAATGACAACGTGTTATATGTGTATAACGACATCGAGCACTTCAAAGGGGAACCACAGAAAATCTCCATTTCCTGTGAAGAAGACATTCATGTTACGGAGGAGGTGTATAAAAGAGCGCGGTTTACGATGCCCACATACAGGTACACTCACACACACTTACAGCTTTTTGTGCTTTTAACCATATCTAAAGGAGAAGTGTGTTATTTCTGTGCCACCATTTCTGTAATTGCTAATAAAATAACCAAAACAGGTTTCCCCAACTGATTGTCCCGCCCAAAACACATCCCATCGATCGAGTCAATGATATAAAATAAAATGCCATTAAAAGAGTGTCTAATCGAAAATGATAATTAAACTTGAATCAAATGAAAATATAATTCATTTTCAACAAAATATTGAGGTTATAACTTAATGTAACATCTCAAAATGCTCCTGAAAAACAGGTGATAATCACGGTAATGTGTCTCCAGGTATTACCGTCTGCCACTGCCGATGGAGGGCGCCCCGCTGGAGGACGCGTTTGATGCGTTTGTCAACGTTCTGAGGGTAAGAAATCCTGCTGAAATTGCTGGCATGAAACACCAAGAACCATATTCATCTTGCATGTCATGAGTCTGTCCAGTGTCAACATGACCTTTCTAAAAATGAGATTATCTTCTAAATCAGAGGTTCTCAATTGGTGAGGTGTGCCTCCACTGGGGGGCATCATAGAGCCCCAGAGGCGGCGCAGCGCTGTGGAAAAGAACATAACAGTTGAAGTGCGCGTTATGCATCCGCGCGCTGTAGGGCGCGTTATGCATCCGCGCGCTGTAGGGCGCGTTGTGCATCCGCGCGCAGTAGTGGCCGTTATGCACCCGCGCGCTGTAGTGGCCGTTATGCACCCGCGCGCTGTAGTGGGCGTTATGCACCCGCGCGCTGTAGAGGGCGTTATGCACCCGCGCGCTGTAGAGGGCGTTATGCACCCGCGCGCTGTAGAGGGCGTTATGCATCCTCGCGCTGTAGCGGGCGTTATGCATCCTCGCGCTGTAGCGGGCGTTATGCATCCGCGCGCTGTAGTGGGCGCGTTATGCATCCGCGCGCTGTAGTGGGCGCGTTATGCATCCGCGCGCTGTAGTGGGCGCGTTATGCATCCGCGCGCTGTAGTGGGCGCGTTATGCATCCGCGCGCTGTAGTGGGCGCGTTATGCATCCGCGCGCTGTAGGGGGCGTTATGCATCCGCGCGCTGTAGTGGGCGCGTTATGCATCCGCGCGCTGTAGTGGGCGCGTTATGCATCCGCGCCCTGTAGCGGGCGCGTTATGCATCCGCGCCCTGTAGCGGGCGTTATGCATCCGCGCGCTGTAGGGGGCGTTATGCATCCGCGCCCTGTAGCGGGCGTTATGCATCCGCGCCCTGTAGCGGGGGCGTTATGCATCCGCGCGCTGTAGGGGGCGTTATGCATCCGCGCCCTGTAGCGGGGGGCGTTATGCATCCGCGCCCTGTAGCGGGGGGCGTTATGCATCCGCGCGCTGTAGCGGGGGCGTTATGCATCCGCGCGCTGTAGCGGGGGCGTTATGCATCCGCGCGCTGTAGCGGGCGCGTTATGCATCCGCGCGTTGAAGTGCGCGTTATGCATCCGCGCGCTGTAGGACGCGTTATGCATCCGCGCGCTGTAGTGCACATTATGCATATGCGGCAGATTCTGGGCCAATAAAAAAGGAAGTATGATCACGAATATTTAAAGTTGGGATTTTCGTGGAACGGTCCCGATGATGCGCCGCTGCCGTAGTGTGTTATTTGCAAAGAGGTGCTAGCAAATGATAGTATGAGACCTTGTAAACTCCGGCGTCACACTGAGGCCAAGCTCTAGTCTGGTGGTCAAGCCACTGGAATTTTTTGACAAAGCTGAATGATTTGCAAACACAAAAGAGAGTAATCCAGACCTTTAGCTCTGTTAATACTAAGGCGACTGGAGCATCATATCACGTTGCTTTACATATAGGACTGAGTTTCCCACCTCTCTCGAAAGGCTATCAATAGTAAACAATAACGTGAAATGGTACAAATTATGCAAACAGTAGTAAAACTGGTAACAGAAATTAAAGCTGTTATTTAGCATTTCAAGTCTAATTTTGTGTCTTAACTTTTTGGCAGACGGATCAAATAATTAATTAAAATATAAAATAAAATGTATTTATTACTTCCGGTTTGTCTCTTTGTATTAACCCTGTAATAACCATGATAATTTGGTGATAATTATGGTTAAATCGTTGTTTTTGGAGTTTGTGTTTTGAGTGTGTGTATCTGTATGTTTGCAGCAATCTTGCAGCCTTGATGAGTGACACATCCTTCACATGTGTTGTGCTTCCTGTTTCTCTGGTTTCAGTAGACCCAAGATGAAGCCACAGATTTGTCGAGTTGAAACATTAGAAAGAATTAAATGGCCAAAGCGAAACCACAAGATGAATGTGTTAACCCTGTAATATAAAATATGAAGAATTGTCAGAAAATGTAAATTAATTTTGTTTTACTTTAAACTGTTTTTGTTGCCATTTGACAAACTATAAAAGAAATCGCATTACAGTTTTATTAATGTAGCTTAATGTATTATTCATTCTAACTTTTGACGAAAATGTTGCATTGTCACCAAATTCGTATAGTGCGTTCAGAGTTTTTGGACAATTACGCGCACAAAATTTTGTCAATAGGGCACTTTTTGACGTCTTGACATCAAATTCATCTGTCTAAAGAGATTTTGCCATGAGTGACCCTAGATGATACTCAACAAATTTCGTCCAAATTGGATATACGACCTGGGAGGAGTTCGAAAAAGTACGTTTTCAGTTGAATTAAAAATGGCGGGAAATGAGGCTGACCAGGCATAATTGGGTATCATCGTACTCGTTATGTCCTAAGGAATCCAAAGAGACCAATCTTATAATTTTACTCCAAACTATTCAGAAGTTATAAGCAAAAATAGCATTTTTTTCATATCTCTTGACCACTAGGTGGTGCTGTTCCATGAGGTCATGCCTGTGATGACTTGTACCAAGTTTCGTGTCAATACGCAAAAGCGTTGCGAAGTTACAGCCACAAGTCCATTTTGGCTCAATCGTGGTCAATTTCATTGAAGCGTTATTCGAAAACAATTTCATTTATCAAAAAGCTTTTGCTAACTTTTTGTCATCAGTGTCCCTAGATTAGGGGTGTTCAATTACATTTCCAAGATGTCCGGTCTCGACATTCCCGTCCCACCAAAGGTCCGGACAAAAATAACTTTCGTCACAAGGTATGATGACTTGTGGAACCATTAATGGAACCAATCTGGGGTTTGGACCCGGTCCGTGGTCATCCTATTGGTGACCGCTGGCCTAGATGATACACCACAAATTTCGTGTAGATCGGAGATACGGTCTAGGACGAGTTAGAAAAAGTAGTTTTACAAAAAAAAAATCACAAATTGTTAATTTTCATGATAGGAATGAAATCAGAGATAGCAATTTTGTTTGTCTTGAGCTAAGGGTTCCAATAACACAAGGAACTTTAGTCTCAGACATACAGTGTAGGAGTTATGACCCAAAATATGCAAAGACTTTTCTTCGCTTTAGCGCCACCTATAGGCCGATTGGCACGATTCCATGCGTACGGCTAGCTAGCCGGAGTACTACCATCCCTGAAAGTTGTCTAGGCCGTATGGTTTTGTCTGCACAATCAGTTTTAGAGCAGAATAATAATAATAATAATAATAATAATAATAATAATGATCCTGATAAAAACAATAGGGCTTGAACCCCTAATAAAATATTCTGTTTTTAATAAAAAAAATTTGCATGTATTTTATGCACCAAACACTATATTGACATTTTAAAAAAGGGAAATTGTTAAACTTTTTTCACTGGGTCTCGGGAATTTATGGTAAGATGACATCATAATAGCTTGTAATGTAAAACAATGAGATCTTTATTGCGACAGAGCAGGCTGCATATATGACAATACACGGAAATATTAGTTCTTTAAATGATACTTTAAATGTATCTTAGAGAAATTCCTCAAACGCCTGTTTTATCACATTTGATGGATTTCAAAGGGGCTTTTTCAATAAAATAATATACAAAATTTGAACCAAGCACAAGTTGCTTATATTCAGGAATCCGCCGCCATTATAAATAGATCGATATAAACATTGAAACCACTTTTTATTCACAAATAACCACTAGATGGTGCCATAAACATGTGAAACTTTCATAACATGGGCTGTTTGGCTCATCAGCTTGAACAGAGAGTTAAACATGAGCCGGCAAACGTTGTGTATCATATTTAATACACACGCCGTTATAGGGTTAAACTGAGCGGGATCTCCAAATGACGACATTTCCCAGAAAAACCTATCCTATCCTAACAATGCATGATTTGCGTTTTATTGTTTGCATTTAGTGTAACTTTCCTTGTTGTTTGTGTCACCATCAGAACAGACCGACCAGTTGAGAATCGCTTCTTCATACAGTGTTTTTGTAAACAAGTTCCCAAACTGCTATTTAAAATGATCTGTTTGTCTTTTTGATGGATTGTCTGGAGCTTGTGGGCCGTCCTCCACACTTTCATAAATGCATCCGCTCACCATTCACAGCGTCCTGAACAATCTCAGAGCTCACGCTGGTATTTTAGCCTGCCAATAGACGGATACACTGGAAGTGGCTGTATAAAAGAGACGAAACAACTTCCTGTCACATTAAGACTGTTTGTTTTGCCGGTCTGCCAACTCGACTCGTGCAGTGACCCGATCTGTGACAGATTATTATTTATTCAGTTTCTCTACTAACTGACACCCTTTAACTGGTGATTTCTCTCTCTAAATGTAATTTGCATGTTTTTAAAAGTAGCACTCATGTGTTGTTCATCTGGTAAATGTTGCTTATGGAAAATAATCCAAATTTGATTTAGTCATTGTTAACATTTTTTGGTCAATGACATGCTCATTTAAAAAAAAAAAAAAAAATACACTACCGTTCAAAAGTTTGGGGTCACTTGTCTGAAATGTTTCTCATGATCTTAAAAATCTTTTGATCTGAAGGTGTATGCTTAAAAGTTTGAAATTAACTTTGTAGACAAAATATTATTCTGCCAAAACATATACATTTATTTAACTACAAATCTAAAATTTCCTAAAAAAAAAAAAGTTTTTGAAATGGATGACTTGGATCAAAATATGAAGAAAAGAAGCCAATAAGTGCCCAACATAGATGGGAACTCCTTCAATACTGTTTAAAAAGCATCCCGGGGTGATTCCTCAAGAAGTTGGTTGAGAAAATGTCACGAGTACATGTCTGCAAAATCTAGGCAAAGGGTGACTACTTTGAAGATGCTAAAATATTACATAGTTTTGGATTTATTTTGGATTTTTTGGTCACAAAATAATTCCCATATTTCCATTTCTATTATTCCATAGTTTTGCTGACTACTATTATTCTAAAATGTGAAATAAATAAATAAATAAAGAATGAGTAAGTGACCCCAAACTTTTGAACGGTAGTGTATATATATATATAATTTATTTATTTATTTTTTTTCCACACACCTCTACTATGATAAACATTTTTGCAACGAGATCAAAGACATTTGGATATTTTTAAAGTCAAAAATGTCATTGTATATCCATCTGGAGAAATTGAAAACATAATTATTTGTATAAATAGTATGAAATAGTCTTTTATTATTAGGGTTCGTTAGTGTTCCTGTTATTATTGTTGAGTCTATGGCAGCCCATACAACCGCTTCTGGGAAAGGTATGAAATTTGGCACACCGATAGAGGACAGTCTGATCTGTTACTACAGCAAATTTGGCATCTCTACCTCAAACCCTCTAGCGCCACCAACTGCCCAAATTTGATTTAATAACTTTTGAACCATGAGTCCTACAAACTAAATGATTTTTCCTCTGATTCCTTGGCTCAAGACAATTCGATTGCATTTTCCATTCTGAAAAATTTCCACCATTTTGAATTCTCCAAAAAAAACGACTATTTCTAACTCGTCCTAGGCCATTTGTCCGATTTTTCTAGAGGCACTCACAACAAAGATATTCACAGAATTTTGATAAACCGTACCGTTTTCGAATGGCACTTCAACGAATTTGACGAAGAGCAAGCCAACATGGACACGAGGGTATATCTCCGTAACGCTTTAGCATATTCATACCAAACGTATTATTTGTCATAGGCACCATGACTCGAGGACTTCGAAACAGTTCCACCTAGTGGTCACAAGATATGAAAAAAAGCACGTTTTTGCTTATAACTTCTGAACAGTTGGTCATAAAATCATCAAATTGGTCTTATTAGATTTAGTGGGGTATATAGAGTCCAACGATTTGAAAAATTCCTGTGTCGGCCATTTTGGATGTCAGCCATTTTGAATTTAGTCATAAAATGCTGTATTTTACGAACGACTTGGCGTATCATAACAACTCTGTATGTTTCTTTGGCACCATGATCTGAAGGGACTCAAAGTTTCGGGACAGCGCCACCTTGCGGTCAAAAATTATAATGCTATTTCTAAAAATGCTAATAGCGATTGAATCCTTTTGCCTGCTGTCATGAGTCTGGTCTTGATAGATTCTATGGTTCATGCCGAGAACAATAACTTCCTGTCTGCCATTTTTAAACGTTTTGAAAACGTACTTTTTCTAACTCCTCCTAGACTGTTTGTCTGATTTGCATGAAAATTTGCCTGCATCATCTAGAGGCACTCACAACAAGATATTCAAAGAATTTTGATGACCCATATGGTTTTTGAATGGCGCTTCAACGAATTTGCCAAATAACGTGCAAAATTGAACTTTGCTGTATCTCCGTAATGCTTTGAGGGATTGGGACGACACTTGGTATGCGTCGTCACCTTTAGGCCTTGAGGTTACCTGCTACATTTTGATGCACTGCCCCCTACTAAATTAATATTTTGGCTTATAACTCTTGAATGCTTTCCTGCATGATAACCATTCTGCCCAGATACTACTTGAGCAGTTTCAGAACAGTCCCACATAATGGAAATTTTTTATTTTTTTTAAAGTTTTTTTTAATGATTGAAAGTTTACTTTTTTCTAACTCTTCATACACTGTTCATCGGACCCTTACCAAAAACATGTCACAAAGCTTCTTTTGGTGCTCATGGTGCTGATAATTGGCTTGACCCTGGTATTGCTGCTTGCAGCTGTATTTATTATTATTATTACTATTATTATATTATTATATGCAAGCAGCGATACCGGGGTCAAGCCAATTATCAGCACCATGGTCACAAAGCTTCTTTTGGTGTTCATGGTGCTGATAATTGGCTTGACCCCGGTATCGCTGCTTGCAGCTATATTTATTATTATTATTATTATATTATAAAAAAGCAGTGAAACTATTGTTTAAAAATATTATTAATATTTAAAAAAAACAACACCTTTTGTCCACCAAATCAAAGTCAGGTGGTGTTACCAACATTATTAAATATTACTCAGTTCAATTTGATGGAATTTTGTTATGAACTTAAATGCATAAATGTTTAAATGTTCTTAAATTATTAATAATATCTGTAATATACATGTACTGTATTCTGCTTCTTCTCTTATAGGAGAATCCGTCTCTCTCTTTGAGTCGTGATGCAACTCATCCTCTGCCAGCGCTTTTGTTCAGTTGTCAGGTGGGTGTCGGTCGCACTAATCTGGGTCTGATCCTGGGCTCATTAGTGATGATTCACCTCACACGGGCGACACAAGAGGCAGCACCACCGTAAGACCCCAAACACACGTGCACGAGTGATGTTTTCGGCTTCTCTTGCCGCTTTTACAGAATGTTTTATTAAAAAACTTAAACATACTTCAACTTCATTGAAAAGTTTAATACTATAGTTATTTTTGTGTTTGATGCTGATCCGTGTAATGAGAAGGATTTCATGTTTTCATAGAGTTGTAACAGAAGAGGATGTAACGGCTAAACCTAAAATGCAGTTCCAGGTGATCCAGACACTCGTCAGTAAACTGCCTAAAGGTCAAGAGGTCATGGAAGAGGTCAGACTTTGGTCTTGTGTTAATACTAAATATGATTAACATCATCAAGAGTTTTCACTTGACATTTGTAGTCTATTTGTAGTCTTGTGCAGTCAGACTTTTCACTATCAGCGTAACGTCTGATCCGCTTATTTCCTTTTATTGCAATTTTTGGTTTTACCTGGCATAGATTATTTCACATTGATATATATATATATAAGATAGATAGATATAAATAGGTATAAATAGGTCTGCTCGCTACACAATAGTCTTTGTCTAAAGTGTGATGGTAGGGTAAATTAAAAGGGGGTTGCACACAGGACACATCTGGCGGCTGACATGGCGCATTCTAAAATGAGAAACAATTTATTTTCTACAAAGGTGCCAACACTCAGCGCCAACAATCTGAAGTGCCACGGAGCGCAGGTTGCATTAGTTTCCATTAAAGTAGACCCAAGGTCAAAGATGATTTACTCTAGTGTAACTGGATGGTATATTTGCTGGATTTGTTGAAATTTGATTGGCTGCTGGCAGCCATGTTTTTTTTATTTGTCTGAGTCATATTGTAGAATATGTTAGAATTTGGCCCCTGCAAGAAGCATACCAATTTCCAACTTCATTGATAATACAGTTGCTTAGTTGAGGTTTTTTTGTTATAGCGCCCCCTATGGGCAAATTTTCTTACGATATTTGTATGCTGATTCAAAATGTGCTGTTGTCTATGTGTATGAAGTTTCGTAACATTTGGCCTTTTTGTTTGGTAGATATTGGTCAATACGTACAAAATGGACGACGCCTGACCCATTCGTTGGCTTGTATCTTCACAACGCTTTGACGAATCATAATTAATTTGCTAACTTTTTGTCAGGAGGGTTCATAGTAGACACGCACCAATTTTTGTGAGAATCTGATATACGGCCTGGGTGGAGTTCTAAAAAGTTAGAATAGCGGAAGATTTTTATAAAATGCGATATAAAGAAGATATATATTTTGTAGGTCTTGGTGCAAGGAGTTTTGAGATTATTCAACTCTGATGTGGAGTTATTGGCAAAAATGTTAATGTCCTTGTTATAGCGCCACCTTGTGGCTGATTTTCATAAAACTTGGTACACAGCCACATTCTGACATGGTCTACAAATATCTCAAGTTTTGTAATGGTCGGCATTTCAGATTTTATGTTATTAGCTGCTGAAATTTGATTGGCTGCTGGCGGCCATGTTGTTTTATTTGTCGGAGTGATATTGTAGGATATGTTTGCCTTTGGCCCCTGCAAGAAGCATACCAATTTTCAACTTCATTTATGATACGGTTGCGAATTTGAGCTTTTTTTTGTTGTAGCGCCCCCTATAGGCGACATTGCGACTTTGCGTGCATCCTCAATGTCCCGTTGTCTGTGTATGAAGTTTCGTAACATTTGGTCTTTTTGTTTGGTAGATATTGGTCAATACGTACAAAATGGACGACACCTGACCAATATGTTGCCTTACATCTTCACAACGCTTCGACGAATCAAAATTAATTCGCTAGCTTTTTTTCAGGAGAGTTCATAGTAGACACGCACCAATTTTTGTGCAAATTGGACATTCGGCCTAGGAGGAGTTTGAAATTAATTATGCAAATTAGGATTGAAATTAAATGAAATCGGCGATATATTTTTTTATTTATATTTGTTCGTCGTGAGCCAATGAATCCAACGATGTAAGACACTTAATCGTGCGACAAACGGTTTAGGAGTTATGGGCCAAAATGGACAAAATTATCACTATAGCGCCACCTTGAGGCCGATCGGGCCCAAACATAGGGGGACTACCTTCCCTCACAGTTTCAGCACTCTACGACTTCCGGTTTGGTCTGCATGATCAGTTTTAGGGCAGAATAATAAAAAAATTTAAAAATCCTGACAATACAATGCTATTACCTGCTATTAAGAATAATTGGTCATATAAACCAATTTTTCATTGATTCTCCAGATAAAAATGACTATCGCGATAAATATTGTTATCGTGATATAAGTTTTGTCATATCGTTCACCCCTAAAATGACTCCTAATAATTTAGAAATGTGAATAGACTTTGATCCGAATTTTTGTCGCTACCGTTATAAGAGCACGGCTCTGAGCTGTAATGTACATGTGATTCAGGTGGATCGGGCTGTAGATCTGTGTTCTGAAATGCACGACATCAGAGAGGCCATTAATGAGAACAAACGCAAGCTGGAGGGAATCGGTGAAGATTATCAGATCCAGGTGAGAATTTGCTTTAACCGCTTCTGTGTTGTAAACTTGAGTTTATGTTCATTATACACATTCCTGGTTTTACTGTGCACGTTTGATCGGTACATGGGGAAAAACATGGGGGTTTGTGAAGAGTGCGTGTTTAATTTGTCTTGTGCGTGCATGTGTGTGTGTGTGTGTGTGTGTTTCAGGGCAGCAGTACTAAAGACTACTTCCTCCACAGAACTCTACAGAGTCTGGAGAGATATTTCTACCTGATCGTCTTCAACGCTTACCTGCATGAACAGGTACACGGTGTTGATTTTGACTTTTCTGAGCTTGCATGTCCACTGCAGTTTAGTGCCGCCTCAATGTGGGCGGGACTATAGGATGATCGTCATAGTTGCGCCGCTTCTACTGCCGTGACATCATCTTATATGCGACACAAAACAATAAACAATAACACGAGCGCTAGCTGTTAGCTGCTAGCTCATTGTGCTGCATAAAGCAGTTGCTGATGGTGATTTTACACGAGTGCAACAGTTAAATTGGGCGGGTTGTTTTAGAAGTTTCCAGAAGCTGTTCGACTAAATAAAGGGAAGCTTTAAAGAAGAATATAGAGTTAACGTAACACAACGTCCCGTCCTCCATCGTGGCCGAGTCCAGCGCTCTCTCCCTCCCATTGCTCGCCGGTCTAGATAGCGTCCGATTGGTCGAACCGCTTCCACTTTTCCTGGATGGTTCTGTGGTCACTTGAGTTTATTTAAATTGCCCCTGCACTGTTGGTAAGAATGATTTGGAAAAATTAATGATGTTCAAACTATTTAACGGGACCCCCCGCCCCTTCTCCATTGTAAGGAAAAAGAGCTGAAAATAAATTTGAAATGTGCTGTTATTTCTTACTGTTAACCATTGCATTGTCTTTAGAAAGGAGAATGAAACACTAATCATGTAAACGTCTGAGACCGTCAATCCGCGCATCTCATCACGTGACTTGCTGAGCGTGTTACCACGGGGACGTAGCGCGTGTGGAGGCTTCACGCTATTCTCCGCGGCATCCACGCACAACTCGCCACACGCCCCACTGAGAGCGAGAACCACATTATAGTGACCACGAGGAGGTTACCCCATGTGACTCTACCCTCCCTAGCAACCGGTCCAATTTGGTTACCCCATGTGACTCTACCCTCCCTAGCAACCAGGCCAATTTGGTTACCCCATGTGACTCTACCCTCCCTAGCAACCGGGCCAATTTGGTTACCCCATGTGACTCTACCCTCCCTAGCAACCGGGCCAATTTGGTTACCCCATGTGACTCTACCCTCCCTAGCAACCGGGCCAATTTGGTTACTCCATGTGACTCTACCCTCCCTAGCAACCGGGCCAATTTGGTTACCCCATGTGACTCTACCCGCCCTAGCAACCGGCCAATTTGGTTACCCCATGTGACTACCCTCCCTAGCAACCGGGCCAATTTGGTTTCCCCATGTGACTCTACCCTCCCTAGCGACCGGCCAATTTGGTTACCCCATGTGACTCTGCCCTCCCTAGCAACCGGGCCAATTTGGTTTCCCCATGTGACTCTACCTTCCCTAGCAACCGGGCCAATTTGGTTGCTAAGGAGACCTGGCTGGAGTCACCCAGCGTCAATACTCGCTGAGATACCCAGACCCCCCCAGGTTTTGTTATTCATTAAAAAATAAACAGGTGCTTCCTGCACACACTTGAGTCGGGGGCTGTTCACACAAGCGTGTTTAGCCGTGCGTCTGCGCTGTTTTTCAATTGTTTTCCTTTGTAAATACGAGCTGGCCGGATGTTTTGACTGTTGCGCCACGTCTCACCATTTCATCGTCTCGTGCAGGACCGCCGCATTTTTCAAAGTTAGCACGTGGGTCACTTTGTGTGATTGTTACATTGTAACGTGTGATTTCAGACCGTTTTTCACCCAGAAACAGTGTATGTTTACTGTTACAAATGTTGCGATGCTTTCATAATATGCAGCATACTGCAACAAATTTACATGCTAGGAGAAGAAATTACAAAGAGAGTGAACGATTTTGGGTTCGACCTGAGTTAAAATCTCACGGCACGAGTCGGGTTTGGGCTCGTGCAGACCGCTACTTTGCGGGACCCCAGTTTGAAACCCCTCTGATTGATCTGAATCAGCTTTTGTTTGAATTATTTAATCATTTATGTGATTTGGTGTTTGTTCATCGTTTATCATTTACATTTCTCTCTGGTTTAGTATCCGCTGGCGTTTGCGTGTAGTTTCAGCCAATGGCTGTGCGCTCACGCCTGGATGTACCGCCTCCTCGCCTGCATGAACCAATCAGAGCTCAGAGCACCAGCTGACCTGGTCACAAAAGGAGCTCGAGTTCTGGTGAGAAATATCAGCGTTTGTTTTTCAGTTTTGCATTGAGATCGTTGATGATTAAAGAGTTACTTGTCAACAGAACAACTGTAAAAACATGACAGTGCTTCACCTTCATGAAATGTTGTGTGTCCACGTCAGGAGGTCCAACTGAAAATATTCTGTTTTATTTTCTGTTTATTTTATGAGGTTTGCAACACTGTTACCAAAATATGGGATCTGTCCAAATACGGTTTACATCCCTCATTTGTGGGACTTTTGTTTTTTCCTTGCAATAAACATTACGTGAACATTACAAATAAGAATTAAAGTTTAATATAAAAAAATAAGCATTTTTAAAAGTAATTTAACCAAAATTAAGCTTTTTAATTACATTCATGGATATATTAATACAATAACTTGGTTTGGTAGCAAAACACAATTAAGTGTGTGAGCGAGCGTGTGTGAGAGTGCGAGGGAGCGTGTGTGTGTGTGTGTGTGTGTGTGTGTGTGTGTGTGTGTGTGAGCGAGTGTGTGTGTGTGTGTGTGAACGAGTGTGTGTGTGTGTGAACGAGTGTGTGTGTGAACGAGTGTGTGAGCGAGTGTGTGTGTGTGTGTGAGCGTGTGAGCGTGTGTGTGTGTGTGTGTGAGCGTGTGAGCGTGTGTGTGTGTGTGTGAGCGAGTGTGTGTGTGTGTGTGTGTGTGTGTGTGTGTGTGTGTGTGTGTGTGTGTGTGTGTGAGCGAGTGTGTGTGTGTGTGTGTGAGCGAGTGTGTGTGTGTGTGTGTGAGCGAGTGTGTGTGTGTGTGAACGAGTGTGTGTGTGTGTGTGTGTGTGTGTGTGTGTGTGAACGAGTGTGTGTGTGTGAACGAGTGTGTGTGTGAGCGAGTGTGTGAGTGTGTGTGTGTGTGTGTGTGAGCGTGTGTGTGTGTGTGAGTGTGTGTGTGTGTGAACGAGTGTGTGTGTGTGCGAACGAGTGTGTGTGTGTGTGTGCGAGCGAGCGCGTGTGTGAGCGAGCGTGCGTGCATGTGTGTGTGAGCGTGCGTGTGTGTGTGTGTGTGTGTGAGCCTGTGAGCGAGTGTGTGTGAGGGTGAGTGTGTGTATATATTTATGCGCTACGTTTTATGGAAAAAATCAAAGTATTAATTTATTAACTTAAACACAGTTATCTTAAAAACAAATTTTACAACGTCTTAAGACGAGTTTGTACAATTTTGTTGAATTTTGTGGTGCAAGTATTGTTGAAAAGCAAAAAGTATATACAGTTGAAGTCAGAATCAAGGCTTGGTTTGAAGTCATTAAACCTCATATTAACAAACTATAGTTTTGGCGAGTCGTTTAGGACATCTACTTTGTGCATGACACGAGTAATTAATCCAATAACTGTTTACAGACCGATTGTGTCACTTTTAATTGACTATAATCACAATTCCAGTGGGTCAGAAGTTTACATGTTAACTGTGCCTTTAAGCAGCTTGTCAAGTCTTTAGACAATTAGCTTCTGATAGGAGGTGTACCTGTGGATGTACTTTAGGGTCTATATACATACTCAGTGCCTCTTTGCTTGACATCATGGGAAAATCCAAAGAAATCAGCCAAGACCTCAGAAAAACTATTGAGGACCTCCACAAGTCCGGTTCATCCTTGGGAGCAATTTCCAAACGCCTGAAGGTGCCACGTTCATCTGTACAAACAATAGTACGCAAGTATAAACACCATGTGACCACACAGTCATCATACCGCTCAGGAAGGAGACGCCATCATGTGACCACACAGTCATCATACCGCTCAGGAAGGAGACGCCATCATGTGACCACACAGTCATCACACCGCTCAGGAAGGAGACGCCATCATGTGACCACACAGTCATCACACCGCTCAGGAAGGAGACGCCATCATGTGACCACACAGCCATCACACCGCTCAGGAAGGAGACGCCATCATGTGACCACACAGCCATCACACCGCTCAGGAAGGAGACGCCATCATGTGACCACACAGCCATCACACCGCTCAGGAAGGAGACGCCATCATGTGACCACACAGCCATCATACCGCTCAGGAAGGAGACGCCATCATGTGACCACACAGCCATCATACCGCTCAGGAAGGAGACGCCATCATGTGACCACACAGCCATCACACCGCTCAGGAAGGAGACGCCATCATGTGACCACACAGTCATCACACCGCTCAGGAAGGAGACGCCATCATGTGACCACACAGCCATCACACCGCTCAGGAAGGAGACGCCATCATGTGACCACACAGCCATCACACCGCTCAGGAAGGAGACGCCATCATGTGACCACACAGCCATCACACCGCTCAGGAAGGAGACGCCATCATGTGACCACACAGCCATCATACCGCTCAGGAAGGAGACGCCATCATGTGACCACACAGTCATCACACCGCTCAGGAAGGAGACGCCATCATGTGACCACACAGTCATCACACCGCTCAGGAAGGAGACGCCATCATGTGACCACACAGTCATCACACCGCTCAGGAAGGAGACGCCATCATGTGACCACACAGCCATCACACCGCTCAGGAAGGAGACGCCATCATGTGACCACACAGCCATCATACCGCTCAGGAAGGAGACGCCATCATGTGACCACACAGCCATCATACCGCTCAGGAAGGAGACGCCATCATGTGACCACACAGTCATCACACCGCTCAGGAAGGAGACGCCATCATGTGACCACACAGTCATCACACCGCTCAGGAAGGAGACGCCATCATGTGACCACACAGTCATCATACCGCTCAGGAAGGAGACGCCATCATGTGACCACACAGTCATCATACCGCTCAGGAAGGAGACGCCATCATGTGACCACACAGCCATCATTCCGCTCAGGAAGGAGACGCCATCATGTGACCACACAGCCATCATTCCGCTCAGGAAGGAGACGCCATCATGTGACCACACAGCCATCATACCGCTCAGGAAGGAGACGCCATCATGTGACCACACAGTCATCACACCGCTCAGGAAGGAGACGCCATCATGTGACCACACAGACATAATACCGCTCAGGAAGGAGACGCCATCATGTGACCACACAGCCATCACACCGCTCAGGAAGGAGACGCCATCATGTGACCACACAGTCATCATACCGCTCAGGAAGGAGACGCCATCATGTGACCACACAGCCATCATACCGCTCAGGAAGGAGACGCCATCATGTGACCACACAGTCATCACACCGCTCAGGAAGGAGACGCCATCATGTGACCACACAGTCATCACACCGCTCAGGAAGGAGACGCCATCATGTGACCACACAGTCATCATCCCGCTCAGGAAGGAGACACATTCTGTCTAGAGATGAACGTAGTTTGTGTGAAAAGTGCAAATCAATCCCAGAACAACAGCAAAGGACCTTGTGAAGATGCTGGAGGAAACAGGTGGACGAGTATCTAGATCCACAGCAAAACGACCCCCATATGGACATCACCTGAAAGGCTGCTGTGCTTGTGGAAGAACACCCAAAACATTTGACCCAAGTTAATCAATTTAAAGGCAATGCTCCCAAATACTAACAGTGCATGTAAACGTCTGACTTCAACTGTATATTTGTTGCAACCCTGTTACCAAAATTTGGGACATGAACATAAGAAATGAGAATTAAATCTGTAATAAATGATCTGTACACATTAAAGTGGGACATGAGGATATATTTTAACATTTAAAACACAACACTTCCCCTTTAAGTAGAAATATTAAACCTTGAACCAAATGAATAAGGACAAGTTTAATATTCAGGGCTGGTTTTTTTTTCTTTTTTTAGGTTGCGGGTGAATATTTAGCCCCTGATGTTTTGAGCACGATTAAAGAGATGAAAGTGGCTAATTACAGACGAGTGCCCAAGACGTCCATCTACGGGATGGCACAGCCCTCATCCGAGGTAAAGTGTCTTAAAAGGACCACTTTAATTTAGTTCCTTCCTGTAGCTACAGATTAGCCACTTTTTGTGATCATTTCTCACCCCGCCAGGCGACGGCAGCGGTTCTGGCGTATCTCACGGATGAGAAGAGGAAGCACGGCAGCGTTTTGTGGGTGAATTTACAGAATCAGCTGGTTCTGGAGGCCAACGGGCAGATCTTCTGTACGAGAGAGCCCACCTGTGTGGACCAGCAGGTATCTGTGTTGCCCTCCCAGCCGCAGGAGATTGAGGTCAGACTAACGAGTTTATAAAAGGAGTATTTCAGGTACTGTTCAACGTAAACAACTATGGACAGAATCCGTGTCAACATCACTTCCTGTTTGTGTGTAGAGATTGGAAGCAACTCTGAAAGAGGATCTTCTGGCCAGCCAGAAATGGCTTGAAGTCACTCTTGAACAGGAGAAACAGATGAAGATGATGAAGAGTTGTGTGACTGTACAAGAGATCTTCAACCAACACAAGAGTTCAAACCACACGCTGCAGTACATACGTATACCTCTACCAGACTGCTCTGCTCCTGATGAAGTGGTAAACGCACTCACTGTCAGATATAGTGATAAAGGATCTATATTCCCTCTAATACATTAAAAGAGCTACTGCTCCCTCTAGTGGCCTTGACGTGCCATCATAGTATCCTGTTTTCCACCTTCACTCTTGCATAACTATTATTTTGACAGTGGAATTTAGGTCAAATACTCACTACTTTCTTAAAAGTGCAACAGTGCCACGTGTTCTCTTTGAAGGACCAGCGGACGCATTTATTAAATGAAGTCGTATCTTTTTGATGTCTGGTTTCACAGCGTGATTCCGGTCTTTCTGTCCCCACATTTAAGACCTCTTTAATAATTAATGCATATTTAATTAAGACTTTTGCTATAACATTTAAAATATTTAAGACTTTTTATGAATTTAAATGTTAGAAAACTGAATTAAAGACATTTTAAATGTTATGGCCTTAAAATGTCTTAAATATGTTAAATGTTTTGGATTAAAAATCTTACATTTTAGGAAACTGAATGTTAAATGTTATGGCCTTAAAATTTAAAATGTCTTAAATTCAGTTTTCTAAGATTTAAGTTCATAAAAAGTCTTAAATATTTTAAATGATATGAATTAAAAAGTCTTATATATGTCTTAAATTCAGTTTTCTAAGATTTAAGTTCATAAAAAGTCAAATATCTTAAATGTTTGTCTTTAAAATGTCTTAAATTCAGTTTTCTAAGATTTACGTTAATAAAAAGTCTTAAATATGTTAAATGTTTGTCTTTAAAATGTCTTAAATTCAGTTTTCTAAGGTTTAAGTTCATAAAAAGTTTTAAATATGTTAAATGTTTGTCTTTAAAATGTCTTAAATTCAGTTTTCTAAGATTTAAGTTCATAAAAAGTCTTAAATATATTAAATGTTTGTCTTTAAAATGTCTTAAATTCAGTTTTCTAAGATTTAAGTTTATAAAAAGTCTTAAATATGTTAAATGTTTGTCTTTAAAATGTCTTAAATTCAGTTTTCTAAGATTTAAGTTCATAAAAAGTCTTAAATGTGTTAAATGTTTGTCTTTTAAAATGTGTAAAATTCAGTTTTCTAAAATTTACGTTCATAAAAAGTCTTAAATATGTTAAATGTTTGTCTTTAAAATGTCTTAAATTCCGTTTTCTATCATGTAAGTTCATAAAAAGTCTTAAATATGTTAAATGTTTGTCTTTAAAATGTCTTAAATTCAGTTTTCTAAGATTTACGTTAATAAAAAGTCTTAAATATGTTAAATGTTTGTCTTTAAAATGTCTTAAATTCAGTTTTCTAAGATTTAAGTTCATAAAAAGTCTTAAATATGTTAAATGTTTGTCTTTAAAATGTCTTAAATTCAGTTTTCTAAAATTTAAGTTCATAAAAAGTCTTAAATATGTTAAATGTTTGTCTTTAAAATGTCTTAAATTCAGTTTTCTAAAATTTAAGTTCATAAAAAGTCTTAAATATGTTAAATGTTTGTCTTTTAAAATGTGTAAAATTCAGTTTTCTAAAATTTAAGTTCATAAAAAGTCTTAAATATGTTAAATGTTTGTCTTTAAAATGTCTTAAATTCAGTTTTCTACCATGTAAGTTCATAAAAAGTCTTAAATATTTTAAATGATATGGATTAAAAAGTCTTTAAAATGTCTTAAATTCAGTTTTCTAAGATTTAAGTTCATAAAAAGTTTTAAATGTGTTAAATGTCTTTAAAATGTCTTAAATTCAGTTTTCTAAGATTTAAGTTCATAAAAAGTTTTAAATGTGTTAAATGTCTTTAAAATGTCTTAAATTCAGTTTTCTAAGATTTAAGTTCATAAAAAGTTTTAAATGTGTTAAATGTCTTTAAAATGTCTTAAATTCAGTTTTCTAAGATTTAAGTTCATAAAAAGTCTTAAATATGTTAAATGTTTGTCTTTAAAATGTCTTAAATTCAGTTTTCTAAGATTTAAGTTCATAAAATTCTTAAATATGTTAAATGTTTGTCTTTAAAATGTCTTAAATTCAGTTTTCTAAAATTTAAGTTCATAAAAAGTCTTAAATATGTTAAATGTTTGTCTTTAAAATGTCTTAAATTCAGTTTTCTAAGATTTAAGTTCATAAAAAGTCTTAAATATGTTAAATGTTTGTCTTTAAAATGTCTTAAATTCAGTTTTCTAAAATTTAAGTTCATAAAAAGTCTTAAATATGTTAAATGTTTGTCTTTAAAATGTCTTAAATTCAGTTTTCTAAAATTTAAGTTCATAAAAAGTCTTAAATATGTTAAATGTTTGTCTTTAAAATGTCTTAAATTCAGTTTTCTAAGATTTAAGTTCATAAAAAGTCTTAAATATGTTAAATGTTTGTCTTTAAAATGTCTTAAATTCAGTTTTCTAAGATTTAAGTTCATAAAAAGTCTTAAATATGTTAAATGTTTGTCTTTAAAATGTCTTAAATTCAGTTTTCTAAGATTTAAGTTCATAAAAAGTCTTAAATATGTTAAATGTTTGTCTTTAAAATGTCTTAAATTCAGTTTTCTAAGATTTAAGTTCATAAAAAGTCTTAAATATGTTAAATGTTTGTCTTTAAAATGTCTTAAATTCAGTTTTCTAAAATTTAAGTTCATAAAAAGTCTTAAATGTGTTAAATGTTTGTCTTTTAAAATGTGTAAAATTCAGTTTTCTAAAATTTAAGTTCATAAAATTCTTTAATATGTTAAATGTTTGTCTTTAAAATGTCTTAAATTCAGTTTTCTAAGATTTAAGTTCATAAAAAGTCTTAAATATGTTAAATGTTTGTCTTTATAATGTCTTAAATTCAGTTTTCTACCATGTAAGTTCATAAAAAGTCTTAAATATTTTAAATGATATGGATTAAAAAGTCTTTAAAATGTCTTAAGTTCAGTTTTCTAAGATTTAAGTTCATAAAAAGTTTTAAATGTGTTAAATGTCTTTAAAATGTCTTAAATTCAGTTTTCTAAGATTTAAGTTCATAAAAAGTTTTAAATGTGTTAAATGTCTTTAAAATGTCTTAAATTCAGTTTTCTAAGATTTAAGTTCATAAAAAGTTTTAAATGTGTTAAATGTCTTTAAAATGTCTTAAATTCAGTTTTCTAAGATTTAAGTTCATAAAAAGTCTTAAATATGTTAAATGTTTGTCTTTAAAATGTCTTAAATTCAGTTTTCTAAGATTTAAGTTCATAAAAAGTCTTAAATATGTTAAATGTTTGTCTTTAAAATGTCTTAAATTCAGTTTTTTAAGATTTAAGTTCATAAAAAGTCTTAAATATGTTAAATGTTTGTCTTTAAAAATGTCTTAAATTCAGTTTTCTAAGATTTAAGTTCATAAAAAGTCTTAAATATCTTAAATGTTTGTCTTTAAAATGTCTTAAATTCAGTTTTCTAAAATTTAACTTCATAAAAAGTCTTAAATATGTTAAATGTTTGTCTTTAAAATGTCTTAAATTCAGTTTTCTAAGATTTAAGTTCATAAAAAGTCTTAAATATGTTAAATGTTTGTCTTTAAAATGTCTTAAATTCAGTTTTCTAAGATTTAAGTTCATAAAAAGTCTTAAATATGTTAAATGTTAGTCTTTAAAATGTCTTAAATTCAGTTTTCTGAGATTTAAGTTCATAAAAAGTCTTAAATATCTTAAATGTTTGTCTTTAAAATGTCTTAAATTCAGTTTTCTAAAATTTAACTTCATAAAAAGTCTTAAATATGTTAAATGTTTGTCTTTAAAATGTCTTAAATTCAGTTTTCTAAGATTTAAGTTCATAAAAAGTCTTAAATATCTTAAATGTTTGTCTTTAAAATGTCTTAAATTCAGTTTTCTGAGATTTAAGTTCATAAAAAGTCTTAAATATCTTAAATGTTTGTCTTTAAAATGTCTTAAATTCAGTTTTCTAAAATTTAACTTCATAAAAAGTCTTAAATATGTTAAATGTTTGTCTTTAAAATGTCTTAAATTCAGTTTTCTAAGATTTAAGTTCATAAAAAGTCTTAAATGTCTTAAATGTTATAACACAAATCTTTAATTATAATTGAAAGTGACAAAAAACAGGAATTTCTATGTAAAATAAAAGACTTAATTGAATAAATGTGCGCTGGGTCCTGAAAAGTGAAGATGTGGCACCGTTGCCAATCAGTGAGCGCGGGACATTAATGCCAAGCGACCGCTGACGATCTACGGTTGATTGTGTTTATTTTGCAATGCATTATGGAAGTTTGTACGGGTGCCAATCTTATGTCAGCAGTAAAACACTGACGTTTGAAAATAAAGAGTGCCTGTTGTATTTTTGGCTCGTTTAATGTCCCGCGTTATGCATTTTATTTTTCTCCGATTTGAAGATTTGACCTTTAAAAAGTTGCAGGTGGTCATTGTTTCCTTTGTATAATGTGAATGTTCGAATGTTTTGATCTTTGGCCGTGTGTGTTTTCAGGGCTTCGACAGGTTGTTGGAGGCGATGAAGGCTCGTCTCGCCGACGACTCTCTCTCGGCGTTTGTGTTCAACTGTTCGAACGGTAAAGGCCGCACGACGACGGCGATGGTGATCGCAACCCTCACACTCTGGCATTTCAATGTACGTCTGCTTTCTATATAAGAGTTTTTGTATAATGACACTGAACTATTTAATGGGTCAATGGGCTAATCTTAAAAGTTAGCTATACAAATCATTTAAATGTATTATATCATTAATAATTATAATGTATGTCCGTTTATATTCGCCAAGTAGCCGTGTGATGAGACTTGATATACCATTGTACATGCGTATCATCATATACACCATTGCATTTACATGATACTTCCAAAAATACCACGTTGCATTTTAAAAATGGTATTTAAAATCTGTTTTTTGTTTGACAGGGTTTCCCAGAGATCAGTGAAGATGAACTCGTCAGCGTTCCTGATGCCAAATACACAAAGGGCGAATTTGAGGTGTTGTACATTTTGCATTTTGAAAAACGTTTGGATTAATGTCCAGATTTTGATAAACTTCCTGACAATTTCCGTTTTTGTCCTTATTTTTCTACCACCTGTCATATAAGCTCACCTTAAACCATCCAAACTATTCCTGATGGGTAAAATCAGGTCCCATCCCACATTTCATCATCACTCTCTGTGATTGGAAGAATAAAAACACCCCTCTCTATTTTGTGTTATTATTATTGTGACCGTTGAAGATGATGCGTTTGTGTTTAGGTGGTGATGAAGTTGGTGAGGTTGCTCCCTGACGGGCACAGGATGAAGAGGGAGGTGGACGTGGCATTAGACTGTGTCAGTGAGACGATGACGCCGCTGCACTACCACCTGAGAGAAATCATCATCTGCACGTACAGACAGGTAGAGGGCGTTTCATCATCTCATGTGCTCACAGACTCACAGATGTAAATGCATTAAAGGTTAGAGCATGTTTTAGTACATATTCAAGAAAGAAAGGAGGAAGGAAGGATGGAAGGAAGAAAGGAGGATGAAAGAAAGAAAGAAAGAAAGGAGGAAGGAGGATGGAAGAAAGAAAGAAAGAGAAAGAAAGGAGGATGGAAAAAAGAAAGGAGGAAGGAAGGATGGAAAAAAGAAAGGAGGAAGGAAGGATGGAAGAAAGAAAGGAGGAAGGAAGAAAGAAAGGAGGAAGGATGGAAGAAAGAAAGGAGGAAGGAGGATGGAAGAAAGAAAGGAGGATGGAAAAAAGAAAGAAAGGAGGAAGGATGGAAGAAAGAAGGAAGAAAGAAAGAAAGAAAGGAGGATGGAAGAAAGAAAGAAAGAGAAAGAAAGAAAGGAGGATGGAAGAAAGAAAGGAGGAAGGAAGAAAGAAAGAAAGGAGGAAGGATGGAAGAAAGAAAGGAGGAAGGAGGATGGAAGAAAGAAAGGAGGATGGAAAAAAGAAAGGAGGAAGGAAGGATGGAAGAAAGAAAGGAGGAAGGAAGAAAGAAAGAAAGGAGGAAGGATGGAAGAAAGAAGGAAGAAAGAAAGAAAGAAAGAAAGGAGGATGGAAGAAAGAAAGAAAGAGAAAGAAAGAAAGGAGGATGGAAAAAAGAAAGGAGGATGGAAAAAAGAAAGGAAGGAGGAAGGATGGAAGAAAGGAAGGAGGAAGGATGGAAGAAAGAAAGGAGGAAGGATGGAAGAAAGAAAGAAAAAGGAGGAAGGAAGGATGGAAGGAAGAAAGAAAGAAAGGAAGGAGGAAGGATGGAAGAAAGAAAGAAAGAAAGGAAGGAGGAAGGATGGAAGAAAGAAAGAAAGAAAGGAAGGAGGAAGGATGGAAGAAAGGAAGAAAGAGAAAGAAAGGAGGATGGAAGAAAGAAAGAAAGAAAGGAGGAAGGATGGAAGAAAGAAAGAAAAAAGGATGGAAGAAAGAAAGGAAGGAGGAAGGAAGGATGGAAGAAAGAAAGAAAGAAAGAAAAGAGGATGGAAGAAAGGAGGAAGGAAGAAAAAGAAAGGAGGAAGGATGGAAGAAAGAAAAAGAAAGAAAAAGGAGGAAGGATGGAAGAAAGAAAGAAAGGAAGGATGGAAGAAAGAAAGAAAGAAAGAAAGAAAGAAAGAAAGGAAGGAGGAAGGATGGAAGAAAGGAAGAAAGAAAGAAAGAAAGGAGGATGGAAGAAAGAAAGAAAGAGAAAGAAAGGAGGATGAAAGAAAGAAAGAAAGAAAGAAAGGAGGAAGGATGGAAGAAAGAAAGAAAGAGAAAGAAAGGAGGATGAAAGAAAGAAAGAAAGGAGGAAGGATGGAAGAAAGAAAGAAAGAGAAAGAAAGGAGGATGAAAGAAAGAAAGAAAGAAAGAAAGGAGGAAGGATGGAAGAAAGAAAGAAAAAAGGATGGAAGAAAGAAAGGAAGGAGGAAGGAAGGATGGAAGAAAGGAGGAAGGAAGAAAGAAAGAAAAGAGGAAGGATGGAAGAAAGAAAAAGAAAGAAAGAAAGGAGGAAGGAAGGATGGAAGAAAGAAAGGAGGAAGGAAGAAAGAATATGTACATGCTGTACATGGTTTCTGGACAAAAACGGCCATCAAATACATTGCCATTGGGCGCTTACATGGTGCGATGGATCCTAAAGTCTTAAACCGTATAAGCAAAAACCCAGCGATTTTTGAGCATTACCCTGATTACGCGTTGCATGTAAACGCCTCTATCAGCATTATATTCGCATTAGCATTCGGCTTCTCGTAGCGCGAATGACTGTTTACATAGTGACGTAAAAAAACAATGGGATGATTTCAAATCTCATGCAAAGGCCATTTTCTTGTATCTTTGTGCATGTAAACACACTTATTAAACTCAGAAGTGTGGGGTGAAAGGTCAAGCGCTACAGGAAGTGTGGGGTTAAAGGTCAAGCTTTACATGCATACAGAGCTGGCTGAAATCTCTAGCTGCAATCTGATTGGCTGTCCCAAAGTTATGTTTTAAAGGTACCGTGTTGATACAATGAGCGCTTCGGAGCTTCGGAGGAAGTTGTAGGATTAGTTGCATTTGCCGAAGAGGTTGATGGCATCAAATATTTGAAGATATTCAGTTTTGTTTGAGTTGCTGAAGTGTTGTGATGTGGAGTTCAAAGTTCACATCATTTTATGTTAGACTAGTGGCAATAAGGACACTTTTGATCCAGATGAACTTTAAGTGTTGTCACATTTGTTCATTTTAGTCCATTATATTCTGACTGAAATGGCAAATTAATACATTTTAGTTGATATATGCGCAAAATGACAAACGTGTGTCATTGCAACCCTTTGTAAAGTGTAAAAAGCATGCATTAATTTAGACATGCATCAATCATATTAGAGGATTATCAATTAAATAAATGTCACGTATGAAAACGGTACAACAATGACGTATTAGCAACATTTTTGAAGTTACTGTGTGAATTCTTCATGCTTCAGTCTGTTTGTAAATCATTTTTTGGTCACTACATAATTCCCATCCTTCCATTTGTGTTATTTATAGTTTTGATGATATTTTGGGTGTTTCTGCACCATCTCCAAGAGTCCTATAGATGGCGGCATCTTTCCCCCAGAGGGACTGAAGGCGTAATTCACTTTAGACACTTATAGTATAATTAAACCTTAATCAAAAGGCTCTTAACTGGTCCGGTTTCATATAAGCTGCATGAGCAAATGACAAGATTCTTGATTTTATTATTAGGAATCTGTGGAAAACTTCCACTGATGTGCTCCTAAAACACACGGACAGCCTTTTAATGTTCCTTTGAGAATGAAGGAGACGTTTTATGCCAAGTTTTCCGCTCACATTAAGATCTGCAGTGAGCTGTGAAACCGTAATGACTGACAGATGCGTCTCGTTGTGACGTGTGCGAGTACAAACGGATTTTGTGTCGTGTGGGTTGGGTGTGTATAATTGTGTTTGTGGATCAGGTCGTCACACGTGTGTGCCGTGTGTATGGCAGTCCTCTTATGTAAAGCGCTGAGGGGCCTCGGCGCTCCTGAAAATCAATGCAGGTCTGTGAAGCTACTGCGAGCTACTCGAAGCCGTCTGCATCTGCTATCAATGAATCACATTGTCCTCAACGGCTTTCTCCCTCTCAGTTCAGTCATTACAGGAACTGATTTTTCACATGTAGTATTAAAGGGATCGTTCACCCAAAAATGTACATTCTGTCATCATTTACTCACCCTCATGTTGTTCCAAACCCACGTAGCTTTATATCTAAACATGACGTTGGGCTCGGTCGCTGTTTACTTTCGTGGCATCTTTTTTTCCAAACAATTAGGGGCGGTTAAATAAGCACAAATATAAATGTTATTTTTGTATTTTTTTTATATTTAATTTAATATATAATTCGGTATAATTATTCAAATGGATTTCGTCTTGCATTAAATACCGGTAAACTTTTTGACGACTAAATACAAGATGTAAATGCGCGGATGATGAAGGTGTTATTTAATAATAACTATTAATTCATTAATAATAATAATAATAATAATAATAATAATATAATTATTATTTGTAGTGTAACTTATGATTGCAACAATATCCTACCACGCTTTACATTTACATTTTACATTACATTTCTACGGGTATATTAATTTAACCGGTGTATATACAATAAAAGTAAATGGTGACTGAGGTTTGGAACAACATGACCGTGAGTAAATTCAACATGTTTTAAACATATAAAAAGGTTTATCAACACAAAATACATGTGAAAACTGTCTTTGTCATGAAAGTAGTTTTGCATTATAGTGTTAAGCCTTTAAGCTCTGATGGGCCCGTCGGTGCGAGAAAAAATTATAATTGTCGAAATATTAATAACTACAGTCTTAACCATCACACAATAGGTGTCGTTTGAAAGCTTAGAAGCTCTATTTTCCAATGCATGTAGATATTATGACCAAAACTGAACAAGTGCTTTCAAATTTAGAGACAAATCAGAAGCGTAACGCTTTTAAAATGTATATACAAAAATGCAATTGTACGTATTAATGCAATTAGTAAAAACATCAAACTGATCTAATAGTCATGTGTCATATGTCGTTGGAAAGCTCTTGATGAGTAAAATACAACCAGCTGATTTATTTTACTCACAGATAAAGATATAGCGAGTAACAGCTAAATATATGTATTTGACAGTTATGTTGGTGTTGCTTAAATGTCACATTTTCACGTATAACTTCACGAAATGTACATAAATATCACACGTCATTACTTAGAGGAGGTGATTATCTTTCAAACACGCAACTTGATTTTTAGCAATCACGTGCATGGGGCCAAATTTCACGAAATGACTAAAAATGTTTCCTGCTGAGAACCATGAAAACATGGAAACATTTTTAGTCATGTCGTGAAATTTCTCAGCAGGAAACTGATGGAGTACTCCGGGTAGGGAAGGAGGTATTGCCCCAAGTGGAGGAGTTCAAGTACCTCGGGGTCTTGTTCACGAGTGAGGGGACAATGGGTCGGGAGGTTGGCCGGAGAATCGGGGCAGCGGGGGTGGTATTGCACTCGCTCTATCACACCGTTGTCACGAAAAGAGAAGACAAAGCTCTCCATCTATCGGTCAGTTTCCGTTCCTACCCTCACCTATGGGCATGAAGGTTGGGTCATGACCGAAAGAACTAGGTCACGAGTACAAGCGGCCGAAATGGGCTTCCTCAGAAGGGTGGCGGGATTGTCCCTTAGAGATAGGGTGAGGAGCTCAGTCATCCGTGAGGAGCTCGGAGTAGAGCCGCTGCTCCTTTGCGTGGAAAGGAGCCAGTTGAGGTGGTTTGGGCATCTGGTAAGGATGCCCCCTGGGCGCCTCCCTAGGGAGGTGTTTCAGGCACGTCCAGCTGGGAGGAGGCCTCGGGGAAGACCCAGGACTAGGTGGAGAGATCACATCTCCACACTGGCCTGGGAACGCCTCGGGGTCCCCCAGTCAGAGCTGGTTAATGTGGCTCGGGATAGGGAAGTTTGGGGCCCCCTGCTGGAGCTGCTGCCCCCGCGACCCAACTTCAGATAAGCGGTTGAAGATGGATGGATGGATGGATGGGCTAAAAATGTCCACATTATAGTGTATTTAAAAAAATAAAATATATATATATATAATGCATATATAATTTATGAATGCAATATAAGAAATGCATCATATTTATTGATGGAACACATGGAATTTGTCCATTTTTAAAAAGCTAAAATATCACTAAAATGATGAAAAATGAATAATAAAATAAAATGTGCAAAAAAAGTTATAAGTTCCCCTGCATAATTAACCGCATTAGCCGTGTCTTATTTTCGTAAAGTGAATATTATAACTAAAATATCCCCAAAAGAATCGGAATTAAATCTAATTGAATCGAATCAAGAGCTTGTGAATCTATTTCAAATTGAATCGGGAAATCTGTCAAAATCAAGCATTATATTTAAACCTTTAACCAGGGTTTCTCAACCACTGGATGGCGACCCAAATTTGGGTCAATTGCAATGTTTGGGGGAAACAGTGACCTCTATTGTCAAATCGTGATAATATCTCCAGGTTAACGTCAACGACTGTAAGATTACGCTGACAAAATTACAAGCTGTCCGATCACAGTAATCCATCAATGCTGCAAATCGTTCCGTAGCGTTGCATGCGCTAGCTCCGTGCATTACCACACTAGTCTGAATGCAATCCAATCTCTGGACATTTCAGAGTGGCAGTCCCAAGTAGGGGTGCCACCCGTCCCGTATTGAAAGATGAAATGATGCATCCCTTGTCGAATCAATACGGTCCCGTATATCCAGTTTGTCCCGTATTTAAGCTGGTCCGACGGCGTCACCGCTAAATCGCTTAATTTTACTTTGATATTCGTTAGAAATTGTGATTACGGTGGGTAAGGGACCGTATTAAAAGTCCTCACAATGTGCTAAAACGTGCAAAATCTGTGGAGGGTATGGGTAAGGGACCGTCTGAAAAGCCAGCAGCATCAAAGCTGCAAATGTTGGGCTATAGATATTAAGCCGCTATATTACACGCAAAATAAACATTGATTAATTGGTCGTTTGACGTGTCCATCGGATGGCCTCTTCCTGTCTAAGTTGGCGGTTCTTGGCCAGAATAAACTGTGTAGTAAGCCAGACTGATAGTCAAAAGTCTGGCTCCATGACAGTAAGGCTTTCCTGTTTATTATTGGCCATTTTTCGGAGTTAATTGCGTGGTTTTCAGTTCTGGATCCACTCAACCAATTCTGAGTTTGTTTGGCCCGCAGCAGCCGTTTCAAAGAGTTTTTGCTGAGTTTGCTGATCTGCCAGCTGTTGATCTTCTATTGCGAAAGTGTCGTGATCACATCCTCTGACCACAAGCCCTCTCCATCCAACATTACACTGTCTCCGTGGCAACCCCATCCCACACGGACCTTAGCAACCCTCTGAAACCGTTTCCCTGGTTCACCTCAGTTCTCGTGCGGTTTATTTGATTACAACGTAAACTCTGACTGAGACAAGGAATTACAAACTGATTCTTTGTGTCTTGAGCGCTTTGAGTGGGTGAGTGTTGGCGAGCTCGTCTGATGGATCACATTAATTACATGTCTCCGTTTGACGGGACTATCTAAATGAACCTACACGCTTAACAGAAACTCTATTTCATCCGAACTGGCAGACACGATGACATCTCTGTTCATCTCTACTAAATCACACGATCATACAGTAAAAAACTTCAATGGATGTGTCAAAATTGTGACTTCCAGGCCTGGAAAATAATGGAAATTAGTAACGCATTAAGTTGCTTTTGCTAGTGCATTTTTTTCGCGTGTCAAAATAAAGCTGATGGAAACGCCTTAAATTGTATTGTATATAAATTAAACGATCACTAAACGTTTACAATTGTCGACATATTTTTCTGTTAACTCATAGAGTGCATAAACTCGATGCCGATACTTCAAATGGTGCGAAAAACTGGTTCGGAAACACTTTTTGTTGAGAAAATTGGCATTAACGCAAAAATGTATCGTCACATGACAGATTTAACGCCAATCGTTAGCCGGTGTTAATCATGACGACAAGGTATACATGCTTGAAAACTAATTTATTGTACGTGATTATGGAACGATCTTTAACGCATATAGATCCGATGCTGCAAACGGGACACTTCCAGGAGTGCAACACAAATATCTCGTATCATGCACCGGTTATCAACAAGTACAAGGAGAACAAATGAACGGCCGCTGTTTGCGATTAATCGCGGAAGCCATTCGATTATTTATTAAAGTTGCTTTTTCACACCATTCAAAATAATAGACGGCAGCCATGAAATTAGCCCACAATACAAAAAACATATTTCTGCGCACAAAGATGTTTTAAATTAAAAATAAATACACAATACTGGAGAAGAGCAACAGTGTTCTTTTTTGGAACGCTAACATATGGCGCAATTCTGTAAAATTATTGTTTAGGTTACTTTTGAATAAATGCCAACAAAATTCCCTGTATTAAATTAAATAAATTACCAAACGAAATGTATTATATATATATGCGCCTTTATTCATCTACAGAACAGGGTATGGCTAATAAAGTTGGCTGAATGATTCTCGGAACGTTCTAGACTTGTATAGAGAATCTATCAGAACTATTTGTCCAATGCCGAGTTCACTTTCAGAAAACAAGCTTTTGAACATTTTAAACGTTTAAATATTTGAAATCTAACGCTCTTGACCTCGGATCGCATTTGCTGAGCTTTTTCAGAAAATGTCAATGTTGCAATATGACATTAAATTTTGTGTTTTTTGTAGGATGACATCATCACGCACACCCTTTTTAGCGATAAAAGGTCATTTGAATAGAAACGGGCAGAAGACGGCAAATTTCTCAAAATTCGTTTTACGCATTTTCACTTTGTCGATAACGAAATGGCGTGAAAAGTGGATGGAAACTAGGCTACTGTTAGATCATGGTAACTAAATTGTGGAAAAATTTATAATGAGCCTAATTTACATAGAAATGAGACATGTTTGAGTGGAAAGAAGCGACAATGACTTGATTTAAAAACTCAAGATGCAGCGCAATTTAGCACTGAAAAACCATGCGCAAAATTAGCGCAACTGTTTAGCGAATTCGCCCTTAATATCTTAACATCATTTTGCTTTAGTTCATTGTATTTTGTTTTAAGGATGTTTAGATATTTTTACTGTAAAGTAAAACTTAGTACTATAAAATATTATACTAAGAAAATACTTTTTTACAGTGTAAATTAATTTCTGTGCATTTTGATGTAGTTTGACTCATTCTGGTTTTCCAACATGAGAGCCCAATCATACGGTAAAGCCGAAAAAACAACCGTCTAATGAACTATTCCAGTAACAGTGAAGGAAATGTAAATCAGGGCATGTGTGCCTAAAGAAAGGCCCTCATGGTTTGGACGGTGGTGTGGAAAAATATTTTCAGAAAGAGGAGAATGTTTAGAGCGGGTTTTAAGAGGAAAGGTGCTCCATGTCACTGTGAGGGAGGGATGGAGTTGATCCAGACGAGAGGAATGAGAGGGAGACCACCACACGAAAATATTCCGATGGAAAGAGGAGGAATAAGGAATGCCACCCAAACAAACTAAAACACTTAGAATGCAACTTTGAACTGAATTTTTACATTTTAAGAAGGAAATGAGAGCGGTGTTTGCCCTTGCAAAACTCACCGCTATGATGCTTGGGTGTTGTTAGGGCGTTGCTAGGGTCGTTGCTAGGTGGTTGCTGACTCAAGTCAAAAGTCAGCAGGTGCAGAGCAACAGTGATGTTTGACACGTGCTGTTGAAGAAATCATCACTGATTTCTCAGAAAAAAGGTTGGTTTAATTTACAAGCTGGGTTATTATTGTTATGGATTTTTAATTTGAGTTTTTATTTGTTTTATATTCAATTTGTCCATCCAGTTTAGTATAGTTTTCATTAGTTTTCACACTTTTTTTTGTTTAGTTTAGTGTTTTGTAGTTTTAGTTTAATTAGCTTTTAATATTTTACTAAAATCATTTGATTTCAGCAGCTCTTGTTGTATTATTATGGTCAAAATGACTATTTCCGCCTAGAGGTATTATTTTGGAGCAAAACTACAGGTCAATAAAATCCCCTTATGAAGGTGTCAGCATCATGATTTTATTATTACACAGAGATCAGTAGATCTATTACTAATATCAGTCGACTTCAGCAGCTCTTGTTGCATTATACGCCAATGGTGCGAGTCCAAAAATGGCCAAAAGCACTTTTTTCTGCTGTTTTTCCAAAGTTGGCATGCCTATATCTCTGGAAGTATTAAAGATATCTTAATATCCTTTTACGTTCTGGTTCATAACAAACTGTCCTGTTTGTATCTTCATTTTTAAGGCCCTCAAAGGATGATTTGAACAACTTTACAGCTCATATTGACACACATTGTTATTGAATAATTGATTTAAATGCATGAAAAGAATATGATTGGGACATTTCTGCTTTACATTTACATTTATGCATTTGGCAGATGCTTTTATCCAAAGCGACTTACAGTGCACTTATTACAGGGACAATCCCCCCGGAGCAACCTGGAGTTAAGTGTCTTGCTCAAGGACACAATGGTGGTGGCTGTGGGGATCGAACCAGCAACCACCTGATTACCAGTTATATGCTTTAGCCCACTATGCCACCACCACTCCAGACTTCCATTGTAAGTGTTGAGCATGCTGTCCCTAGAGCTTAACATGTATTTAACCCAGAACATTCCCTTGAACAAATGCATTTCATAACAATCATGCGGGATGTATTTGTGGAGAATTGGACCATAAGAGTCAGAATGAAAGTGCGTTTTAGAATACGTAGCAAACGAGGTTATGTGAAGTTAAATACAGTGGAAATCAGTCTATTTGACTCCCAGCTCTTGCAGTCAGTGCTAATTAGAAATGTAATTAACACTTGCGTTCATTGATCTGCTCTCGGCTGTACACACACTGCTGGATTTATTGCTATTGATTGTTGGAAGCCCTTATATAATCATCTTTAATAGGAAATATTAAAGGAAACACACAGAATTCTGGCATAAAAATGCTTGTTAAAAACATGTTTTAGTACCATTAAACAAACTATATAAAGAAATCATAAAAAAAAAACTTTTTTTATATCATATTTGATAGATTTGGCTTTAAAGCTCTTTATCGTCCTGAGGTCTAGCAGTTCATTGTTGTGTAGGACATTTGTTATTGTTGTTTTTGGAGTATTATCAGAGGACTCTCTGGGCTTTTCAGAGATACCAAATGTTTGAGAGTTTGTCCATGACAACAACAACAACATGCTCTCTAAACATGCATTGAAATGTATCGCAGTACAATGTCAGAATTTTCAAAACTCTGTGATTTTTGTTTTTGTGGTGTGCATGAATGTAATCGTGATTGAGAGATATTCCTCAAAAGCCTGTTGAATCACATTTGATACATGCATTTCAAAGGGGGGGGGGTTTCAATAAAATAATATACAAAATTTTAACCAAGCACAAGTTGCTTATATTCAACAAATACTCATTTTAAAATATCAGTAACTAGGGCTGAGTATCAAGTTCGATACATTTTAGACACCGTCCGAATTACCTCTAAACAATCCAGTATCAAAAAATGTCTTGTTCGGTACCAAATTCCAATACCTAAGGGGTTAATCTTGTCAACGTCTGTGATCAGCATGTAGCATGCATAGATGTGCCCAAATCTAAATGTGCCGGTGATTGGCTGTGTTTAGGCATCAAGGAAAAAATACGAGATTACGCCGGTTACGCCCAGAGACAAGGCTCACACATGAGGCTGTAGTGTGTATTCACTCAAACCCCATACATGTGAAAGATCTGGAAAAGATCAAAAGTGTGGCTACATTTCACCAGACTCGACGCCAGCAGTGCGCAATCCAATATTTGCGACAAGATAATTGCTGCCAAGACCGGCAACACGACAAATCTGATGAAGCACTTGACAGCGTACGGAATAAACTTAAGAGCAGAAAGTTGCTCCGTCTTTGACTGCAAGAAGACCGAGCCGGTACGGTCATCCTCTCAGCGTCCTCCTGCCACAGAGCTTCCTTCAACATGCCCACCTCATGAGTCCTCCTCCAACATGCCCACCTCACGAGTCCTCCTCCAACATACCCACCTCACGAGTCCTCCTCTAACATGCCCACCACACGAGTCCTCCTTCAACATGCCCACCACACGAGTCCTCCACCAACATGCCCACCACACGAGTCCTCCTCCAACATGCCCACCACACGAGTCCTCCACCAACATGCCCACCACACGAGTCCTCCACCAACATGCCCACCACACGAGTCCTCCTTCAACATGCCCACCACACGAGTCCTCCTCCAACACGCCCACCACATGAGTCCTCCTCCAACATGCCCACCACACGAGTCCTCCTCCAACATGCCCACCACACGAGTCCTCCACCAACATGCCCACCACACGAGTCCTCCTTCAACATGCCCACCACACGAGTCCTCCTTCAACATGCCCACCACACGAGTCCTCCTCCAACATGTCCAACCTCCAACACTAGTTAACCGGTATAAACTAGTGTTTTTCCTTGGTGCCTAAAAACAGCCAATCACCGGCACCACCACACGAGTTCTCCTCCAGCATTCCCACCTCATGAGTCCTCCCCCAACATTCCCACCACATGAGTCCTTCTCCAACATGCTCACCACACGAGTCCTCCTCCAACATGCCCACCACACGAGTCCTCCTCCAACATGCCCACCTCACGAGTCCTCCTCCAACATGCCCACCTCACGAGTCCTCCTCCAACATGCCCACCTCCAAGTCAAGTTAAGGTTGACAGTAACTGGTCAAGTTTAACTCACATTAAACTAGTTACCTTGTTAAACCGTACTTATCCTTAGGGTTGCTGAATTAACAGTTTCGCTTTGTTTGTTTTTTCCCTCTTCACATTAATGTTATAGCCGATCCTGGCATGAGGAGACTAGAAGGCTCAGGAGATGAGTCTTTGAGTCTGTAATAAAAGTCAACAATCTGAAAAAATAAAAACCTTTTTTTGAGGTAATGTGTAACATTTGTAATCTTGTTAAAACGGATTTCAGAAAATTGGTATCGAATAAAAGTATCGTTAAGGAACTGGTATCAAAGTCAAGGTGTCGGTATCGGTATGGATATCAAAATGTTTTACTATACCCAGCCCTATCAGTAACAATATAATCATTACTGTCACTTTATCTTTATTAAAATAAGCTGTCATTTATTCCAACATAAGAGTCAATTTCCATGCAAGTCTGTTGCCATTTTAAATAGATCGATATAAACATTGAAACCACTTTTTTCACATGTAACCACTAGATGGTGCCATAAACATGTGAGACTTGCATACTATGTTGTGAAACATGAGCTGGCAAACATTGCGTATCATATGTAATACACATGCCATTATAGGGTTAAAAAAAAGTGCTACATTTGCTGCCACGATGCTAAGGTGTAGTTTGTTGATTGGTTAGTTGTTGCTTTGCAGGTACTTGGGCATTGCTAGATGATTGCTAGGTTATTGTGGGTGGTCAAGGGTGTAGATTTGGCTTGAACATTGGGGGGGTTAACAGTGTGAAGAATATTCATGTTTCCATTTAATTACTCCAAAAGTTACTCCTCTGTGAAGGTTATACCATGGAAAATATTATTGCCAAAAGGATTGAAAATAATTAGAATTTAATTCTGTATTAAACAACTCTAAATTCAAAATTAATGCTCATTTTAGTCATTTACTATAATGACTGAACTGGCAGGAGAAAAGGGTGTCTTTCCTTTGCCAAATCCTTTCAGATACATAATTATATTTCAGCAAGAGTTTGAAAAGCTTTAAAAGCACCTAGATTGGAATGAACTCAGGAGTGAATTTGTGCCGTTCCTGTTTAATTGTTTGACTTTGCTGTGTAAATGTCATTGTAACACTCTGAATGGAAATTATTTGCACTGTCTGTCTTGCTTGGACCGAAATCCTGCAGTGTAACGCAATATCGATGGGCATTGTTCAAAGTCTCTGAAGACTGTCCACAGAAAGCAGCCCGACATCTGTATGCCTCAAACAACATTTTTGGACATTTTAAAAAATATGTGAAGCCACAAACCTGGTAAACTTCAGCAAATTGAGCATGTCCAGTGTGTGTTAAATGTTCTCCCAAACAGATGAGGTTTTTAAGGTGAATGCACTATCGAGTTTTAAATAAACAAAACCAACCACCTTAAACCTAACCGATAGTGTCAGAAATGGCAAATCTCATTGTTTAATGGGGGGTGTTCAAGCAGTGGTTTACCCTTAAAGCGTGCGTAAAAAACATAGAAAAGATTGTCAAAATATTAATAACCACAGTCTTGACCAACACAGAATATGTCTCGTTTGAAAGTTTAGAAGCTCTACTTCATTATGACCAAAACTGAACAAATGCTTTTCAAATTTGCAGACAAATTGATACTTTTTTTTATATGTAATTTATATAATT
This sequence comes from Moxostoma hubbsi, assembly GCA_032164185.1. Taxonomy (NCBI): domain Eukaryota; kingdom Metazoa; phylum Chordata; class Actinopteri; order Cypriniformes; family Catostomidae; genus Moxostoma; species Moxostoma hubbsi. Next base: position 1,427,404 of record JAVLUX010000035.1, read on the forward strand.
TAATATGTAATTACTGTGCATATTATTGCAATCAGTAAAAACATCGAACTGATCAAGCGTTTATGCATAAAAGCAACATAAAATGTCACCTCATTATTTAGATGCGATTATCTTTCAGTCGAGTCCACACACAAGATAATCAGATGTATAGATCATTAGATAATCTACATGAAGCACAATGTTACATATGACCACCAGGAGATGGCGCCAAATACATGACACAGACTCAATGATGCCTCAAATGGCACAGAATGAAAGGCGCCCAAATACATGACACGGACTCAATGATGACTCAAATGGCACAGAATGAAAGGCGCCAAATACGTGACACGGACTCAATGATGACTCAAATGACACAGAATGAAAGGCGCCAAATACGTGACACAGACTCAGTGATGCCTCAAATGACACAGAATGAAAGGCGCCAAATACGTGACATGGACTCAATGATGCCTCAAATGACACAGAATGAAAGGCGCCAAAAACGTGACACAGACTAAATGATGCCTCAAATGACACAGAATGAAAGGCGCCAAAAACGTGACACAGACTCAATGATGCCTCAAATGACACAGAATGAAAGGCGCCAAATACATGACACAGACTCAATGATGCCTCAAATGACACAGAATGAAAGGCGCCAAATACGTGACACAGCCTCAATGATGACTCAAATGACACAGAATGAAAGGCGCCAAATACGTGACACAGCCTCAATGATGACTCAAATGACACAGAATGAAAGGCGCCAAATACGTGACACAGACTCAATGATGCCTCAAATGACACAGAATGAAAGGTGCCAAATACGTGACACAGACTCAATGATGCCTCAAATGACACAGAATGAAAGGCGCCAAATACGTGACACAGACTCAATGATGACTCAAATGGCACAGAATGAAAGGCGCCAAATACGTGACACAGACTCAATGATGCCTCAAATGACACAGAATGAAAGGCGCCAAATACATGACACAGACTCAATGATGACTCAAATGGCACAGAATGAAAGGCGCCAAATACGTGACACAGACTCAATGATGCCTCAAATGACACAGAATGAAAGGCGCCAAATACGTGACACAGACTCAATGATGCCTCAAATGACACAGAATGAAAGGCGCCAAATACGTGACACAGACTCAATGATGCCTCAAATGACACAGAATGAAAGGCGCCGAATAAGTGACACAGCCTCAATGATGCCTCAAATGACACAGAATGAAAGGCGCCGAATACGTGACACAGCCTCAATGATGCCTCAAATGACACAGAATGAAAGGCGCCGAATACATGACACAGCCTCAATGATGACTCAAATGACACAGAATGAAAGGCGCCGAATACATGACACAGACTCAATGATGCCTCAAATGACACAGAATGAAAGGCGACAAATACATGACACAGCCTCAATGATGCCTCAAATGACACAGAATGAAAGGCGACAAATACATGACACAGACTCAATGATGACTCAAATGGCACAGAATGAAAGGCGACAAATACATGACACAGCCTCAATGATGCCTCAAATGGCACAGACTGAAAAGCGCCAAATACATGACACAGACTCAATGATGCCTCAAATGACACAGAATGAAAGGCGACAAATACATGACACAGACTCAATGATGACTCAAATGGCACAGAATGAAAGGTGCCAAATACATGATACAGACTCAATGATGCCTCAAATGGCACAGAATGAAACCCATTCTGTGAAATCTCATGACTAAAATCATGTCTGCATGCTATGCAAACCTTTAGTCATTGTTGTGTTTGCATGTGTAATTAGTTCTTATGTACAATTATTATCTTTTATTTGTTTGGAGATGTTTTTGGACACTATGATAAATTCATTTTGTAATGCTGTAACTTTTGATTGCTTTGTCATATAAGCATACAATTTTTCTTAGAAATAGCCATATTTCACAGGCACAGAGCGCTGATCGTTGGAAGTCTTTGCAGCTGGATTTGAACTCAATTTCTCTTTATGGTTTCTGGCACTTTGTTTGCATCACGTTTGTATTTGTGGCTGCAAAAACTGAGTGGAGGTGCACTGGAGTCTGCTAAAGTCATCAGGAAAGCTCTCTCTCTCATATACACACACACACACACACACACACACATATTGAGGCCCTCTTGTATGTAAAGAGAAGGGATCCAAACAGTGTCTTGCTTGGAGCTAATATACCAGTTTGTTTTGTATGCCGCCGTTTGGATCGTGTTCGTAGCGATTCTGCACATCAGTTTAAAGGGATAGTTCACTCGAAAATCTTTCTATCACCCTCATGTAGTTCCTGCATGACTTTCTTTCTACTACAGACCACCAAAGAACTTTTTAAAATGTCGGTTTGGATGATACGGGAGAACTGGAGGTGTGATGTCGTCTCATGAAGTCTTTTGGAAAATCTATAATGAATTATCTCATGACATGAATTATACCTGATATCATGGGCTTGTTAATTGTGGTGCATATTATAGTTCTGTCCAGAACCAAAAATCAGTACAAATACAGGAGAGTTCCAGCACTTTTGGTGTTTGGATGCATTCCAAAGCTTTGCGGATGTACATTTCTGAAATCCAAACTCTATATATGGCTATTTCACCAGCTGAACAGCCACATTTGTGTCTTTTCATAATAATAGTGTATTTTTGGAAACTCAAAAATTGAGATTGACATTGTTTTTATGTGACTATATAAAAGTGCATTTCTAGTTTCAACATTATTTGTACTTCAGACCTTTCTTTAGTTGGACAAGAGAAACTAGCTTCATAGCAAGTGACCCATCTTTGGTTTCCGACCACTGAAAATGGCGTTCTATCTCATTTACTCACATTGAGAGCCCCATATCTCTGGGATTGAACCATATAGGGCCTTAAAAATGAAGATACACACAGGACAGTTTGATATGAACCAGAATGTAAACGGACATTAAGATATCTTTAATACTTCCAGAGTTATAGACACTCAAACTTTGGAAAAACAGCAGAAAAACGTGAAAAAAGTGCTTTTGGCCATTTTTGGACTCACACCATTGGCGTATAATGCAACAAGAGTTGCTGAAGTCGACTGATATTAGTAACAGATCTACTGATCTCTGTGTAATAATAAAATCATGATGCTGACACCTTCATAAGGGGATTTTATTGGCCTGTAGTTTTGGTCCAAAGTAATACCTCTAGGCGGAAATAGTCATTTTGACCCTTTTGTACAAAATAATGGATTACTCAATGAATATTGATCCTTGGCATGAAATATATTTGCTTTTATTATCATTTATGGCTATTTTTCTCCAGTCAATTTTTTTAAATCAAAAACAAAATTGAGCTAGGGATCGTTGAGTTGACATGCAATGACCCTGTTGAACGCAGAGTTCGAGGCTTGAATCGTGCGTTCACAACATAAAAGTAAAAACCTCGACAGTGATGTAACTGACAGCAAATGTCCGACCAAACAGAAACGTAGAGACCATTATAGCGCAACACCCATGGTGTGCACATGCAGATTGGCAAATCGGTACCCTTTATTTGGGATCTTTGTCCATTTAGAGGTTAAATCGGTTGGAGAAATCACTTCTTAAGTAATTTATTGCATTGAGTTGAGTGCAACAGTTTTATGATGAGTTGATGCATAATTGCGCTGCTCGTGTTTGATAATAAAATGACGAGGCAGCTGTATTTGTCGTTTCCTGTTTAGATTCATCTTTCTAGTGGATGAAATCCTGGTTGGAATGATTGAATTCGTTTGTTGGCTGTTGAGTTCACTGGGCTGCAGCGTTGGAGTAGATATTCATAAATTATGACATAATAATGTTGTTTTTCTTCACAGCTGAATTCAGTGAGGTCATTAGGAAAGTGCCATTGCATTTTTTGTCTTCCCCACTTCCTGTAAACTTGCCAAAATTCCCGTCACATTTTTCTCTCTGGAATGGATGGAACGTTTTTCCCGCCAAGTGCGGCGGAGTGCTGTGTGTGTGTGTGTGTGTGTGTGTGTGTGTGTGTGTCAACTACAAGTGTGTGTGCGTGAGTGTGTGTGTGTGAGTGTGTGTGTGTGAGAGAGACTGTGTGTGTGTGTGTGTGTGTGTGTGTGTGTGTGTGTGTGTGAGAGAGACTGTGTGTTTGAGAGTGTGTGTGTGAGAGAGAGAGTGTGTGTGTGTGAGAGAGAGAGTGTGTGAGAGAGAGAGTGTGAGAGAGACTGTGTGTGTGTGTGTGTGTGTGTGTAAGAGAGACTGTGTGTGTGTGTGTGAGAGAGACAGTGTGTGTGTGTGTGTGTGTGTGAGAGAGAGAGAGTGTGTGTGTGTGAGAGAGAGAGAGTGTGTGTGTGTGAGAGAGACTGTGTGTGTGTGTGTGAGAGAGACAGTGTGTGTGTGTGTGTGTGAGAGAGAGACTGTGTGTGTGTGAGAGAGACTGTGTGTGTGTGTGTGAGTGAGTGAGTGCGTGAGGGAGTGAGAGAGTGTGTGTGTTTGTGTGTGAGAGAGTGTGTTTGTGTGTGTGAGAGTGTGTTTGTGTGTGCGTGTGTGTTTGTTTGTGTGTGAGAGAGTGTGCGAGAGAGAGAGTGTGTGTGTGTGTGCGTGTGTTAGTGTGTGCGTGTGTGTTAGCGTGCGTGTGTGTGTTAGCGTGCGTGTGTGTGTTAGCGTGTGCGTGTGTGTGTTAGCGCGTGTGTGTGTGTGTGTGTGAGCGAGTGTGTGTGCGTGTGTTAGCGCGTGCGTGTGTGTGTTAGCGCGTGTGTGTGTGTGTGTGAGCGAGTGTGTGCGTGTGTGTGTGTGAGAGAGTGTGTGTGCGCGTGTGTGCGCGAGAGTGTGTCACGTGCTGTTCCCTGTGCTGATAGTGGAAACTTTGACACATCTACTACATTTTGCAGATTTGACAATAAAAGTCAAGTTATCAAAACCAAGGAATAACACACATTACAGTGACTAAAAATGCAAAACAAATGCAAACTATCTAATATTTGAGCTTTATCATATTCTGTTCATTCTCTTTCTCCTCCATTCATAAATGGATGGCATCACCTGCCGTTGTGTGTTTATAAATAAATGTCATACAGCTGGAGAGAAGTATCTCAACGAAATCTCCATCTCCAAGCTCATTTAAAGGGACAGTTCACCCGAAATGAAAATTGTAATCATGTACATTCCCCCATGAGTAAACTCGCCAATGAGTCGCGTGAAGCCACCAAATGCGCTACATCTCCACGGTAACGCGCTCAACAAGCCACGTGATAAGATGCGCGGATTGACGGGTCCTCCTCAGTCACCCGGATTGAGGCGAGTCACTACGCCACCACGAGGACTTGGAGCACATTGGGAATTGGGCGTTCAAAATTGGGGAGAGAATAAAAATATTCAACACTCACTGAGAAGTTTTTTGTTTCAATAAATTAATGTCATTTTTAAAGCAAATATATTCAATTATTGATGAAATATTTTTTGCACATCGCCCAGTCCTAGTGCTATGATCAATTGTGGAGGATGACCGCCCCTGGTCACTGTATACTTTAAGTATATGGAAAAGAACAGCGTGAACATTATTAAAATTTTTCCCTTTCATGTCCGACCGAAGAAAGAAATTCATTCTGGTTTTGAACCAACATGAGGGTGAGTAAATGCTGACAGAATTTTTGTTTTGGAGGGAACTGTCCCTTTAAAAACTGTTGGAGGGGATCTGAGTTCTCCTGTGCATTTTCCCACCCTATTGGAAGGAATGTTGGAATTTACTTTCAAGTGAGCTGCTTTATGGGGGATGAATATTTAAAGAGCATATAGAGAGACACACACACACACACGCACACACGCACGCACATGCGCAGGTAAAAAAAAATGAGTTGTCATGCCGTGTGTGTGTGGTGTTAATTTCTTGCTTTAAACGGTGTTGGAGGTATGAACATCTGCAGACTGTGTGTGAGTCAGGGGGAATGGAGACACTATTCTTTACACGTCTTCCAGGGGTTCGTCCTATCATGATTCACAGTCCAGACATTGTGTGTGTGTGTGTGTGTGTGTGTGTGTATACGGCTCCCGTCCCATCAGTGTTCACAGACTCTTGGGAGTGCAGGGCGCAGATGGTGGTTATGGTACATGCACATGTGGTTACTTAAAGCAAGAAGCCACGAGAGGCTGTGTGTTACAATGATTGTGCATCGTGTAAGGGGCGGAACTAGGCAATATGGCTATAGAATTATTCTCTTGATACTTTTCAGCCTATTGACGAAATTCTATAAATATCTAAACAGTAGGCATGAGACAGTATATAGAATTTCGATATATCGCAAACCAAAAACCGATGAACCATATCGTATACTAACTCGCTATTTACTACGTTGTTTTCCGTGCGTGATCAGAAATGACTCGTCAAACATCATAATCTCTCCTATCGCTTGATTATAGCACTACTGCACTTTTATCTACACTGTATACAGGGTTCACACAAGGTCCTTTAAGTGCTTACATTTAGCTTTTAGAAATATAAGTACTGGAATACCTGGAAAGTCGCCTTGTTTTGATGAGAAGTGCTTGATTGTTTCCTCCGTGTAATGTGTGTCCATCAAACTTTCATTGAATAGACTTGATATCCTTTCTATTCTTTACAGTGCATTTTAATGTCAGTGCATAGTAGTTAAAGACACCTAATATAAAGTGGGGCCTTTTTTTGTTGTTGTTGAATGTACAGGATGTGCAAAAACTACAACTTTGCTCACTTATTCACAGATCCCTGAAAACAACGTTTCATGAGCTCAGCAGGTGCACGTAGAACAATGTGTCACTCGTTCGCTTTGCAACACTCGCATGATTTTATTCAAAGTAATTGTGCGTCCCGGACAGATCGTGCAATGAGCCTAATGATGCGCACTTTAGGAAACGTAAATATCGCGAGCAGAATCGTTGTGATTATAATCGCTAATAGCCCTGTTTTCTGAGGTTAAGTACATACATTTATTAGCATTATACAGCTTCAAATGTGGCTCATCCAATCAGAATTTAAATTCTGTAGTTTACATTTATAAATGAGGACGTGCGTACAGTACACATCTATTGCATGTAGGTTGGTCTGGTTTGATGGTTTTGGGGGGTTTTGGGTTGGTTAGATGGTCAGACTCGGCGCTAGCTAACCATATATCAAGTTGCAATTGATCAAAACCCTTTAAAACCAAAACCGGACCCATTTATTGGCCAGTTAACCCATCTAAAACCACCTTAAGCTTGTTTTAGCGTTTTTTAATTTTTAACATCCTTCTGACCAAACAGTTCTGGACTGTCCCGTCAAAGCTTTAGTACACTTGTATTGAAAGACAGAGGTGCAAATTATAAACAGGCATATGAGCATCCAAATGCAGACAGTACGCTAATGCGGTAAACGTTACCGCCTTGATTAGCCTCTGGACTTTTGACTTTGGGCAGACAGTCTAGTCCTCTTCGAAGAAGTATGTGAATTTTTTTTTTTTAAATAAATGAATTGTGCAGCAGTCTGTTGGCCGTGTCCTCTTCAGCTTAAAACTCATTTTAAAGTCAACTTGAATTGGCAATCACGAGCCATTTTCATTGTTCTGAGTGAAACCGGAGATTCAACAGGAAAAAACATTGGGCATGACTTGATATTATCCAATGGGGATTGACTGGATTTTGAAAAGTGGGCCAGAATGGAGGCAGGAGACAGTGGAGCAAGTTATTACATTTTGATGAGAGATTATGAAGCTAACGTTTTTTCATTGCAATTACATGCAGTAATTTGGTGCATGGAATGAAGAATAAAACGGCACGATTTTATAACTCACTGTTGTGATTTTATTTCGTGTAATTGCGACTTTTTCTATCAATTGTGACTTTATATCTTGTAATTGTGACTTTCTGGTAATTGCACATTTTTATCTTGTAATTGTGACTTTATAACTCGTAATTGTGACTTTCTGGTAATTGCGCATTTTTATCTTGTAATTGCGACTATTTCTATCAATTTTGACTTTATATTTCGTAATTGAGACTTTCTCGTAATTGCGCATTTTTTTTATCTTGTAATTGTGGCTATTTCTATCAATTGTGACTTTATATCTCATAATTGAGACTTTCTCGTAATTGCGCATTTTTTTATCTTGTAATTGTGGCTATTTCTATCAATTGTGACTTTATATTTCGTAATTGAGACTTTCTGTTAATTGCACATTTTTATCGTGTAATTGCGACTATTTCTAGCAATTGTGACTTTATATCGTAATTGTGACTTTCTGGTAATTGCGCATTTTTATCTTGTAATTGTGAGTATTTCTGGTATTTGCATGTTTAAATCTCGCAGTTGCACCTCTTTTCATAATTGCTACTTTATATCTCGCAAATGTGACTATTTCTGGCAATTCGCGACTAAGTTGCGAGTGTGATTTATTTCTAGCAATTGCAACTTTATTTTTTAGTAATTGCGTATTTATATCTCTTAGTTGCAATTTTATTTCACATAATTGCAACTTTAGATCTCGCAAATGTGACTATTTCTGGCAATTCGCGACTTTAAGTTGCGAGTGTGATTTATTTCTAGCAATTGCAACTTTATTTTTTAGTAATTGCGTATTTATATCTCTTAGTTGCAATTTTATTTCACATAATTGCAACTTTAGATCTCGCAATCGAGGCCGAGTAAATAATTGTGCAATTGTGACGACATCTCATAATTACGTTAAAAAGTTGCAATTGCGAGATATTAAGGCTAAATGATACTTTGTTGCAATTACTACTATTTCTGTAATCGCACATTTATATCACGTTTGTGACCTTTTTTCTATCAGTGGAATCTTTTTCTTCTATTGGCATTTGTATTTTTCCCCATTCTGATGGTTGAAGTGAACCATTAATTGAAGCTCCTGACCTGTATATGCATGATTTGATGCATCTGCATAGCAACAGTTCTGTGGATAGCTCGGATAACCACTCTGTACAATTATACAGTTGGCACTGTTTTGGTGGCACGAGGGCGACCTACACAATATGCGTTGTGGTTTTAATGTTATGGCTGGTAATTGCGACTTTCATTGTGAGATTTTTATATCGTCCTTCCCGTCGATTTCCAACAATTATTCCCAGCAAGCCAAGAAACATGTTTTAAGACCATAAATAGATGAACTTGTAATCTTGCCTAAGTTGGAACGCAACAATTCCCAGTTCTGAGTTTTCCACTTTGCCGTTTAGATAAAGTCCCATTAGACTGGAACACTCATCAGGCTTGTCTGTGCAGGAGTTTTTCTTCCTCTTTATTTGTATGTGTGTGATGGCAGAGCATCAAAACGTGGTTATATTTGTGCATGTATTAGCATGATTTATGTATTAGCTCTTGGCAACTGTGGCGATCTCTTGCTTCGGGCTGCCATTTGGAACGGGCGGGATCATCTCTCCGGGATCTTCTGCAGACCCTGAAGGCCACACGGTTGGATTCTGGTCTGAGGGTTTATTTTGCGGCGCTTTGTCAGCAGATTCCTCTGACCGCTTTAATGAAACTAACAACTTTTTAATGATTTCTTTTTGTGATCTGGAACGGTGTAAATGCGGGTTTCCGTGTTGCTTTGCCATGTGGTTTTGGTATCAGATGTTTGTGTATGTGTACACGGGTCATGTCTAGAGCAATGTAGTCAATGTATTTATATGTTCTGGATGTTTTTGCCGGCTATAAAATTAAGTAATGTTATATTTACATATACAGTCAAATATTTTTTGTTATACTTTTCACTTTGAATACATGAGTGTGTACGCAACTTAATCATTCATTTCTAACGTTTTCAAACATGTTTCAAGGTGAATATTATTATTTTTATTTTTTTTAAATATCATGAATTTTTAAGTGTAGAATATCAAGAAGTTTTCTCGTGGTTGCACCAAATGAGCGTTTTATTAAAAAATAAATATAAAATATTGATATTTAATGATGACAAAATAATGACTTAAGTCTTGTGGGTCTAAAGAAATCTTCTGTTTTATGATTTTTGTCATGAATCATATATGATGAAAAAAAATTATATATGAATAAAAAAAAAAAAAATGTTCTTCCCTTTTTCTCCCCAATTTGTAATGGCCAATTCCCAAAGTCGTCATGGTGGCGTAGTGACTCAATCCGGGTGGCGGAGGATGATTTCAGTTGCCTTCGTGTCTGAGACCGTCAATCCGCGCATCTTATCACGTGACTTGTTGAGCGTGTTACCGTGGAAACGTAGCGCATATGGAGGCTTCACGCTATTCTCCGCTGCATCCACGCACGACTCGCCACACGCCCCACCGAGAGCAAGAACCACATTATAGCGACCACGAGGAGGTTACCCCATGTGACTCTACCCTCCCTAGCAACCAGGCCAATTTGGTTGCTAAGGAGACCTGACTGGAGTCACTCAACACGCCCTGGGATTCGGTCTCGCGAACTCTAGTAGTGGTAGTCGGTGTCTTTACTTGCTGAGCTACACCCCCCCCCCCCCCCACACACACACTTTTTATTTATGTTTTAATTTGTTCCTCTTTTACTCCCCAATTTGGAACGGCCAATTCCCAATGCGCTCCAAGTCCTCGTGGTGGTGTAGTGACTCGCCACAATCCGGGTGGCGGAGGACGAATCTCAGTTGCCTCCGCGTCTGAGACCGTCAATCCGCGCATCTCATCACGTGACTTGTTGAGCACGTTACTATGGAGACATAGTGCATATGGAGGCTTCACGCTATTCTCCGCGGCACCCACGCACAACTCATTGCACAACTCACCACATGTCCCAGCGCTGAGCAGGGGGGTCTGGGTATCTCAGCGAGTGTTGACGCTGACTGTCACACCTGGAATCGTGAGTTTGAATTCAGGGCGTGCTGAGTGACTCCAGCCAGGTCTCCTTAGCAACCAAATTGTCCCGGTTCCTAGGGAGGGTAGAGTCACATGGGGTAACCAAATTGGTCCGGTTGCTAGGGAGGGTAGAGTCACATGGGGTAACCAAATTGGCCTGGTTGCTAGGGAGGGTAGAGTCACATGGGGTAACCAAATTGGCCGGGTTGCTAGGGAGGGTAGAGTCACATGGGGTAACCAAATTGTCCCGGTTCCTAGGGAGGGTAGAGTCACATGGGGTAACCAAATTGGTCCGGTTGCTAGGGAGGGTAGAGTCACATGGGGTAACCAAATTGGCCTGGTTGCTAGGGAGGGTAGAGTCACATGGGGTAACCAAATTGGCCTGGTTGCTAAGGAGGGTAGAGTCACATGGGGTAACCAAATTGGTCCGGTTGCTAGGGAGGGTAGAGTCACATGGGGTAACCAAATTGGGCCGGTTGCTAGGGAGGGTAGAGTCACATGGGGTAACCAAATTGGTCCGGTTGCTAGGGAGGGTAGAGTTACATGGGGTAACCAAATTGGTCCGGTTGCTAGGGAGGGTAGAGTCATATGGGGTAACCAAATTGGCCCGGTTGCTAGGGAGGGTAGAGTCACATGGGGTAACCAAATTGGCCCGGTTGCTAGGGAGGGTTGAGTCACATGGGGTAACCAAATTGGCCCGGTTGCTAGGGAGGGTTGAGTCACATGGGGTAACCAAATTGGCCCGGTTGCTAGGGAGGGTTGAGTCACATGGGGTAACCTCCTCGTGGTCACTATAATGTGACTCCAGCCAGGTCTCCTAAGCAACCAAATTGGCCTGGTTGCTAGGGAGGGTAGAGTCACATGGGGTAACCTCCTCGTGGTCACTATAATGTGGTTCTCGCTCTCGGTGGGGCGTGTGGTGAGTTGTGTGTGGATGCCACGGAGAATAGCGTGAAGCCTCCACATGCACTACGTCTCCACGGTAACGCGCTCAACAAGTCACATGATGAGATGCGTGGATTGACGGTCTCACACGCGGAGGCAACTGAGATTCGTCAGTTGAAATATAGAAAATTATCAACAATTAATATCCTGCGAATGATTAATTCAATTTGGCTTGCCATAAACGTCTGTCTTTGATTTAGTTACATTTTTTAATATTTTTGAGACACTTCCCAAATCCGTTTGATGGCAGGAGATCCTTCTGGTTTGGCCCGACTGATATTCTTCCACTTTCCTAACTTTAACATGTTGAAGATTACAAAGCATTCAGGATTTTCGTCTGGAGTTTGTTTTACATCTAAGATAAGTTTGTTTGTTGCGCTCTTTGCAAGCTTAATTATTCGTAACAGACCGCAATTTATAACGCAAAGCATGTACGTCGAGTGTTGCCGAGGCATTGTAATGGACAATGGAAAGCGATAGTGCAAAATTCCTTCTTAATCAAATGCCGTCATTACTCGTAGAAATACTTCTATTTTACAAATACTAAAAACTATTTTTGTCTTAATTCCATTTTTACTATTTCACAATGATCTGTCATTCGCTCTGTTGAAATGTGATTACAGATATCTATAATAGTTGTTTTTTTTAAATATAGTACTATGTTACTAAATCAAAATTATATTTTTTAATTTATATTAATTATTATTTATAATAACATTTTTATTCCCGGTATCAATAATTGAATCGCAACTAGTGAAAATGCTTATTTTTATATGCTAATTCAGATGTCTGTTAAGATATCTTTAATTAGTTGAATTTATTGATATTTGAAATATCGAACGTAAAATGTTGAAATACATTTACAGATATAAAAAATGAGCATTTTTACTAGTTTGATTTTTACTAGTTTGAACTTCGATTTATGATATCAGGAATGGACATTCGCACTAGTAACAATGTAATTATTAATATCAAAATGATAATTTTAATAAACTAGTAAGAAGATCGTAGCTGATATATAAAATTGGAGTTTCAAACAGTGAGACATAAATTATAGAAATGTGTAATTGCGTAAATGGCAGATCATTGCGAAATTTTACTAGTGAAAATGCGAATATAAAGAATTGTATTTAATTTATTTTAATTGATTTATTTTGATCTATTATGGTTATTCCCTGCGAGTAACGACATCATTTGTTATATCAAGAATTACAATTTTTACTAGCGCAAACCTGATTACGAATATAAAAAATTAGCATTTTAAGTAAAAATCGATTTGTTATCTATAATACATCATTAAATGTCAAGTATACAGTATGTTTCTGGCCTTAATGAGTAAAGTCAGAAATGTTTTTTAGTTTTTAACTGAGAGAGACGCTTAACGTTGAAAGTGTCCGAGTTATGCTCGCGAAGCTAAAGCTAAATATGCATTAAACGCTGCTAATTATCCTCCTTTTACCAGGAATTAGAGAATAAGGATTATAATATACACCATTGAGCAGCCAGGGCACAGAACGTTTTATCTAAATTGAATTAATTGGCAGCGATTTAGTATTTTGTCCCTGACTGTGCATGTAATTGGCCTGTTTTATGCTCTGCTGCTGCTTTTGTTAGAACAGTTTGAGTAAAGACAAAATATTACGGCTAATTAATCTCCCGCCGCCGGCTGCTTTTTAGTTGCATAAATTACCCCTCCTGATCTCGTTTAAAAAACGCAGAATTTGGGAGTCTGTGATTCATTTTTAATTCAATAATGGCTTAAATTTCTGCCTTTTTTTTGGCTGTAGTTTTTGGCCATTTGAACACAATGGCTGGCAAAAGGAAGACTAAATGAGCCCGCGGCAGATTTGTAGTTTTAAATATAATTTAGCGCATTATATGAGGAGGCAGATCAGCCTAACTTTATAAGACACATGTTTAATCACTTGGGTTTCAGAGGTTTTAATTTAAAAAAGTGTGAATAGTCGTAGAAACACCTCTGGATTTGAGAATGAATGTCTATCTGTTCCAAACAGACTTCAAGCTGTTTAACTTTCACACAGTGTACCAGATGTCAATTAGGGAATTTAATGACTGCAAACATCTTATGCTGTGAAGATATATTAAATATTATATTTTCGTCCTTCATATTACTTCACTGTGACTGGACAGCCAAGTCTCTGATCACGAATAGACATTATTGACATGTAAATGTAGCATTCATGCATTTAAATATTTTAATCTGTGTGACGTAGGAAAGACTTAGTACTTTTTTTTTTAAATCTAAATCATCGAGGGTGTTTTTTTTTTCTCTCAACCTAGGAAACTGCTGAATAATCACATCAAAAATGATTTTAGTCATGAGATTTCACAGAATGAGTTTCATTCTGTGTCATTTGAGGCATCATTGAGTCTGTGTCATGTATTTGGCGCCATCTCCTGGTGGCCATATGTAACATTGTGCTTCATGTGGATTATCTAATGATCAATACATCTGATTATCTTGTGTGTGGACTCGTTTGAAAGACCATCACTGACTCTAAATAATGATATGTGATATTTTATGTTCTGTTTATGTTTCGAGAAGTTCTAGATGAAAACGTTGCATTTAAGCAACACCAACATAATTGTCAGAGACATACGTGCATTGAAAAGAAGAGTTTCTAGTTTTCAAACGATACCCACTTTGTGATGGTCTAGACTGTAGTTACTTATTTATTTAGTTAAGTCCTAGGACGGATCTCAGTTACCTCCACGTCTGAGACCGTCAATTCGCGCATCTTATCACGTGACCTGTTGAGCGCGTTATACCTCCTATAGTGCGTGTGGAGGCATCACGCTATTCTCCGCGGCATCCACGCACAACTCACCTCACGCCCCACTGAGAGCGAGAACCACTAATTGCGACCATGAGGAGGTTACCCCATGTGACTCTACCCTCCCTAGCAACCGGGCCAATTTGGTTGCCCCATGTGACTCTACCCTCCCTAGCAACCGGGACAATTTGGTTACCCCATGTGACTCTACCCTCCCTAGCAACCGGGACAATTTGGTTACCCCATGTGACTCTACCCTCCCTAGCAACCGGGACAATTTGGTTACCCCATGTGACTCTACTGTCCCTAGCAACCGGGACAATTTGGTTACCCCATGTGACTCTACCCTCCCTAGCAACCAGGACAATTTGGTTACCCCATGTGACTCTACCCTCCCTAGCAACTAGGACAATTTGGTTACCCCATGTGACTCTACCATCCCTAGCAACTGGGACAATTTGGTTACCCCATGTGACTCTACCATCCCTAGCAACTGGGACAATTTGGTACCCCATGTGACTCTACTGTCCCTAGCAACCGGGACAAATTGGTTACCCCATGTGACTCTACCCTCCCTAGCAACCAGGACAATTTGGTTACCCCATGTGACTCTACCCTCCCTAGCAACTAGGACAATTTGGTTACCCCATGTGACTCTACCCTCCCTAGCAACCGGGACAATTTGGTTACCCCATGTGACTCTACCCTCCCTAGCAACCGAGCCAATTTCGTTACCCCATGTGACTCTACCCTCCCTAGCAACCGGGACAATTTGGTTACCCCATGTGACTCTACCCTCCCTAGCAACCGGGCCAATTTGGTTACCCCATGTGACTCCACCCTCCCTAGCAACCGGGCCAATTTGGTTACCCCATGTGACTCTACCCTCCCTAGCAACTGGGCCAATTTGGTTACCCCATGTGACTCTACTGTCCCTAGCAACCGGGACAAATTGGTTACCCCATGTGACTCTACCCTCCCTAGCAACTAGGACAATTTGGTTACCCCATGTGACTCTACCCTCCCTAGCAACCGGGCCAATTTGGTTACCCCATGTGACTCTACCCTCCCTAGCAACTGGGCCAATTTGGTTACCCCATGTGACTCTACTGTCCCTAGCAACCGGGACAAATTGGTTACCCCATGTGACTCTACCCTCCCTAGCAACCAGGACAATTTGGTTACCCCATGTGACTCTACCCTCCCTAGCAACTAGGACAATTTGGTTACCCCATGTGACTCTACCCTCCCTAGCAACCGGGACAATTTGGTTACCCCATGTGACTCTACCCTCCCTAGCAACCGAGCCAATTTGGTTACCCCATGTGACTCTACCCTCCCTAGCAACCGGGACAATTTGGTTACCCCATGTGACTCTACCCTCCCTAGCAACCGGGCCAATTTGGTTACCCCATGTGACTCTACCCTCCCTAGCAACTGGGCCAATTTGGTTACCCCATGTGACTCTACTGTCCCTAGCAACCAGGACAAATTGGTTACCCCATGTGACTCTACCCTCCCTAGCAACTAGGACAATTTGGTTACCCCATGTGACTCTACCCTCCCTAGACCTGACTGGAGTCACTCAGCATGCCCTGGATTCAAACTCCCGACTCCAGGTGTGATAGTCAGCGTGAATACTCACAGAGATACCCAGACCCCAAAACTGTAGTTATTAATATTTTGACGATTGTTACCCCAAAGGGATAGTTCACCCCAAAATAAAAATTGCAAATGTCGCAAATGTTTTTTTTTTTTTTTCAATAAAATAAGTGAATGGTAACTAAAGCAAAAAATCTTTTGTGTTCCAAGAAAGTCATACAGGGTTTGGAACTATATGATGGTGAGGAAATAATGACATAATACATTTTTTTTGCGTGAACTATTACTTCAAGACTAGCAACGTTTTTACTAGTCCATAAACGCTATATTGGAATGCTGTAATCGCCACTGCAAATCCTTAAATGTGTGATTGGTGCCGACATGAATGTTGTTCATTCATTTTAAGTCTCTGATTTGTGTTTAACAGATTAAGAGCTGTAAATGTGATTTGGAGATTGAGGCTTTGAGACTGAAGAGTTTGCTGTACCTGGAGCGTTACATCTACCTGATCCTCTTCAACACTTACCTGCACCTGGAGAAGAAAGACTCGTGGCAGCGCTCGTTCACTGACTGGATGCTTCAGGTGAGATGACATGTAGCCATCGCTTTATTTGGATGATTCACCTGGAAATTACAAGCTTATACAGGCATTATTGCGACTGCTGCTTCACACGTTGTTTCACAAGGCTTGTGTGCTGCTGTTGAGGCCAGCTGTGACTGACGGTAAACGTTGGAATTTACTGGCAATCCAAACGAATGAGTGTCGCCCCCCTGTACAGAATACTGTGGTCATCATTCTCATGCAGCAGTGCTGCTCTTACTGCACGCTAGTGTAATCAGAGTTGTGCGCCATTCAGAAGTGAATTGAGATATGTTGTGGATTTCCCGACTGAACACCTGTACAATGTACTCAAATGTATCCTGTTAAGTTGACTCTAGCTATACCCACAACATAAATGCAAATCTTACATCAGCGCTAATGATGAAGACAATGAACAGGCGATCTTGAACTAAGTGGCGCGCTGCTCTGAATGCGTCGCTTGCGCTGTGAATACGATGTTTACTTAAACACGCCACGTGTAACGCAAAACCCTAAACTGTTTAAACATGTTTGCATCTAAAAGTACAGTGGCAAGACAAAGTATGTGAACCCTTTGGAATTACATGCATTTATGTATAAATTTGTCTTAATATCTGGTTTGATCTTTATCTTGATTATAGTGATGAACACAGTCCGTTTTAATTGATAATGCACATATTATTGAATTTTCTTGTTTATATTGAATGCATCATTTAAACAGTGTATGTTGGAAAAAGTATGTGAACCCCCTAGGCTAATGACGTCAACAAAAGCTAATTAGAGTCAGGAGTTGGCATACCTGGCATCCAATTAATGAAACGAGATTGTAGGTGTGGGTTAGAGCTACTTTGACTTATAAAAAGCACTCAAATATTTTGAGTTTGTTATTCACAAGAAGCATCTGCTGATATGGACCAAGAGATCTCAGAAGACCTACGATCAAGAATTATTGCTTTGCATAATGCTGGAAAGGATTACAAATTTATCTGGAAGAGTTTCAATATTCATCTGCCCACAGTGAGACAAACTGTCTATAAATGGAGATGATTTAGTACTATAGGTACTCTCTCTAGAAGTGGCCGTTAGATATTCATCTGTCCACAGTGAGACAAACTGTCTATAAATGGAGGTGATTTAGTACTATAGGTACTCTCTCTAGAAGTGGCCGTTAGATATTCATCTGCCCACAGTGAGACAAACTGTCTATAAATGGAGATGATTTAGTACTATAGGTACTCTCTCTAGAAGTGGCCGTTAGATATTCATCTGTCCACAGTGAGACAAACTGTCTATAAATGGAGGTGATTTAGTACTATAGGTACTCTCACTAGAAGTGGCCGTTAGATATTCATCTGTCCACAGTGAGACAAACTGTCTATAAATGGAGATGATTTAGTACTATAGGTACTCTCTCTAGAAGTGGCCGTTAGATATTCATCTGTCCACAGTGAGACAAACTGTCTATAAATGGAGGTGATTTAGTACTATAGGTACTCTCTCTAGAAGTGGCCGTTAGATATTCATCTGTCCACAGTGAGACAAACTGTCTATAAATGGAGGTGATTTAGTACTATAGGTACTCTCTCTAGAAGTGGCCGTTAGATATTCATCTGTCCACAGTGAGACAAACTGTCTATAAATGGAGATGATTTAGTACTATAGGTACTCTCTCTAGAAGTGGCCGTTAGATATTCATCTGCCCACAGTGAGACAAACTGTCTATAAATGGAGATGATTTAGTACTATAGGTACTCTCACTAGAAGTGGCCGTTAGATATTCATCTGTCCACAGTGAGACAAACTGTCTATAAATGGAGATGATTTAGTACTATAGGTACTCTCTCTAGAAGTGGCCGTTAGATATTCATCTGCCCACAGTGAGACAAACTGTCTATAAATGGAGATGATTTAGTACTATAGGTACTCTCTCTAGAAGTGGCCGTTAGATATTCATCTGTCCACAGTGAGACAAACTGTCTATAAATGGAGGTGATTTAGTACTATAGGTACTCTCACTAGAAGTGGCCGTTAGATATTCATCTGTCCACAGTGAGACAAACTGTCTATAAATGGAGATGATTTAGTACTATAGGTACTCTCTCTAGAAGTGGCCGTTAGATATTCATCTGTCCACAGTGAGACAAACTGTCTATAAATGGAGGTGATTTAGTACTATAGGTACTCTCTCTAGAAGTGGCCGTTAGATATTCATCTGTCCACAGTGAGACAAACTGTCTATAAATGGAGGTGATTTAGTACTATAGGTACTCTCACTAGAAGTGGCCGTTAGATATTCATCTGTCCACAGTGAGACAAACTGTCTATAAATGGAGGTGATTTAGTACTATAGGTACTCTCACTAGAAGTGGCCGTTAGATATTCATCTGTCCACAGTGAGACAAACTGTCTATAAATGGAGGTGATTTAGTACTATAGGTACTCTCTCTAGAAGTGGCCGTTAGATATTCATCTGTCCACAGTTAGACAAACTGTCTATAAATGGAGGTGATTTAGTACTATAGGTACTCTCTCTAGAAGTGGCCGTTAGATATTCATCTGTCCACAGTGAGACAAACTGTCTCTAAATGGAGATGATTTAGTACTATAGGTACTCTCTCTAGAAGTGGCCGTTAGATATTCATCTGTCCACAGTGAGACAAACTGTCTATAAATGGAGATGATTTAGTACTATAGGTACTCTCTCTAGAAGTGGCCGTTAGATATTCATCTGTCCACAGTGAGACAAACTGTCTATAAATGGAGGTGATTTAGTACTATAGGTACTCTCACTAGAAGTGGCCGTTAGATATTCATCTGTCCACAGTGAGACAAACTGTCTATAAATGGAGGTGATTTAGTACTATAGGTACTCTCACTAGAAGTGGCCGTTAGATATTCATCTGTCCACAGTGAGACAAACTGTCTATAAATGGAGATGATTTAGTACTATAGGTACTCTCTCTAGAAGTGGCCGTTAGATATTCATCTGTCCACAGTGAGACAAACTGTCTCTAAATGGAGATGATTTAGTACTATAGGTACTCTCACTAGAAGTGGCCGTTAGATATTCATCTGTCCACAGTTAGACAAACTGTCTATAAATGGAGGTGATTTAGTACTATAGGTACTCTCTCTAGAAGTGGCCGTTAGATATTCATCTGTCCACAGTGAGACAAACTGTCTCTAAATGGAGATGATTTAGTACTATAGGTACTCTCACTAGAAGTGGCCATTAGATATTCATCTGTCCACAGTTAGACAAACTGTCTATAAATGGAGATGATTTAGTACTATAGGTACTCTCTCTAGAAGTGGCCGTTAGATATTCATCTGTCCACAGTTAGACAAACTGTCTATAAATGGAGATGATTTAGTACTATAGGTACTCTCACTAGAAGTGGCCGTTAGATATTCATCTGTCCACAGTTAGACAAACTGTCTATAAATGGAGATGATTTAGTACTATAGGTACTCTCTCTAGAAGTGGCCGTTAGATATTCATCTGTCCACAGTTAGACAAACTGTCTATAAATGGAGATGATTTAGTACTATAGGTACTCTCTCTAGAAGTGGCCGTTAGATATTCATCTGTCCACAGTTAGACAAACTGTCTATAAATGGAGATGATTTAGTACTATAGGTACTCTCACTAGAAGTGGCCGTTAGATATTCATCTGTCCACAGTTAGACAAACTGTCTATAAATGGAGATGATTTAGTACTATAGGTACTCTCTCTAGAAGTGGCCGTTAGATATTCATCTGTCCACAGTTAGACAAACTGTCTATAAATGGAGATGATTTAGTACTATAGGTACTCTCACTAGAAGTGGCCGTTAGATATTCATCTGTCCACAGTTAGACAAACTGTCTATAAATGGAGGTGATTTAGTACTATAGGTACTCTCACTAGAAGTGGCCGTTAGATATTCATCTGTCCACAGTTAGACAAACTGTCTATAAATGGAGGTGATTTAGTACTATAGGTACTCTCACTAGAAGTGGCCGTTAGATATTCATCTGTCCACAGTTAGACAAACTGTCTATAAATGGAGGTGATTTAGTACTATAGGTACTCTCTCTAGAAGTGGCCGTTAGATATTCATCTGTCCACAGTTAGACAAACTGTCTATAAATGGAGATGATTTAGTACTATAGGTACTCTCACTAGAAGTGGCCGTTAGATATTCATCTGTCCACAGTTAGACAAACTGTCTATAAATGGAGATGATTTAGTACTATAGGTACTCTCTCTAGAAGTGGCCGTTAGATATTCATCTGTCCACAGTTAGACAAACTGTCTATAAATGGAGATGATTTAGTACTATAGGTACTCTCACTAGAAGTGGCCGTTAGATATTCATCTGTCCACAGTTAGACAAACTGTCTATAAATGGAGGTGATTTAGTACTATAGGTACTCTCACTAGAAGTGGCCGTTAGATATTCATCTGTCCACAGTTAGACAAACTGTCTATAAATGGAGGTGATTTAGTACTATAGGTACTCTCACTAGAAGTGGCCGTTAGATATTCATCTGTCCACAGTTAGACAAACTGTCTATAAATGGAGGTGATTTAGTACTATAGGTACTCTCTCTAGAAGTGGCCGTTAGATATTCATCTGTCCACAGTTAGACAAACTGTCTATAAATGGAGATGATTTAGTACTATAGGTACTCTCTCTAGAAGTGGCCGTCCAGTCAAGACGACTCAAAGGACACACCGCAGAATGATCAATGAGGTATAGAAGGACCCTAGAGTGACAGATAAAGACTTGAAGGAATCATTGGAACTGGTTAACATCTCTGTTCTTGAGTCTACTATACAGAAAACATTAAACAGGTGTGGTGTTCATGGCAGGACGTCACAAAGGAAGCCTTTCCAACAAAAACATTGCTGCTCGCCTCATGTTTGCCAAAGACCACCTTGATACTCCACAACGCTACTGGGAAAATGTTTTGAGGACTGATGAACCACATACCTCCATTGAAGTATTTGTGGCTGCTTTGCTGCTTCAGGGTGTGGACCACTTGCCATCATCGAGGGAAAAATGAATTCCCAAGTTTATCAAGATATCCTACAGGATAATGCCAGGGTGGCAGTGTGCCAGCTGAAGCTCAGTAGAAGTTGGGTGATGCAGCAGGACAATGACCCTAAACAAAGTAAATCCACTACAGAATGTCTACAAAAAAAGAAAATGAAACTTTTGGAGTGTCCCAGTCAGAGCCCAGACCTTAAACCAATAGAGATGCTGTGAAATGACCTCGAGAGACACCAGACCTCCTAAGAATATGTCTGAGCTGAGGCAGTTCTGTTAGCATGACTGGAACACTGTATTCACTATTCAGCAGACCAGACCACAGCTTTATAATTCCCATTTTGAAACCCAATTATTATCCAGAAACATCAGGCCTGGAAACGTGTTTTCTATCCAGTTGGGCAGGGTCAAAGGTCAGCTCCAGTGCCCGTTTCGGAGTCATTGTAGAACATTACCAGAACGTTCTGAGGCTGTTTGAGGACTCAGAGCTCAATGCATCATTCTTTGTTTATATGTGCTGTTCGATTTTGCCCGTCAGCATCAGAGTTAAACTGATCAGTACTCAATACTGGATCAGAATGAGTCCGATGACCCAGCTTTCACATGCACGAGATTTACTGTGCACAGGAAAAAGCTCTCAGAGACACTTGAGAGGAGTTGTTTGCACAAAAAAGTCATTATTTACTCATCTTCGAGTTGCTCCTTTTGTTCATTGCAGAATGCCGAAGCCACTGTTTTTGTCAATGAAATATGGTATTTTTTTTTTAACTGCCAAGCTTTATAAAGAACAAAACAATTCTCATATGACACGTCATTTTCACATGGCATATTTCTATATGGGTGTTTCACTTGCAGCACTGTGGACTTCTAGAAAGTAAAGTCTCATTAAAGGGGACCTATTATGTAAAATTAACTGTTTGTACATAAATGTGAGTCGGCCGTGCGTGTACACAAACACCCTACAATGATAAAAGTCTTATATTTCTATTCATCAAAAACAGTGTCAATCAAATGCTTTTCGTTTCTGCTGTAAAGTAATGTCATGTTAGATCAGGCCACGCCCACGACTGGTGACGGACTCCACCCTATTATCATAGCTCCTCCCCTGAGTGATGGACACACAGTCCTGGAGCAGATACAGTGAGAAGAATAATGTCTCATAAGTGTTCTGTTGTTGCTATAGTAACCGAAGCACAAGCTGTAAAGGCACAGCCCTCTTCCTGAAAGGGGGCGGGGAGCAGCAGCTCATTTGCATTTAAAGAGACACACACGAAATCAGCCTGTTTTTGATTCCACCCAAAAAGAGGCGTTTATAATAAATGATCCGTGGGGTATTATGAGCTGAAACATCACACACACATTCTGGGACACCTGAGAGGTCTCCTTTAAAACATGTTTCACACTCTCACTAGTTGATTTAATTTGTTTACTAATAATGTCCATCAGTGTTTGTTCATGGATCACAGGAGATTTATGTCATGTTTGTCATTTCCATCACATCTCAAATTCTGTTTAATAGGATTCTTTATATTTGATTTTGCATATTAAATTGTATTATTTGTTCATTGTTAATAATTATTAATACTTTCTATTGTATTATTTCATATCTAAAATAATATTTTCACTTTTTTGCGTAATTTGCCAAAATCACAGCTTGATTGGAAATGATGCCCAGTAAAAATACTGATATTTTCCTTGATTTTTCATTGTTTTGTTGTTTATTAGGGGGCAAAATTGTTTGGTTTTGGAGGAAATTATGTCACGATTGCAGGAAAAAATTGGCAGAATTTATTTGAACAATAAATAATGAAATGGTTTGTTTTATTTCACTCTTTGTTTTAAACATTTCATAACTTTTATGTGTCATAAGTGGGTTTTTTCATAGTTATTTGGAAGTCTGTATCTGGTACAAGGCTAAAACTGTCACATTTCTATATAAAATACATTTGAAAAGTACCAAAATTAAATGATATAAGTCTGGTAAAAGGTTTGCAAATCAGTTTTAATGTGAAAGCAAAAAGGTTGAAATCGTCCTCAAGTACATGAAAGGGCCTGAAGTTGAAGAAACACCCACATATGAGATCATGAGTCACGTTTGAGTGCTTCGGCAGAGGGAACGGCTTTTAGTGAGTAATAACTCACACAACGTGATCATATGTCTTACTCGAACATTCTTCAAAATACCTTTCAACAAAAATAAAGAAAATAATATAGTTTATATGAACATGAGGGTGAGTAAATGATGACAGTTTTCATAGTGTCATGTGTTTAATTGCATTCAAAGTGTGAATACACATTTTTCATTGGTCGGTCACTTTTGACCCGGTGGAGTTTTAAGCTTATAAAACATTCATAATCCAATTGGTTTCATGGAAATCCATATTGCAGCTCATTATTAACCTCTTCTGTTCATACATGTGAAGAGATCTATATTTTTGGCATGTTAAATGAAAAATATAAAAAAAAAAAAAATTATAAAAATTTAAAAATATACATTAACTACAGCTATGTGATGCATATATAGATGTGTGTGTGTGTGTATATATATATATATATATATATATATATATATATATATATATATATATATATATATATATTATTATTATTATTACTATTATTTTTATTTTATTTTTATTTATTAAGGTTTATATGTAATTGCATTTTAAAATAACGTTGCATTAAACGTATATAAATATTTAAAGTGAGAATTTCTAGTAATTCGCCTATTAACTAAATGTGATTTTAAATGTGATTCGCCTATTAACAAAGTATTTTTAAGAAAAATCTCATTCATAAATGTGCAAAAAATATGTGCATAATATCCACAAATAATATATATATATACACATAATATCCATATGTGTGAAGCCACAAATGATGCCCGGTCAAAATTGACCCGGGAACGCAAATGTATAAAAACGGTTATATCTCTTAAATAATTTCTCTTATAATCAGAAAAAAAAATGATGTTGATTTTGATCGTCTTGACAAAGTCACGAAGTTCGGTACCCGTATGAAAAACAATGTGGTATTTAAAAAGGATAATTGACCTCTACCGGGTCAAAAATGACCGAACGCAACTGGAGGCTGCGCTGGACCACAGACAGTCTCTTTGTCAGTAGATTTACGGCAGCTAATATCGTCTGTTTGTCAGGATTTCTCTTCCTAAAGTGATCCGAGATTGATGAATGGTTTTCTGCTCACACAACATCTGCGCTCGCTCTCTTCCTCTGCAGCCGTGTGTTTGTCTGCGCTCTTTCTTCATTGTGTTCAGTGTTTGTTATTCTTACATTCGTGCTGAAAGCGTGTGATTCTGATCTCAGAGCAGTGTTGTGTTTCATACATGAATCCAGAGGCATTTGACAACATGCATACTCATTCATCATTACGCCACAAATGCTATCGATTGAGTTGGATTGAACCCGGAATATTCCTTGTAGAGACTGTCATCTGCCCGGGATGTGACCTCTGGAACAGCGGTAGTTGGTGTCTTTAAATTGTATGGCCTTGACTTTTTTCAGCTGGTTTTACAAGCTCTGGCTCTGTTGACACACTGGAGCAGCAAAACCAAAGTAAACACATCCGGATAGATTGTGTTTTTGCATGTGCAGGCATCTTTTTTTTTTTAACCCCGTCGTGACCAGATGTCACCAGTTCACCAGCAAATTATCCTGAATGCGCTCCAAGAAGATTTGTGCACACATTTTACAACAAAACGAAATTTCTGCATTAATTTAGACTAAATATGCTGATTTATTCCATGTTATACAATGCATTTATTCTTCACGAAAAACAAAAACGTTTGACTTTTTTTTTTGCACACAGTTTTTCTAAGTAATCTTAATTGTATAAAGTTAAGTACAGTCTTATCTTCGTGGCATACAATGGCAAGAAAAAGTATGTGAACCCTTTGGAATTAGCTGTTTTTTGCATCTTATCTATATTAAAGTCACAAGTATAGACAAACACAGTGTGCTTAAGCTAACAGCATGCAAACAATTATAATCTTTAAACATTCATAATGCTGTGGAAAATGTAAGTGACCCCTTGGATTTAATATCTGGTCGATTCTCCTTTGGCAGCAATAACCTCAATCAAGCCTCTCTGATAGAGGTGGACCAAACCTGAACAACATTCAGAAGACATTTGGGATCATTCTTCCTTACAGTACTGCTTCAGCTCAGACATATTCTTGGGATGTCTGTTGTGAACATCTCTCTTGAGGTCATTTCTCAGCATCTCTATTGGGTTAAGGTCTGGGCTCTGACTGGTACACTCCAAAAGGGGGATTTTCTTTTTTTGAAGCCATTTTGTAGTGGATTTACTTCGATGTTTAGGGTCATTGTCCTGCTGCCTCACCCAACATCTACTGAGCTACGCCATGCGTAGTGTTGCGTGTTCTTCACAAACAATTCAACCTTAGTTTCATCAGTCCACAAAACATTTTCCCAGTAGTGTTGTTGAGTGTCAAGGTGGTCTTTGACAAGCTTCAGGTGTGCAGCAATGTTTTTGTTGGAAATCAGCAGCTTCCTTCGTGACGTCCTGCAATGACCATCACACCTGTGTAATGTTTTCCATATAGTAGACTCATGAACAGAGATGTTAACCAGCTCCAATGATTCCTTCAAGTCTTTATCTGTCACTTTTGGGTCTTTCTATACCTCAATGATCATTCTGCAGTGTGACCTTTGAGTCGTCTTGGCTGGATGGCCACTTCTAGAGAGAGTACCTATAGTACTAAACCATCACCATTTATAGACAGTTTGTCTAACTGTGGACAGATGAATATCTAACGGCCACTTCTAGTGAGAGTACCTATAGTACTAAATCATCTCCATTTATAGACAGTTTGTCTAACTGTGGACAGATGAATTTCTAACGGCCACTTCTAGTGAGAGTACCTATAGTACTAAATCATCTCCATTTATAGACAGTTTGTCTAACTGTGGACAGATGAATATCTAACGGCCACTTCTAGTGAGAGTACCTATAGTACTAAATCATCTCCATTTATAGACAGTTTGTCTAACTGTGGACAGATGAATATCTAATGGCCACTTCTAGTGAGAGTACCTATAGTACTAAATCATCTCCATTTATAGACAGTTTGTCTAACTGTGGACAGATGAATATCTAACGGCCACTTCTAGTGAGAGTACCTATAGTACTAAATCATCTCCATTTATAGACAGTTTGTCTAACTGTGGACAGATGAATATCTAATGGCCACTTCTAGTGAGAGTACCTATAGTACTAAATCATCTCCATTTATAGACAGTTTGTCTAACTGTGGACAGATGAATATCTAACGGCCACTTCTAGTGAGAGTACCTATAGTACTAAATCATCTCCATTTATAGACAGTTTGTCTAACTGTGGACAGATGAATATCTAATGGCCACTTCTAGTGAGAGTACCTATAGTACTAAATCATCTCCATTTATAGACAGTTTGTCTAACTGTGCACAGATGAATATCTAATGGCCACTTCTAGTGAGAGTACCTATAGTACTAAATCATCTCCATTTATAGACAGTTTGTCTAACTGTGCACAGATGAATATCTAATGGCCACTTCTAGTGAGAGTACCTATAGTACTAAATCATCTCCATTTATAGACAGTTTGTCTAACTGTGCACAGATGAATATCTAACGGCCACTTCTAGTGAGAGTACCTATAGTACTAAATCATCTCCATTTATAGACAGTTTGTCTAACTGTGGACAGATGAATATCTAACGGCCACTTCTAGTGAGAGTACCTATAATACTAAATCATCTCCATTTATAGACAGTTTGTCTAACTGTGAACAGATGAATGTCTAAAATATTTGAGTGCTTTTTATAAGTCAAAGTAGCTTTAACCCACACCTACAATCTCCTTTCATTAATTGGATGCCAGGTATGCCAACTCCTGACTCTAGTTAGCTTTCGTTGACGTCATTAGCCAAGGGGTTCACTTACTTTTTCCACAGCACTGTGAATGTTTAATGGGATGTGTTCAATAGAGACATGAAAGATTAAATGTATATAAATGTGTGTCTGTGTGTTTTGTTTAGGTGGCAGCTCCAGCTGGAGTTTATGACCTGTTGAATCGTCTCGGATTCTCTGAGTTTGAGGACCTGAGAGACTCAACTCTCTCTCGTCTACGTCACCGCTGGATCCAGCAGAACCGCCACGGTCTTCCGTTCCGAGGAGAATTCATCTGAGAGAAACGCCAGCGCCCGAACTGTTTATATACTCGTTTACGTCCTCTGTTACTATTGGAAGTTATTTTATCGTTTGCGTTCACAGGAAATCTGCGTCTGGTTTCACTTTCACCATCTCAAAAGACTTTGATATAGTTTAAACGGAATGAAGCACCACTGTGAGGAACTTTTTATATATAGGTTACATGTTTTAGTTAGCTGATGTTTGCATGAACATTCATGAGATATCACACCTGTGGACTTGTTATGCAAGATTGTTTATTAATGCCTTTTGTAGTTTCCATCTTGTCCCTTTTTTCTCTCCATGCTGATGTCTTCACATCGATTATTTACCTATTTTAATTTTTCCTGGACTAATGTCAAGTAGCTTAGTTGATTATTTTATATGCCTTTGCTTGTCATGACTTTCATTATTCATTGTGTTCTTTATTAACATTTGAAGAGAGGTTGTGGAAACTGGTGTTTGTTTTTATAAATGTACATTTTTCAAAATGAAGACTTCATCGGCAGTCTCCATTAAAAACAACTTTAGTACATTTTGATCGGTTTCAATTCTTGAGTATAAAACACAATTCCTTTCAGTAAAAGCGTATAAAACCAGAAGCCAGCACCATTATGGCAATTCTGGTGATTAAATGTGACAAATTACATTTACATTCAATTACACTCAAGATACACACAATAGTAGGACCTGAGTATCACCCCTGGAGTCACGAGTTTGAATCCAGGACATCCTGAGTGACTCCAGCCAGGTCTCCTTAGCAACCAAATTGGCCCTGTTGCTAGGGAGGGTAGAGTCACATGGGGTAACCTCCTCGTGGTCACTATAATGTGGTTCTCGCTCTCGGTGGGGCGTGTGGCGAGTTGTGCGTGGGTGCCGCGGAGAATAGCGTGAAGCCTCCACACGCGCTACGTCTCCACGGTAAAGCACTCAAGTCACGTGATAAGATGCGCGGATTGATGGTCTCAGACGCGGAGGCAACTGAGATTCGTCCTCCGCCACCCTGATTGAGGCGAGTCACTACACCACCACGAGGACTTGGAGCGCATTGGGAATTGGGCGTTCCAAATTGAAAAAAAAGACAAAAAGAAACACACCGTGAACTAATGACATTCGGCCTCATTGAGCACGTTTACATGCACCTTCTTACACTGATTATGCTTAAGCCCGACAGCGTGTGTGGTCATGTAATCGTAAGGTCAAAATGTTTACTATTATCTCAATTTTACATTCCTACCAGCTTATCCGATGTGTGCAAGAGCTGTATGATTTACATATTAACGTCAAAAGCATATAATAACCCGATGATTTCAAGATTCATGTAAACGCGGTTTCTTGCACCATCTAATATTTTTAAATAAGTTGATTTTTGGCAATTGCCATTGTATTGGTGTGCATAGAAACGCCAAACCTTTACGTTTTTCACGTGCATTTTGGGGTACTATTTAGCGAAAATCAACTGGTTCTTTGCACAACCCTATCGTGTGACTTCAGAAGACTTCCACAATGCATTCTCTTTTAAAAAGCATTAATATTACGGCACGCTTTGGAAAATGATGATGCTAGGACACTGAAAACACCGTTTGTCGTTTCCTAACATCGTCATTTTGAAATGGAGAACGTTTTCAAAATGCTTTCGAAATTCCATTGCCTCCGCGTCTGAGACCCTCAATCCGCGCATCTTATCACGTGACTTGTTGAGCGCGTTACCGTGGAGATGTAGCGCGTGTGGAGGCGTCACACTATTCTCCGCGGCATCCACGCACAACTCGCCACACGCCCCACCGAGAGCGAGAACCACATTATAGTGACCACGAGGAGGTTACCCCATGTGACTCTACCCTCCCTAGCAACCGGACCAATTTGGTTACCCCATGTGACTCTACCCTCCCTAGCAACCGGACCAATTTGGTTACCCCATGTGACTCTACCCTCCCTAGCAACCGGGCCAATTTGGTTACCCCATGTGACTCTACCCTCCCTAGCAACCGGGCCAATTTGGTTACCCCATGTGACTCTACCCTCCCTAGCAACCGGGCCAATTTGGTTACCCCATGTGACTCTACCCTCCCTAGCAACCGGGCCAATTTGGTTACCCCATGTGACTCTACCCTCCTTAGCAACCGGGCCAATTTGGTTACCCCATGTGACTCTACCCTCCCTAGCAACCGGGCCAATTTGGTTACCCCATGTGACTCTACCCTCCCTAGCAACCGGGCCAATTTGGTTACCCCATGTGACTCTACCCTCCCTAGCAACCGGGCCAATTTGGTTACCCCATGTGACTCTACCCTCCCTAGCAACCGGGCCAATTTGGTTACCCCATGTGACTCTACCCTCCCTAGCAAACGGGCCAATTTGGTTACCCCATGTGACTCTACCCTCCTTAGCAACCGGGCCAATTTAGTTGCTAAGGAGACGTGACTGGAGTCACTCGGCACGTCCTGGATTCAAACTCGTGACTCCAGGTGTGATGGTCAGCGTCAATACTCGCTAAAGCTACCCAGGACCCGAATTGATGCGTTTTTAAACATGAATGTATTGCTGTTGATGTGTCCTTGGAATATTCCAAATATTTTACGATGGCCACGTTCACACTAATCTGTTTTTGTTTGAAAACGCATCCATTTCTTTGGTAGCTTGACCTCTCATCCATACCGGAACGCTGTTTTCCTCCACTGAAACAAAGACCGTTATGTTACCTTCGGAAACTGAAAAGTTTTAAAAATTAAGCTGAATAGAGTATAGTTATTAATTCATTACTATAATTCTAAATATTGCTATTCTATATTATATTTTCTGTAAAGATGTTTTCTAAGATGCACTTTACTAAATTAATATCCTTCATTAATTCTCTGTATTTAAAGGTTCTGTCTCTAATACACAGAAATAAGATGTTTTTGAAGTTGGCTCTAAGCAGCAGGAAGTTGCATTACCATTATATAGCATGTATATGTACCCATATGGCTCTCTTTGCACGTAAACACCCATAACGTATTCTTACAAGCACTTTAATAGCACGAGGCATGTGGAGTCGCCAAGCAGCATCCTGCTGTATTCAGATGGGGATTGCATCATGGGAAGGATTAGATGCTCATTAGAGGCGCTTCAAGTGGTTTTTGGTTTTTAATTGTCTGTGGAAACGCTGGAGACACTTCCCAAACACTCACTGGCTTGAAAGGGGGCATTTTCTGTGATGCCACAGAGGCAAAATACTCGACAAAGCGCTCGCATGCACACACAAGTAGACGTGAGGTATTAAAACAACACAAACGGGTGACGTACGCATCAGATCATAAAGCAATGTATACATGCATCAATGCTGTAGTTAGTGCTGTTTGCCATGTCAAGACTACATTTATGCATTCGGAAGACGCTTTTATCCAAAGTGACTTACAGTGCACTTATTACAGGGACAATCCCCCCGGAGCAATCTGGAGTTAAGTGTCTAACTCAAGGACACAATGGTGGTGGCTGTGGGGATCGAACCAGCAACCTCCTGATTACCAGTTATGTGCTTTAGCCCACTACACCACCACCAAAGTGACTTACAGTGCCCTTATTACAGGGACAATCCCCCCCCCGGATCAACCTGGAGTTAAGTGCCTTACTCAAGGACACACTGGTGGTGACTTTGGGGATCGAACCAGCAACCTTCTGATTACCAGTTATGTGCTTTAGCCCACTACACCACCACCAAAGTGACTTACAGTGCACTTATTACAGGGACAATCCCCCCAGAGCAACCTGGAGTTAAGTGTCTTACTCAAGGACACAATGGTGGTGGCTGTGGGGATTGAACCAGCAACCTCCTGATTACCAGCTCAGTGCTACGCCTCCACCACTCCATTATTCACTCTGTACATTATACAGACTATTGCTCATATTTATTGATTATATTGGTTAGGGAGAGCGTTTTCCGCTTAGGAAAGTGCCGTTCTAGTGGATGAGAGGTGTAAACGTAGCGAAACCAATGCGTTTTCAAACTAAATCTTGTGGCCGTGGCGTAGCGGTGTACAGGCTTGGAACAGCATGTAGGTGAGAGCGTGGGTCAGACTTCAGCAAACACCCCCGTATTTTGCACCCTACATCTAAACATTGTTCAAACCTGTTTAGACCGTAGCTGTTCTAGCTGGTTTGGCGCTCTGGGCGAAACCCGCTTTGACACGCCCCCAAAGTTGTTGACTGGGGATTGGGTTGGGTTGTGTTGGGTTGAGTTGGGTTGGGGGGGGGGGTTGTAGTGGTGATTCGAAATGAGAACGGTCCCAAAGTTGTTGACTGGGGGTTGGGTTGAGTTGGGTTGGGGGGAGGGGGTTGTGGTTGTGTTGGTGATTCTAAATGAGAACACCCCCAAAGTTGTTGACCAGGGGTGCTGCCACCCCCCCGCAAGATGCCACCCTGGGCAACTGCCCATGTCGCCCATGCCTAAATTCGCCACTGAGTTTAGATGAATATGAGCTCATATAGCCACAAAAAAAAAAACCTCAAAACCTGCAGGATGCCATTTTCTGAAACCTTTCCACCGTAAAGTGTTAATGTTAGAATAGGGTAACAGTTTTGAGAAGATCAAAGTGTGTGCGTCCAGTCTCCCGTCCTGCTCTAGGATTAATACCATCTGTGGGACGCATGAGGAAAAATAAATCCCTTCATTCAAGCACACGCTCCCTCATTCAGCTTTGAAACCCTGATACTCCAGATCTCTGCTCGCAGCACAGGTTTATCTGCAGGTACGGAAGCTTTTAGGGGTTTTATCAGACTGGGAGCTCTTAGATGAACGAAAATGAAACCAGAGTGCCACAGATTAGAGACGTTCAGTGCCAGAGACGGAGTGGAACGGGACAAGAGAGAGCAGAATTAAGCTTGGCTTACATTAGCTTGAATAGAGTCAAGGCTCTCGTTCTGATTGTTTTGCCAAGTTGAATTCCCTCTGCCCTAGAATTAGGATTACAAACATCTTGGACAACTTTTTTGCCACTGTATAAGGCAAACTCAGTTATTACATGATTTTAACTCTAATATATATTCAAATTTGAGGTTAACCTGATCAATAAATGACATGTGGTTGGCCAGGCACGGCCTATGTGGCGCTCCTGTTCTACCCGCTCTGTACAGGACTCGAAATAGCATCTCTTGCATGGGAGGCGGGTGCGCTAACAAGGAGGCTAAAGGCTACAGCCCCTAGCGTCAGTCGCTAGTGCACCTCTTGAGGTCAGGAGAGTGATGTTTATATACATTGCACAGCTATCTATCAGCTGACCACCGTAAACTCACTCCCATCCGGGTCACGGCACCATTGTGAAGCTCCTGTTCTACCCACTCCGAATGGGACTCGCATCTCTGGCATGAGAGGCGGGTGCGCTAACAAGGAGGCTAAAGGCTACAGCCTCTAGCATCAGTCGCTAGTGCACCTCTTGAGGTCAAAAGTGAGATTTGAAATAAGTTATTCTCTACTTTTGACATCAAACCATTGAGGCATTCACACAACATGTGTTTACATCGGATAAGCCAGTAAGATTAAGATAAAGGTGTTTACATGCAAGGCGAAATCGGGCTAATGGCCAAAAAAAGTCTACCTGTGATAATCGGTTTATTCTTAAGACATGTATGAGCTTACACTGATAATTAGACATGGTATCGGTTTTAAGTCATTTTATATAAAATGGTTGTAAAGAACCCTTGAAGTGCCATAATAGTAGTCCATGTGACTTTCCAAGTCGTCTTATGCCATACAAGCTTTGTGTGAGGAACAGACCGAAACGTCGAAAGTAGTTCTAGGCCTACACTGACAATCTTCATCAGTCGTATTTGTATGACTTGAATTATAGCACACAAGTCACTTTCCTCCCCAGTTTGGAATGCCCAATTCCCAGTACTTAGTAGGTCCTCGTGGTGTCATAGTGACTCAATCTGGGTGGTGGAGGATGAGTCTCAGTTCCCACCGCTTCTGAGAGCATCAATCCGCGCATCTGATCACATGACTCGTTGTGCATGACACCGCGGAGACTCACAGCATGTGGAGACTCATGCTACTCTCCACGATCCACACACAACTCACCACACGCCCCATTGAGAGAACCACTAATCACCACCACGAGGAGGTTACCCCATGTGACTCTACCCTCCCTAGCAACCGGGACAATTTGGTTACCCCATGTGACTCTACCCTCCCTAGCAACCGGGACAATTTGGTTACCCCATGTGACTCAACCCTCCCTAGCAACCGGGACAATTTGGTTACCCCATGTGACTCAACCCTCCCTAGCAACCGGGACAATTTGGTTACCCCATGTGACTCTACCCTCCCTAGCAACCGGGACAATTTGGTTACCCTATGTGACTCTACCCTCCCTAGCAACCGGCCCAATTTGGTTACCCCATGTGACTCTACCCTCCCTAGCAACCAGCCCAATTTGGTTACCCCATGTGACTCTACCCTCCCTAGCAACCGGGCCAATTTGGTTACCCATGTGACACTACCCTCCCTAGCAACCGGGCCAATTTGGTTAGCCCATGTGACTATACCCTCCCTAGCAACCGGGCCTATTTGGTTACCCCATGTGACTCTACCCTCCCTAGCAACCGGGCCTATTTGGTTACCCCATGTGACTCTACCCTCCCTAGCAACCAGGCCAATTTGGTTACCCCATGTGACTCTACCCTCCCTAGATACCGTGCCAATTTGGTTACCCCATGTGACTCCACCCTCCCTAGATACCGTGCCAAATTGGTTACCCCATGTGACTCTACCCTCCCTAGCAACCGGGCCAATTTGGTTACTCCATGTGACTCTACCCTCCCTAGCAACCGGGCCAATTTGGTTACCCCATGTGACTCTACCCTCCCTAGCAATCGGGCCAATTTGGTTACCCCATGTGACTCTACCCTCCCTAGCAACCAGGCCAATTTGGTTGCTAAGGAGACCTGAGTGGAGTCAGTCAGCACACCCTGGATTCAAACTCGCGACTCCAGGTGATAGTCAGTGTCAATACTCGCTGAGGTACCCAGGCCTCCTGGTTTTATTCTGTTTTTAACTCTATTGGTCACTTTCATTGTGTGGAGAAACATTTATCTGTATTACAATAATTTCTGTTTTTTTCTAATACATATTCTTAGTTTTTAGTTATTTGTGTCATATTTGCATGTGTGAGAGGATCAGAGAGTGCGTGACACAGAAATCTAGTCTTTTATCCCTCTAATAACCAATATATATATATATATGCATTTTGCATTTTGGCAGACACTTTTATCCAAAGCAACTCAAGTTATACAGTTTTATGTAAACAATGTATCTCTTTAACGTCTTGTTTGAAGGAGTACATTTGTGTTTGTGGTGCTGTAGAGTTGCCGGCGTATCAGACGGCATCTGCAGATAAACCTCTTTAGAGAGCACAGCGCTGTGGATAATATGGCGGCTGGTGCTCTTTGAAATGCTTTCCAGATCCTCTGAGCTGAAACTCGAGCCGGCGCTCCAGAGACGGGAAGAATAAGCAAAACAAAGGAACGCATTGAGGTGAGCGGCCCGAGCGGAGGAATGAACTCCATGATT
Organism: Moxostoma hubbsi; assembly: GCA_032164185.1. Lineage (NCBI taxonomy): Eukaryota > Metazoa > Chordata > Actinopteri > Cypriniformes > Catostomidae > Moxostoma > Moxostoma hubbsi. The sequence goes on from JAVLUX010000035.1 coordinate 1,462,920, forward strand.
CCTCTTTCAAATGAGAGAGAGAGACTCTTCTATGATAAACTGTGTCTGTCTCTCTCCAAACGGTTTTCTGTGCTAATTAATGCGGTCACACTTTGACGTAATCACCACTGGAGAAATCTGCAGTATTTATCCACTAGTGCAGAGCAGGTGGACAAATCATATCTACAATTGAGGGGTAATAATTGATAACACAAAATCTGATGCTACCATGTCCACCATATAGAGCACTCCAGAAGTAAAACAAATCGAATTCATTTTCTGTTGTGGAATTCATTTTTAACGCCTTCAAAGACAGACCAATCGTTGTTAAATCAAAGTGTATACTTCTGTTGAAGACATCAGCTTAGTATTATATAGAAATTGGAATTCCTAGGGAATTCTGGTTATCTCGGCGAGTATTAGCACTGACTATTCACACCTGGAGTCACGAGTTTGAATCCAGGGTGTGCTGAGTGACTCCAGTCAGGTCTCCTTAGCAACCAAATTGGCCCGGTTGCTAGGGAGGGTAGAGTCACATGGGGTAACCAAATTGGCCCGGTTGCTAGGGAGGGTAGAGTCACATGGGGTAACCAAATTGGCCCGGTTGCTAGGGAGGGCAGAGTCACATGGGGTAACCAAATTGGCCCGGTTGCTAGGGAGGGAAGAGTCACATGGGGTAACCAAATTGGCCCGGTTGCTAGGGAGGGTAGAGTCACATGGGGTAACCAAATTGGCCCGGTTGCTATGGAGGATAGAGTCACATGGGGTAACCAAATTGGCCCGGTTGCTAGGGAGGGTAGAGTCACATGGGGTAACCAAATTGGCCCGGTTGCTATGGAGGATAGAGTCACATGGGGTAACCAAATTGGTCCGGTTGCTAGGGAGGGTAGAGTCACATGGGGTAACCAAATTGGCCCGGTTGCTAGGGAGGGTAGAGTCACATAGGGTAACCAAATTGGCCCGGTTGCTAGGGAGGGTAGAGTCACATAGGGTAACCATATTGGCCCGGTTGCTAGGGAGTCTTCACATTCTTCATGCATATTGCCACCTAGTGGGTAGGGAGAAAAATTCTAGCAAAAATGGACTTAAATATTGATCTGTTTCTCACCCACACCTATCATATCACTTCTGAAGACATGGATTAAACCACTGGAGTCATATGTGAAAGTGAAAGTGTAGATTTATAGTAGAAAATGACTTAAATATTGATCTGTTTCTCAGCCACACCTATCATATCACTTCTGAAGACATGGATTAAACCACTGGAGTCATATGTGAAAGTGAAAGTGTAGATTTATAGTAGAAAATGACTTAAATATTTATTTGTTTCTCACCCACACCTATCATATCACTTCTGAAGACATGGATTAAACCACTAGAGTCATATGTGAAAGTGAAAGTGTAGATTTATAGTAGAAAATGACTTAAATATTGATCTATTTCTCACCCACACCTATCATATCACTTCTGAAGACATGGATTAAACCACTGGAGTCATATGGATTACTTTTATGCTGCTTATATGTGCTTTTGGAGCGGCAAAACTTTGGCACCCATTCACTTGCATTGTGAAGACCTACAGAGCTGAGATATACTTCTAAAATCTTAATTTGAGTTCTGCAGAAGATAAAAAAGTCACACATCTGGGATGGCATGAGGGTGAGTAAATAATGAGAGGATTTTCATTTTTGGGTGAACTATCCCTTTAAGCAGTTATTTTTAACACTATTAGAGATATGGTGAGTAAATGTGATTTCATTTTTGGGTGACTGTCTCTTTAAATGCACTTCTCAAATTCTGCCTTTTTTGAGTGGAGTTATTTTACAGTAGCGATGAATGCAAAAGTGTCCTACAGAAGCGCCACCGACACTTTCCAAAGCACTTCATTACCTTTAACTCTTTCATTCCCACTTATTCAAAATATGTGAACTCTTAAAACACTTTCCTAACGAAGAAACACTGAGATATTTCCATGCTTGCTGCAGCAGGGACATCAAACTTTCTCTTTTTTCCCCTTTGGTGGTTGAGCTGTCGTCATCAGCTCTCTCTCTCTGGGTGATGGGGCTGTCCCATCAGAGTCCCAAACTCTCTGTGTCCGTCAGTCTGGAGTTTGGAGTGATATTCACAATGCTCTGCACACATTGTTCCTCATGAGGAAAGTTTGCGGTGTTCTTCCAGAAGAAAAATCTCGGCGCGTTATTGGCTCTGAACGTCACGACTATGGATTATATTTTTCTTTTAATGTACTGTACGACAAGTCTGTTATTTCTGGACTATAGACATGCTGCAAAATCTCACGGTAAGTCAAGTATGTTTACATTATTTTCAATGTAAAGTGAAAAGTAGTGAAAACCTGGATGCACCTCCACGCGCGGGGAAAGAACAAAATATCCGAAACTGAAGATGAACTCGCGCGAATGTGCAGATTGCACCAATGAAGGAATCTGTGCATGCAACTTTGTAATAAAAGCTATATTCGATTGTCTTATATAGAAACAAATACGTTTAATTGATAGTCATTTGAAGTCAAATGTGCATGCATTTAATATATTTATATTTATATACAAAACCCAAAAGCTCTCCGTGCAATCTTTTGATCCGTTAATATTGCGCGTCTAACTCTCTCATGCATCTTGTTTCGGTTTTAACAGGGAATCTGTCCGGTAAATTGAGTGAATTCGGTCTGATTGTGCCGTTCAGCACGGACTCGCGCGGCCGGTTCGTCTCTCACGTGCTGTCCACGGGAGCGTCACCGACCGGCAGGAAACGGGTCCCGCGCGACGCCCCCGTTACATCTCACGCGGCCCCTAACGGGCAGCAGCTGTTCTTCAACGTCACAGTGTTTGGAAAGGAGCTGCACTTGCGGCTGAGGGCCAACAGGAGGCTCGTGGCCCCTGGAGCTGCAGTTCACTGGCAGGAGGATTTCCACGAACAGGCCACAGAGCGCATGCACGGAGACTGCGTGTTTACCGGAGATGTCACAGACATGCCGAAGGCCTCCGTGGCCATCAGTAACTGTGACGGACTGGTGAGTAACGGGACACTGTGGTTGTGTCTTCTATCATATGAAAAGTTGCATACTTAGACATAATTTTTTGTTAGCATCCTAGGCATGTTCCATACTTAGGCTGCGTAGGCAACTGCACACTTAGGAATCATTTTTGGGCAAGTTCTATACTAAGGCAACATTGTTGGGCATCATAGTTAAATCGCACACTTAGACAAAATTTTTGGGCAAGTTCTCTACATAGGCTGAATTTTTGGGCGTCATAGGCAAGTGCCATACGTTTACAGAATGTTTGGGCATCAGGTTTGCATTTTGAGCATCATAGCCAGATTGCATCATTAGCATTTTTAGGCACGTTCTATACCAAGGCAAACATTTTTGGTCACATTTGGTCATGCAAGTTGCATACTTAGTGAGCATTTTTTGGGCAATTTCCAGACTAGGGCAACATTTTGGGGCATCGTAGGCAAATTGCATACTTGGGCTGCGTTTTTTGTCATCACAGGTGCGTGCAGAATTTTAGGGTATCCTAGGCAAGTTCAAAACTTAGTCAGCATTTGTTTGGGCAAATTCCATACTAGGGCAACATCTTGGGGCATCATAGGCAAATTGCATACTTAGACAGCATTTTGTGGCATTATAGACAAGTTTTATGTGTTGACAATATTTTGGGGCATCAAATGCATTTGCATTATTTTGGGGCATCATAGGCAAATTGCATACTTGAGCTGTGTTTTTTGGGCATCATAGGTGAGTTGCATACTTAGGCTGCATTTTTGGGCATCATAGGTGAGATGCATACTTATGCTGCGTTTTTTGGGCATCATAGGCCAGTTGCATACTTATGCTGCGTTTTTTGGGCATCATAGGCAAATTGCATACTTAGGCTGCGTTTTTGGGCATCTTAGGTAAGCTGCATACTTAGGCTGCGTTTTTTGGGCATCATAGGCAAGTTGAATATTTTGGCTGCATTTTTTGGGCATCATAGGCAAGTTGAATATTTAGGCTGCATTTTTTGGGCATCATAGGTAAGTTGCATATTTAGGCTGCGTTTCTGGGCATCATAGGCCAGTTGCATACTTAGGCTGCATTTTTTGGGCATCATAGGTAAGTTGCATATTTAGGCTGCGTTTTTTGGGCATCATAGGCCAGTTGCATACTTAGGCTGTATTTTTGGGCATCATAGGCAAGTTGCATATTTAGGCTGCATTTTTGGGCATCATAGGCCAGTTGCATACTTAGGCTGCATTTTTTGGGCATCATAGGCCAGTTGCATACTTAGGCTGCATTTTTTGGGCATCATAGGCAAGTTGCATATTTAGGCTGCGTTTTTGGGCATCATAGGCCAGTTGCATACTTAGGCTGCATTTTTTGGGCATCATAGGCGAGTTGCATATTTAGGCTGCGTTTTTGGGCATCATAGGTGAGTTGCATACTTAGGCTGCGTTTTTGGGCATCATAGGTGAGTTGCATACTTAGGCTGCATTTTTGGGCATCATAGGTAAGTTGCATACTTAGGCTGCGTTTTTGGGCATCATAGGCCAGTTGCATACTTAGGCTGCGTTTTTGGGCATCATAGGTGAGTTGCATACTTAGGCTGCATTTTTGGGCATCATAGGTAAGTTGCATATTTAGGCTGCGTTTTTGGGCATCATAGGTGAGTTGCATACTTAGGCTGCATTTTTGGGCATCATAGGTAAGTTGCATACTTAGGCTGCATTTTTGGGCATCATAGGTAAGTTGCATACTTAGGCTGCATTTTTGGGCATCATAGGCCAGTTGCATATTTAGGCTGCATTTTTTGGGCATCATAGGCAAGTTGCATACTTAGGCTGCATTTTTTGGGCATCATAGGCAAGTTGCATATTTAGGCTGCATTTTTGGGCATCATAGGTAAGTTGCATATTTAGGTTGCATTTTTGGGCATCATAGGTGAGTTGCATACTTAGGCTGCATTTTTGGGCATCATAGGTAAATTGCATACTTAGGCTGCATTTTTGGGCATCATAGGCCAGTTGCATACTTAGGCTGCGTTTTTGGGCATCATAGGTGAGTTGCATACTTAGGCTGCATTTTTGGGCATCATAGGCCAGTTGCATACTTAGGCTGCGTTTTTGGGCATCATAGGTGAGTTGCATACTTAGGCTGCATTTTTGGGCATCATAGGTAAGTTGCATACTTAGGCTGCATTTTTGGGCATCATAGGCCAGTTGCATACTTAGGCTGCGTTTTTGGGCATCATAGGTGAGTTGCATACTTAGGCTGCATTTTTGGGCATCATAGGCCAGTTGCATACTTAGGCTGCGTTTTTGGGCATCATAGGCGAGTTGCATACTTAGGCTGCGTTTTTGGGCATCATAGGTGAGTTGCATACTTAGGCTGCATTTTTGGGCATCATAGGTAAGTTGCATACTTAGGCTGCATTTTTGGGCATCATAGGCCAGTTGCATATTTAGGCTGCGTTTTTGGGCATCATAGGTGAGTTGCATACTTAGGCTGCATTTTTGGGCATCATAGGTAAGTTGCATACTTAGGCTGCATTTTTGGGCATCATAGGCCAGTTGCATACTTAGGCTGCGTTTTTGGGCATCATAGGTGAGTTGCATACTTAGGCTGCATTTTTGGGCATCATAGGCAAGTTGCATATTTAGGCTGCATTTTTGGGCATCATAGGTAAGTTGCATATTTAGGCTGCATTTTTGGGCATCATAGGCAAGTTGCATATTTAGGCTGCATTTTTGGGCATCATAGGTGAGTTGCATACTTAGGTTGCATTTTTGGGCATCATAGGTGAGTTGCATACTTAGGCTGCATTTTTGGGCATCATAGGTAAGTTGCATACTTAGGCTGCGTTTTTGGGCATCATAGGCGAGTTGCATACTTAGGCTGCGTTTTTGGGCATCATAGGCCAGTTGCATACTTAGGCTGCGTTTTTGGGCATCATAGGCGAGTTGCATACTTAGGCTGCGTTTTTGGGCATCATAGGTAAGTTGCATACTTAGGCTGCATTTTTGGGCATCATAGGTAAGTTGCATATTTAGGCTGCGTTTTTGGGCATCATAGGTGAGTTGCATACTTAGGCTGCATTTTTGGGCATCATAGGCCAGTTGCATACTTAGGCTGCGTTTTTGGGCATCATAGGTGAGTTGCATACTTAGGCTGCATTTTTGGGCATCATAGGTGAGTTGCATACTTAGGCTGCATTTTTGGGCATCATAGGCCAGTTGCATACTTAGGCTGCGTTTTTGGGCATCATAGGTGAGTTGCATACTTAGGCTGCATTTTTGGGCATCATAGGCAAGTTGCATATTTAGGCTGCATTTTTGGGCATCATAGGTAAGTTGCATATTTAGGCTGCATTTTTGGGCATCATAGGCAAGTTGCATATTTAGGCTGCATTTTTGGGCATCATAGGTGAGTTGCATACTTAGGCTGCATTTTTGGGCATCATAGGCAAGTTGCATATTTAGGCTGCATTTTTGGGCATCATAGGTAAGTTGCATATTTAGGCTGCATTTTTGGGCATCATAGGTAAGTTGCATATTTAGGCTGCATTTTTGGGCATCATAGGCAAGTTGCATATTTAGGCTGCATTTTTGGGCATCATAGTTGAGTTGCATACTTGGGCTGCATTTTTGGGCATCATAGGTAAGTTGCATATTTAGGCTGCATTTTTGGGCATCATAGTTGAGTTGCATACTTGGGCTGCATTTTTGGGCATCATAGGCAAGTTGCATATTTAGGCTGCATTTTTGGACATCATAGTTGAGTTGCATACTTGGGCTGCATTTTTGGGCATCATAGGTAAGTTGCATATTTAGGCTGCATTTTTGGGCATCATAGGTAAGTTGCATATTTAGGCTGCATTTTTGGGCATCATAGTTGAGTTGCATACTTGGGCTGCATTTTTGGGCATCATAGGCAAGTTGCATATTTAGGCTGCATTTTTGGACATCATAGTTGAGTTGCATACTTGGGCTGCATTTTTGGGCATCATAGGTAAGTTGCATATTTAGGCTGCATTTTTGGGCATCATAGTTGAGTTGCATATTTAGGCTGCATTTTTGGGCATCATAGGTAAGTTGCATATTTAGGCTGCATTTTTGGGCATCATAGTTGAGTTGCATACTTGGGCTGCATTTTTGGGCATCATAGGTAAGTTGCATATTTAGGCTGCATTTTTGGGCATCATAGGTAAGTTGCATATTTAGGCTGCATTTTTGGGCATCATAGTTGAGTTGCATACTTGGGCTGCATTTTTGGGCATCATAGGCAAGTTGCATATTTAGGCTGCATTTTTGGGCATCATAGGTAAGTTGCATATTTAGGCTGCATTTTTGGGCATCATAGGTGAGTTGCATACTTAGGCTGCATTTTTGGGCATCATAGGTGAGTTGCATACTTAGGCTGCATTTTTGGGCATCATAGGTAAGTTGCATACTTAGGCTGCATTTTTGGGCATCATAGGCAAGTTGCATATTTAGATTGTGGCATATATTTTTTGTGGCATTATAGGCAAGTTTTATGTGTTGACAGTATTTTGGGCATCATAGGAAAGTTGCATATTTAGTCATCACAGGTGTATGCATTATTTTTGGGCATCTTAGGGCATTATACTGTGCATGCCAAATATAAACAGTCTTTTAGGACTTTTTATCCATCATATATGCATCCAGAATATTTGGTCCATCAAACTATAGCTGTGAGTTTCATTTTGGGCCATCATAAACTTGCAGCATTTCTGGGAGTTATATGCACACTCCAAACATAGACAGCATTTTATGGCCTTCATCGGGTCATTTGCGCATTCTAATCTTAGCATTCTTGCACATTATAAGGCCCCAAAGCAGTCTGCTGTAAGTATGCATCTCACTATGGTTTGAAACACGGCCAATGTTGCATCAACCAGCACTAGAATTTTCTCTATACCGCACTGGGCAAACAATTGTAGAAGTTTACTGATTATACATCCCCCTCAGGACATGTCCAGCTGTCACTATAGTGAATCTAGTTCCCAATTTTCCATCTCTTACATAAGATTCACATGGCAACCAGCACTGATGATCAAACGAACAACTTCCCCCACCACTGTCTGTTTGTTGCAAATCCTTATTCTACGCTCACTGTGCCCAAATTTACTCCTAATATGACAGAATTCATAGAAATGGCAGCTGGAAGATGACCAGTGCTGTCCAGTAGTCACATTTCTCTGGTATAAACTTCACTGGGAAACTTGTGCTTGTAATGAGGATCTGGAACCGTTCTAAAGCTCCCTAGTTGCCTCATGCATGGATTTGGCACTCTGGTGACCCTTGACCTCTGACCTCACCCTCATGAGTTAGTGCACCCTTGATAGTGGTCATCATCGAGTGCACAGACCCTGTAACACCGCAAGACAACACACACGCAGCAATGCATCAGTTCGTTCATGTGTGTGTGTGTTGTCTGTGTTGTCACACACGGCTTAACACACACTTTCTGTGTTTTAGGAGCTTTAGGAGAGCGCGAAAGTCACTTTGCTTATTTAAGGCAATTCAATACGGCCATCGGGTATAGTGATTTCCGCACGAGGCAACATAGAGCGCCTCTGTTCCACAAGCACTCATGTGCGCACAATAAGATCATTCATTGCGTCCACATTGATTACTCTCTTAGGGAATCACTGTCAGCGGCGCGAGGACAATGACATGCTGTCTCCTGCACCGCCGTCCCGGACAGAACCAATGCTGCGGCCGCTCTCCTGCGATTCTGCAGCACAATAGCCATTCTGTGCCGCCGTTAAGAGCCGCGGCTGCTCAGGAAAATATTGTTACGGGACTGGAAGATGAAAGTGACTGACTCGACCGACTTTATTACCTTCAACAGGAGTGTTTATTACTGCTGCGTTAATGGTTCTGCAGAACTGAAGTTTGTAGTGTCTCGGATCTGTAGGTCCATACAATGCAACTGTATGCTGTCCAGAACTTTGAAGCTCCAAAAAGCACATAAAAGCAGCATAAAATAAACCATAAAACTCCAGTGGTTTAATCCATGTCTTCAGTAGAGAAATGATACACGTGGGTGAGAAACCGATCAATGTTGAAGTAGGTGGCGATATGCAAGAAGACTGTGAATCACCAAAAACACAAGAAGAAGAATGTGAAAGTGAAAGTGGAGATTGACTGAGAAGGGAGGAGAAGCTATAGCAAAAATGGTTGGTATGTTTCTCACCCACACCTATCATATCACTTCTGAAGACATGGATTAAACCACTGGAGTCAAATGTGAAAGTGAAAGTGGAGATTTATAGTAGAAAATGAGTTAAATATTGATCTGTTTCGCACCCACACCTATCATATCAGTCCTGAAGACATGGATTAAACCACTGGAGTCATATGTGAAAGTGAAAGTGGAGATTTATAGTAGAAAATGAGTTAAATATTGATCTGTTTCTCAACCACACCTATCATATCACTTCTGAAGACATGGATTAAACCACTGGAGTCATATGGATTACTTTTATGCTGCTTTTATGTGCTTTTTGGAGATTCAATAATTTGCCTTGTATGGACCTTCAGAGCTTAAATATTCTTCTAAAAATCTTAATTTGTGTTCTGCAGAAGAACGAAAGTCGCACACATCTGGGATTGCATGAGGGTGAGTAAATGATGAGAGTTTTCATTTTTGGGTGAACTGTCCCTTTAAGAGTTTCTACATTGTGACTTTATTTTCATACCAGTTGTGCACATTGTTGCCCCCAATTGTCATGAGACATTGAGAAAAACAATGTTTACACTGTGAAGTATTTATACATCATCATAGTGGAAATGCCTTTAATTTTGGATGATTTTCGTTGTTCCGGTAACGAGTCATTATTGAAAACAATGGGAATATTTAACGTCAGGGCTGGAAATGGACGGGAACGGGGTTCACGGAGTAAATTTAGTTTGGGAACGGCGTTCCTTTTCAAACTGGCTACATTTGTTAGGGGAATGAAGTCTTGACACACACACACACACACACACACACACACTCTTGCAATTTGGGGGGCGTGGCTTAGCGTGGCTGACAGCAAATGCCCATTCATTAAAACGAAGGGAAATGTCCAGTTGATTTGGCTAATATATATTTTTGTATTTATAATACAATTATATTTTAAATAATGATGGCAAAGCTCCATTTACAGATTCCATTATTCTAGTCTACTTACACAATCCTTAAGAAAATGTTTAATATGCTAACTTAGTAAAGTAACATTTCTTTTTGTTGGCATCATGGCGGCTGTGGGTCAGGTGGTGGAGCGGGTCGGCCGCTAATCACAGGGTTGGTGGTTTGATTCCCGGCCCTCATGACTCCACATGCCAAAGTGTCCTTGGGCAAGACACTGAACCCCAAGATGCTCCCAATGGCAGACTAGCGCCTGTGTGTGTGTGTGTGTGTGTGTGTGTGTGTGTGTGTGTGTGTGTGTGTGTGTATGAATGAGTCACAATGTAAACCGCTAAGGTTAAAGACCATTTACCATTGTTTAAGTAGTAGGCATTAATCCGTGCATATACTGCACAGTTAGCCGAACTCTAGTTCGTAGCGTTGGTTTCTTTCATCATAGTTAGGTTTGTAAATCAATCTGAAGGACATATTGATCCATTAGGTGTTGATATATCTTAAAGGGGCGCTCACAATCAATTTTATGCATGCAGAATCATTAAGACCCTGCAACAAATATGAGTAAATGGTGACTGAATTGTTACGAGCACTTTTACAGCCTCTTTGAGTCTCTTAGGATAATGACCCACCCGTGCAATTGAGTAATGACGTGTATTTCTTCAGCTTTAGGGCAACAGTTCATGCTAATGTATGCTAGAGCACCCCTAGTGGCAATGCTGAGAATGCAATGTATACATGCGTACTTAGGGGCCGTTCACACCAAATCTAGACGCAGTTCTACGAATAGAGCAGAATGCAGGTGTGTCATGATACAGGACTGAATAAACGCAGCATTAGACTCGCAGCGCTAGGTCAAAGATATCAGTCTAGCACGTGTTTACATTGGAAAAGATTCGAAGCCTCCGGCCCCTGGTGGACGGAACGCCAAGCCGTGTTTTTGGTGGACGGTAGGGGTCTCACCCGCCCCTGGCAGCGGTAACCGCTCCAGGTGGTTGGTTGGGAGCCCGTCCTCACCTCTTCCTGGATTTCGGCACCAGTGTAAAGGCGTTAATGGGAAAGGCGAGGTGAGAACCGGCATAACGATATAAATAATAGCTTAATATAAAACTAAACCAAAAAAACAAACACACAAAGGTGTCGGACAGCTGCCCGTAACTCTCTCTCTCTCTCTGTCGCACTGCCGTCTCCGGTCAGCCTTTATCCCACTTTTAGGCTTGATTAGCCCGATTAGAGCCCAGGTGTGTAGCATCACGACCCGTCCCCGCCCTCCGGCCTGCCACAAATGTGTTGGTCTGAATGGCCCCCGAGTCTGACATATTTCACACCTAACAATTGACACCCGACTCTGGCAACTCTTTGATAAACACTGACGCTTTCAGTAGCCGTAAGTTGTTGTTTCTGACATGAAATGAGCAGATAACCTCTATTGTTCTGTGTGACACTGTTCATGAGCCGACATCGACCAGAAACTCAACCTCGTCCTCGCCACTGCAGATGCAGATATTGATGCATCATATTGACGCTTGATCAACTCTACTGGACAGACGCAACTAGACCGTGTGATTCCCCCCACACTGGATGCAACAGGAAGTTTATTTAAGGCTTGTTCTACTTTATCTGCCTCCGTCCAGTAAGTTATCAGGCACTCAGTCGCCGATGGAGGTCCATGTGTTGTCTAAAATCTCCATGTATAGCCAGACAGCTGCGCAGATAAGAGCCGTGCATTAACGCCGAGCGCTTTGAAAGCACATCCTTGAGGTTTCATTAATAGCAGGGTGTCCCCTCTTTAGACTATGAGGTCATCGCAATGGCACAGTGGTCCTCCGCCAAGGAAGCGCGCCTGTAAAGATGCATAAGCTGCCATGCGTGTGATTTGAGGTCGTGCCAACGTCAACGCAAGCACATCTTGGCTTGCACAGTACAGTGAGCTCAATGGACATATTTAGGGCTGTGAATGCAAGCCAAAATGCACCGTAGGACACGCTGAGTGTGCAGCTCGTGGCGTTTATCCCGGGTTAGTCGTGAGCGCCTGACAGCTGTCACTGAATCCGAGAACTATTTGAGACTTGTCTCCAAGGTAAACCCGCAGATTAAAATACACAGCGATGTGGAATGCTGTGGATGCACATCACGATTCTCAGAAATCTGTACGTGTTATCACAAGCGTGTAGTTCTGTGTACATAATTGCATGTGTGTGTGTGTGTGTGTGTGCTGAACACGGGTGTATTAACAGTATGCAGACAGGGCAGAACAGCTATTTGTGCATCCGTCGGGTTTAAAAGAGTCAAAGCTACCCGGCAACTGCACCTCCGATCCAGTGCTGCACGAACATCTGCATTGTGAACGTGACATTTATATATAAATAAAACTGATGCGCAGGAACTGTGTTTCTTCCAGGTTTGCATGTTATGCAGATTTGAGAGATGCCTTTTTATATTCCATCTTAATTCCCGATTTTGAGTTGAGGTAGCCAGTGGGATGCAGAAATGTGATAGAATTCATAATTACATATAATTCATTATCTTTAATTAATGTACTTTTATTTAAGAGGGTGCTGTATTAAGTAACAATAACTTTGTCATTTCGCGCAATAAGTTTGTCGTTTCCTCGCGATAAGTTTGTCGTTTCATTGCGATAAGTTTGTCGTTTCATTGCGATAAGTTTGTCGTTTCATTGCGATAAGTTTGTCGTTTCATTGCGATAAGTTTGTCGTTTCATTGCAATAAGTTTGTCGTTTCATTGCAATAAGTTTGTCGTTTCATTGCGATAAGTTTGTCGTTTCCTCGCGATAAGTTTGTCGTTTCATTGCAATAAGTTTGTCGTTTCATTGCGATAAGTTTGTCGTTTCATTGCAATAAGTTTGTCGTTTCATTGCAATAAGTTTGTCGTTTCATTGCGATAAGTTTGTCGTTTCATTGCGATAAGTTTGTCGTTTCCTCGCGATAAGTTTGTCGTTTCCTCGCGATAAGTTTGTCGTTTCATTGCAATAAGTTTGTCGTTTCCTCGCAATAAGTTTGTCGTTTCCTCGCGATAAGTTTGTCGTTTCCTCGCGATAAGTTTGTCGTTTCATTGCAATAAGTTTGTCGTTTCATTGCAATAAGTTTGTCGTTTCATTGCAATAAGTTTGTCGTTTCATTGCAATAAGTTTGTCGTTTCCTCGCGATAAGTTTGTCGTTTCATTGCAATAAGTTTGTCGTTTCATTGCAATAAGTTTGTCGTTTCCTCGCAATAAGTTTGTCGTTTCCTCGCAATAAGTTTGTCGTTTCATTGTAATAAGTTTGTCGTTTCCTCTCAATAAGTTTGTCGTTTCATTGCAATAAGTTTGTCGTTTCATTGTAATAAGTTTGTCGTTTCCTCTCAATAAGTTTGTCGTTTCATTGCAATAAGTTTGTCGTTTCCTCGCAATAAGTTTGTCGTTTCATTGTAATAAGTTTGTCGTTTCCTCTCAATAAGTTTGTCGTTTCATTGCAATAAGTTTGTCGTTTCCTCGCAATAAGTTTGTCGTTTCCTCGCAATAAGTTTGTCGTTTCCTCGCAATAAGTTTGTCGTTTCATTGCAATAAGTTTGTCGTTTCATTGCAATAAGTTTGTCGTTTCCTCGCAATAAGTTTGTCGTTTCCTCTCAATAAGTTTGTCGTTTCCTCTCAATAAGTTTGTCGTTTCCTCTCAATAAGTTTGTCGTTTCCTCGCGATAAGTTTATCGTTTCATTGCGATAAGTTTGTCGTTTCCTCGCAATAAGTTTGTCGTTTCATTGCAATAAGTTTGTCGTTTCCTCTCAATAAGTTTGTCGTTTCCTCGCAATAAGTTTGTCGTTTCCTCTCAATAAGTTTGTCGTTTCCTCGCAATAAGTTTGTCGTTTCCTCGCAATAAGTTTGTCGTTTCATTGCAATAAGTTTGTCGTTTCCTCGCAATAAGTTTGTCGTTTCCTCGCAATAAGTTTGTCGTTTCCTCGCAATAAGTTTGTCGTTTCATTGCAATAAGTTTGTCGTTTCATTGCAATAAGTTTGTCGTTTCCTCGCAATAAGTTTGTCGTTTCCTCTCAATAAGTTTGTCGTTTCCTCGCGATAAGTTTGTCGTTTCATTGCGATAAGTTTGTCGTTTCCTCGCGATAAGTTTGTCGTTTCATTGCAATAAGTTTGTCGTTTCATTGCAATAAGTTTGTCGTTTCCTCTCAATAAGTTTGTCGTTTCCTCGCAATAAGTTTGTCGTTTCATTGTAATAAGTTTGTCGTTTCCTCGCAATAACTTTGTCATTTCGCGCAATAAGTTTGTCGTTTCCTCGCAATAACTTTGTCATTTCGCGCAATAAGTTTGTCGTTTCATTGCAATAAGTTTGTCGTTTCCTCGCGATAAGTTTGTCGTTTCCTCGCGATAAGTTTGTCGTTTCATTGCAATAAGTTTGTCGTTTCCTCGCAATAAGTTTGTCGTTTCCTCGCGATAAGTTTGTCGTTTCCTCGCGATAAGTTTGTCGTTTCCTCGCGATAAGTTTGTCGTTTCATTGCAATAAGTTTGTCGTTTCATTGCAATAAGTTTGTCGTTTCCTCTCAATAAGTTTGTCGTTTCCTCGCAATAAGTTTGTCGTTTCCTCGCAATAAGTTTGTCGTTTCCTCGCAATAAGTTTTTCGTTTCATCATAATAAGTTTGTCGTTTCCTCGCAATAAGTTTGTCGTTTCCTCTCAATAAGTTTGTCGTTTCATTGCAATAAGTTTGTCGTTTCATTGCAATAAGTTTGTCGTTTCCTCGCAATAAGTTTGTCGTTTCCTCGCAATAAGTTTGTCGTTTCATTGCAATAAGTTTGTCGTTTCCTCGCAATAAGTTTGTCGTTTCATTGCAATAAGTTTGTCGTTTCATTGCGATAAGTTTGTCGTTTCCTCGCGATAAGTTTGTCGTATCCTCTCGATAAGATTGTCGTTTCCTCTCGATAAGATTGTCGTTTCCTCTCGATAAGATTGTCGTTTCATTGCAATAAGTTTGTCGTTTCCTCGCAATAAGTTTGTCGTTTCCTCGCAATAAGTTTGTCGTTTCATTGCAATAAGTTTGTCGTTTCATTGCAATAAGTTTGTCGTTTCCTCGCAATAAGTTTGTCGTTTCCTCGCAATAAGTTTGTCGTTTCCTCGCAATAAGTTTGTCGTTTCCTCGCAATAAGATTGTCGTTTCCTCTCGATAAGTTTGTCGTATCCTCTCGATAAGATTGTCGTTTCCTCTCGATAAGATTGTCGTATCCTCTCGATAAGATTGTCGTTTCATTGCAATAAGTTTGTCGTTTCCTCGCAATAAGTTTGTCGTTTCCTCGCAATAAGTTTGTCGTTTCATTGCAATAAGTTTGTCGTTTCATTGCAATAAGTTTGTCGTATCCTCTCGATAAGATTGTCGTTTCCTCTCGATAAGATTGTCGTTTCCTCTCAATAAGATTGTCGTATCCTCTCGATAAGATTGTCGTTTCATTGCAATAAGTTTGTCGTTTCCTCGCAATAAGTTTGTCGTTTCCTCGCAATAAGTTTGTCGTTTCATTGCAATAAGTTTGTCGTTTCCTCGCAATAAGTTTGTCGTATCCTCTCGATAAGATTGTCGTTTCCTCTCGATAAGATTGTCGTTTCCTCTCAATAAGATTGTCGTATCCTCTCGATAAGTTTGTCGTTTCCTCGCAATAAGTTTGTCGTTTCATTGCAATAAGATTGTCGTTTCCTCGCAATAAGTTTGTCGTTTCATTGCAATAAGATTGTCGTTTCCTCTCGATAAGATTGTCGCTCTCGATAAGATTGTCGTTTCCTCTCGATAAGATTGTCGTATCCTCTCGATAAGATTGTCGTATCCTCTCGATAAGATTGTCGTTTCCTCTCGATAAGTTTGTCGTATCCTCTCGATAAGATTGTCGTTTCCTCTCGATAAGATTGTCGTATCCTCTCTAAGTTTGTCGTTTCATTGCAATAAGTTTGTCGTTTCCTCTCGATAAGATTGTCGTATCCTCTCTAAGTTTGTCGTTTCCTCTCGATAAGATTGTCGTTTCCTCTCGATAAGATTGTCGTTTCCTCTCGATAAGTTTGTCGTTTCCTCTCGATAAGATTGTCGTTTCCTCTCGATAAGATTGTCGTATCCTCTCTAAGTTTGTCGTTTCCTCTCGATAAGTTTGTCGTTTCCTCTCGATAAGATTGTCGTTTCCTCTCGATAAGATTGTCGTATCCTCTCTAAGTTTGTCGTTTCCTCTCGATAAGTTTGTCGTTTCCTCTCGATAAGATTGTCGTTTCCTCTCGATAAGATTGTCGTATCCTCTCGATAAGTTTGTCGTTTCCTCTCGATAAGATTGTCGTATCCTCTCGATAAGATTGTCGTTTCCTCTCGATAAGATTGTCGTTTCCTCTCGATAAGATTGTCGTATCCTCTCGATAAGATTGTCGTATCCTCTCGATAAGATTGTCGTTTCCTCTCGATAAGATTGTCGTATCCTCTCGATAAGTTTGTCGTTTCCTCTCGATAAGATTGTCGTATCCTCTCGATAAGATTGTCGTTTCCTCTCGATAAGTTTGTCGTATCCTCTCGATAAGTTTGTCGTTTCCTCTCGATAAGTTTGTCGTATCCTCTCGATAAGATTGTCGTTTCCTCTCTAAGTTTGTCGTTTCCTCTCGATAAGTTTGTCGTATCCTCTCGATAAGATTGTCGTTTCCTCTCTATAAGTTTGTCGTTTCCTCTCGATAAGTTTGTCGTATCCTCTCGATAAGATTGTCGTTTCCTCTCGATAAGTTTGTCGTTTCCTCTCAATAAGTTTGTCGTATCCTCTCGATAAGATTGTCGTATCCTCGCGATAAGTTTGTCGTATCCTCGCGATAAGATTGCCGTTTCCTCGCGATAAGATTGTCGTATCCTCAAAATATTTTGAACCCTCATAATAAATTTTGTGTTCATCGCAATAAGTTTTTCATTCCCGCACAATACGTTTTAGTTTATCTCACAATAAGTTTGTTGTTTCCTCACAATAATTAGCTTCATTGCAATAGTTTTGCATTCCCTCGCAATACATTTTGTGTTCTTCCACAATATATTTGTCGTTCCCTGTAAATAAAACCGACTGCGTGTGAGGGCTGATCATATGAAGTCTCATTTATTTTGAGAGTGCTGGTGTGATGTGTATTTCCTGCTGTCATGTTGACGAGGGGATCACAGGAGATGAAGTTGTGGTGCGTGCGGTCATTAGTGTGAATTGCTCATTGTGATATCACACACCGCTCTCATGTTCAAATTCCGGATAACAGCTGATGCTTTACTGTATAAGTCCAGAGCTCAGCATCATATCTGCACACCCAGAATAATATGCAGAGCAAATGTGGGCATCCATCAGGACAGGTCCGTGCTGGAATTAAAAGACTTTAATGACACGATTCATGTTGATATTAAATGACCTTATGCATTGACCTACACGAGTATGATGGCGTGTGTAGCCAATGCATTCTTATGCAACACTAGAACAAGGTTTTTACATTTTCTGATGAAACTGCGAGTGGTGCATGTCCATGCAAATCAACATTATATTATTAGCGGAAACCGGAATATTCCTTAAAAAGCATTAACTTGTGATTAATCAGAAGCTTCTACAAAAATAGTCATTTTTGAGTTTCAGTGGCTGATATTTGAAAAAAATCTTCCTTATATGTGACTCGCATACAGTTCGATTTCGTAGACATGACAAGTGTTATATATTAAATGAAAAAAAATTACCTCGAAAATTGTTGGCCTTTAGAATTGTTTACTTCAAACAGAAGCACAAGCTTCTGGCGACAAATTATAGGTTGACAAACAATCTCCCTCAAATTGCATGTTTTGCTGTGGCGGCCGTCATATGAATGATTTTGGGGTTTTCCTCTCAAAGGACAACAGCATGCGGGTCTCTGTTTGCTGAGCAGTTTTTAGAAAGGTCAACAGTATTTTACAATATCACACCTTTTACTATTTGCCGCCGCTCTGAGGAAAAAAGGTTAGTTTGGAAGATTGAACATTCTCAATCCCCTCATAGTGTTTTGTTTATTAAGAATGACTGCCGTCTGTTTTTACAGCGTTTGCAAAGAAGTACCGTTTCTGCCTGGGGTCAATATTTAGGTTAATAGTTCAAAATTTGCTTCATGACAAAGTTAATGTTGTGATTCACCTCAGAACTGTTTGGTTTGGTTCATGGTTTACATAAAATGTCTTTAGCGGTGTTATCTATTTTTAGTTTGATAAACATTCAGGTTTGTAAATGACGTACATGGATGGAATTTCAGCATTCAAAATGTTAAAATGTGGCATAGATGCCGAAATATTGAACTCTAATTAGTTTTAAATTGCATTGAATTGCATTGAATTGCATTGCGAGGCCGGCGGGTCCGTGGGCGGGGCAAACGTTTACGATAAGTTTACGATTAAATTGCAAAAATTCCATGGATACAGAAGATGCTCATATTTGGTGTCAAGCTTAGAATCTGACCTTTTTCACAGAATATCATCACTTCTGCATTTATGTTTCATAAAATAGCAAAATAAAGCCTTAAAAACTTTGCTTCGCAAATGAGCGCCACCTAGTGGTGATGATGAAATGACGTATCATTTAAATAGACATGTCATATATCAAATGAAAGCTCACATTCTCAGGAATATGGTGGTATAGTTTATTTTGTCATCCTGACACCACAGCTAGAATGATTATCAAAAGAACCTCAGTGTAATATGGTCTCTGTAAGACAACGAATGACCAACGTCTCATTTCTGCTCCGCTTAGTGCTTATGTGAGCCCAAATGTAGGCAAAACTCCATATCAGCTTTTACCTTTTGCCGTTTTCTTCAAAATGAGCCATTTTTCTTACTTGTCTGTGAGATTAATTGGAAAAACAATCCAGTGTTATATCTCAGACGTCCAGAAAAAAATTGCAGTCGAGCAGATAAAGTATATGTAAGGGGGTTAAAGGGAAAGGAGAAGGCGAGAACCGGCTTAACAATATAAATAATATTTTAATGATCAACACACAAACATAACCACTCACAGAGCAGCTGCCTGTTATTCTCTCTCTCGAACTGTCGTCACCAGACGCCTTTATCCCTCACACTGATTGGGGCCCGGGCGTGCATCGTTCCAACCTGGCACCACCCTTCTCCGCTCTACACTCCTCCCGGCATGACATACAGCCACCCCCACCCCTCCTCTCTGGGTGGTTGGGATGTGCCTTGCACCCCGTCTGCTGGCTGGTCATCCCCGACTTCTTCGACCTGGGAGGAGACAGGAGGGGAAAAACAAAACAACAAAAAAATAGGCAAGGAAAAGGCCAACATGGAGCGACAGAGAGAGAGAGGTTCTCTGATGTGCCATCCTCAATGTGGTCCTCGACCACTCCTCCTCCCTGCTCCTCCCCGGGCGGACCGGATTCAGACCTCCGACCCCCAGTGGATAGAGCATCCCTTCGCGTTCCCGGCTACCCGTGGGGACACTCCTCCGCCCCTGGCAGAGACCCTACCGCTCCAGACGGTCGGGGAGTCACTTCCATCCTCCCCTTGCGGACAGGTGGCTTCTTTCAACCCCTCCGCATTTCTGAGGGATGGCATGGCACTCAACCTCCCCTGGCAGCGGCTCTATCGCACCAGGCAGTCGGGGAGTCCAGTCCTCACTCGCCCCGCTGATGGCAGCCATTCCCCGTGGTCGGGCTACTCCGTCCCCCGGCGGATAGCAGCGGCGCTCCCCTGGGAGGATGGCAGTGTTGAGGACTCTGCGACAGGTTTCGGCACCAATGTAAAGGGGTTAGAGGGAAAGGAGGAGGTGCAGCTGCCGGTAATTCTCTCTCTCTCAAACTGTCGTCACCAGCCGCCTTTATCTCTCGTGCGCCCCATCAGGCTGATTGGGGACCGGGTGTGCATGGTTCCAGCCCGGCCCCGCCCACCTCCGCTCTACAGTATAAACAAATCATCAGCAAAATATGTTATCAACTATTGATGATTAAATTGTATATATCGTCGCAAATCTGAGGATCTCTGCTTTCTAACGACCCCTAGATAGAGCTCTAGTCCATTCAGAAGATGAGATATTGGACGAAACAGTGGGGAAAGTGCTTGGGATCCAAAGTTGTCTGGATGTCTATGGTGTGAGTGCTCAGCCGCATTAGAGCGCCGCCTACATTTCACATCTGTACATCGTGATGGAAGGTGGTAGATGAAAATGTATTATACCTAATATATGGGCTTTGATTGTCCGAGGAAAAGATGATTCGACAGAGCATGTCTTGAAGTTTTGCTTGTGTGTGATTCTCCTGACTTGCATGTGTGAAGATCTCTACACAGTACCGAATCTACACTGTTGAGGGAACAAATGACATTTTCCTTTCCTTGGATTCAGGCTCGCATGTGGTTTTAGTTGTTGGATCTCAGTGCCGTGTTTGACACCATTGATCATGATATTCTTTTAGATCATCTGCAGTGTATGGTTGGCATTCAGGGTACGGCCCTGCAGTGGTTTGCCTCTTATTTGAAAGGAAGAACTTTTTCTATTAACTTAGAAAATGTCATGGCATATATGGCATGTCTTATCATTGCTATGCTGACGACACTCAATTTTATGTTCCTGCATGCTTGG
Source organism: Moxostoma hubbsi (assembly GCA_032164185.1). Classification (NCBI taxonomy): domain Eukaryota; kingdom Metazoa; phylum Chordata; class Actinopteri; order Cypriniformes; family Catostomidae; genus Moxostoma; species Moxostoma hubbsi. The sequence goes on from JAVLUX010000035.1 coordinate 1,483,634, forward strand.
ACAAAAAAAGTCATCAATGGAGAATTCCCTAAATTGCTTTGCTGATATAAAGTGCTGTCTGGTAGACACTTTCTTACAGTTAAATGAAAGCAATACTGAAGCCCTGATTCTCAGCCCCTCCAAGTTGTCTTTACCCGGACTGGTCAACCAGCTAGGTCCACTGTCGTTAAAAGTGCAAGATCATGCAAGGAGCCTTGGAGTGATCTTGGACTCATCGATACTTTTAAATAGACATATCAGTGCGGTTAAGAGCATCGAGATCAATTGCGAAAGTAAAACACTTTCTCTCTAAGTCAGGTCTAGAAATTGTGATTCACTCGCTAATATCGTCAAGGTTAGATTACTGCAACTCATTGTATACCGGACTGCCTCAAACGGCTTTGTCCCGTGTAGAGTCGGGCCAGAATGTGGCCGCTAGGCTCCTTACGGGGTCTAGAAAGTTTGATCACATTACTCCAGTATTAGCATCCCTACACTGGCTCCCCCCCCAAAATTCTGCTCAATGTATATAAAGCTCTATATGGAGAGGTGGTGGAGTAGTGAGCTAAAGCACATAACTGGTAATCAGGAGGTTGCTGGTTCGATCCCCACAGCCACCACCATTGTGTCCTTGAGTAAGGCACTTAACTCCAGGTTGCTCCGGGGGGATTGTCCCAGCAATAAGTGCACTGTAAGTCACTTTGGTGGTGGCGTAGTGGGCTAAAGCACATAACTGGTAATCAGGAGGTTGCTGGTTTGATCCCCACAGACACCACCATTGTGTCCTTGAGCAAGACACTTAACTCCAGGTTGCTCCGGGTGAATTGTCCCAGCAATAAGTGCACTGTAAGACACTTTGGTGGTGGCGTAGTGGGCTAAAGCACATAACTGGTAATCAGGAGGTTGCCGGTTCGATCCCCACAGTCACCACCATTGTGTCCTTGAGCAAGACACTTAACTCCAGGTTGCTCCGGGGGGATTGTCCCTGTAATAAGGCCTCTGTAAGTCACTTTGGATAAAAGCATCTGCCAAATGCATAAATGTAAATGTAAATGTAAATCTATCTGGTCTCGCACCTCAATATCTCTGTGACCTTGTCCCTTATTCTCCTACTAGAGCACTTAGGTCAGCTGACCTAAGGAACTTTTCTGCTGAAAGTTCCTCGTTGTCGCTACATATGGAAGGATGTTCGTGCATTTGCTATTGTAGGCCCCAAACTCTGGGACAAGCTTCCGCTTCATATCAGGACAGCTCCGATGCTCTGCCTTTTTAAATCTGCTTTAAAACAATTTTTTACTCATTTGCTTTTGAATACATTTTAATTATGAATATATATTTAAGGTTTATTAATATTTATATAAGGGTATATTATGCATATTATTTTGTGACTGAGATGTGGATTGTAAAGCACTTTGGGTCAACTCCTGTTGTTATAAATGTGCTCTATAAATAAAGGTTGAGTTGCGTTGAGCTGAAGAGCCCACAAATGTATGCGGCTCTATGGAGCGTCTCGGAAGTCGCTGGAGATGATATGTGGAATTTTGTGAATATTTGCACTTTGAGGCATCACCGTGTTGTCATTTTCTCAAGGAATCATTCAAGGCTCTGTAGAAGGAGCGAATGAAAAATTATGGATGGTTTGTGACCTCACGGGCTGAACTTGAACTCTGTGGTTCTGTATATGGACTGAGATGTTTTGAGCGGTTGCTACAGGAGGTGGTTACTTACTGACCATCAAAAACAATTGTCCGTAAGCCCATAAGTCCATTTTTGTGAGAATTGGTGGTCTTATGTGTATTTTAGGTCAGTAGTTGGACACTAAATGAAGCAAATCTTACATCCTTTAACTTTAGCAAAACCTGAATCCATTATGTTTAAAGCCACACTGAATGGAAGTATTGCAGAACAACACAGTACCTCTGAAACAGCAGCCGAAACTGCAGCAAAGATTACAATAATTGAAAATAATGACAGTGTTGGCTTTGAGTTTCTGGCCTAAATTATCGCCCACATAAGTCTCTTTGTTGTGCTGATGAAAGTGTTGCCTTCTGTTTCTTTTTTCAGGTAAGAACTTGAGTTATCTGTGTAGACGTTTGCCCAAACACACAAGAGTTCAAATTCCAGTGCCATGGAAAATGGCATTTCCTGGGCATAAACCAATTTTTTTACCACTACTGGTGCTTCTAACACGACCATTTTCATTTATACTGAGGTATACTTCAAATATGGTGTATACTTCCATTGAAGACATCATTCCACATTGAAACGTAATAATAATAATAATAATAATAATAATAATAATAACTTTAGTTGTGGTATTCCATTTGAAGAAATACTCTACCAATGATCCTGAAGAGAAAGATCCAGCAATCACACTTTCACTTGCCATCCTTTCTGTATTCCTGTACACAACATGAACATTTTCTGCTGTGTCATAAGACTCCAAGTGACAGAGGACAGATTGAAGGTTAATCTTTTTTGTCCTGATCCAAGTAATAAATTGAGTTAAGACGCTGTCACTCTCTAAACTGAATTGCTCCATGTCAAATTAAACAATGTCAAAGCTAATGGGAACCATGATTAATTTCCAGGTGTTCAAAGTCTTTCTGAAGAGACACATTTAATATTTAAAATTAATTAATTAAAATATTTATATAAAAAAAAACAGGGTTTCTGATCTCTGCTTTGAAATATCTGCTTGCCCTGTTAAATATAATTTGAAGCAAAAGTGTATAGCAGATAGACAGGCAGATGGATAGATGGATGTACAGATAGACAGGCAGACAGACAGATAGACAGGCAGACAGACAGAGATAGATAGATAGATGGATAGATGATGGATGGATGGTCAGATAGACAGGCAGACAGATAGATAGATAGGTAGATTGGTAGACAGACAGAAACAAACACAGACAGACAGGTAGACAGACAGGTAGAGATAGATAGATAGACAGACAGACACAGACAGGTAGACAGATAGACCAAATATATAGACAGACAGACAGAGAGAGATAGACAGACAGACAGATAGATAAATAGATAGATAGATAGACAGACAGACAGATGGACAGAGACAGACAGACAGACAAACGGACAGAATGAAAGCCAGAAAGTAAGACAGACAGACAGAATGAAAGACAGAAAGCCAGAAAGTAAGACAGACAAACAGAAAGCCAGAATGAAAGCCAGAAATTAAGACAGACAGACAGAAAGAAAGACAGAACTACAGACAGACAGACAGAGATAGACAGACAGACAGACAGAGATAGTTAGACAGACAGACAGACAGACAGAATGAAAGAAAGACAGAACTACAGACAGACAGACAGAATGAAAGACAGAAAGAAAGGAAAGAAAAAAGACAGACAGACAGAGATAGTTAGACAGACAGACAGACAGACAGACAGAGATAGTTAGACAGACAGACAGACAGACAGAGTTAGACAGACAGACAGACAGACAGAATGAAAGAAAGACAGAACTACAGACAGACAGACAGAATGAAAGACAGAAAGAAAGGAAAGAAAAAAGACAGACAGACAGAGATAGTTAGACAGACAGAGATAGTTAGACAGACAGACAGACATACAGAGTTAGACAGACAGACAGACAGAGGTAGACAGACAGACGGAGATAGTTAGACAGACAGACAGAATGAAAGAAAGACAGAACTACAGACAGACAGACAGACGGAGATAGTTAGACAGACAGACAGAATGAAAGAAAGACAGAACTACAGACAGACAGACAGAAAGAAAGGAAAGAAAGAAAAAAAGACAGAATGAAAGACAGACAGACAGAGATAGACAGACAGACAGACAGAGATAGTTAGACAGACAGATTTGATTAATTCATTGATTGATTGATCTGATTTCAGTCAGGTTTGATTCGGACTGATGATGAGGAGTACTTTATAGAGCCGCTCGAGAAAGGCCAGCAAGAGGTGGAGATCAAAGGTCGTGTCCATGTGGTCTACCGAAGATCTGCCATCAAAAGGGACAGGGGTCAAACAAAAGATGACCTCCAGAATGAAGGTAAGCAGAGAGATGTTATTTCGCTCTATAAAGTGCTTCATTCACCGAACGCTGAAGTAAAGCCTTTAGAATCTGTCATGGATTCACTTCCACTGATTATAAATGACCCCGAGACCTCAACTTTCATTTTGCCTGGTGTTTGTGTCCTGTGAAATCTTTAATAAACTCATTATTTTCACACTGAATCCATCTCAGCTGAGACTTTGGCCATAACAAAGTATCTCATAGATATTTACAGATTTAAATGATGCAAGTGTCAGAAATAGATACAAAGACGGACACTGAGGGGAAATTTCATCATGTTGTTAGTTCACTGACCAGCTAATGACCACTCTGGAGACTCAAAGGCCAAATATCCATGTTTGGTCACTGCTTTTGTCTACAGACTGTTCCCTGTGATTTTGGGTGTACACAACGTGTTCTTTTGCATATCTGGTTTCTGGTTCAACGTGGTCATGATGAGAAAATGTCAAGGAAACTCCAGAATCGAAAGAAAGAAAATAAGAAATGTTAATTTTCATTAAGTAAATAAATCCTGTTTTTCAGGAACAAGGAAGAGTTTTTGCATTGTGTCATTACTATGACATTTAAACAAATTTCCCCCAAAATTCGTATTACCGTTATATGTCAAACATTTTGCCTCACAGCAAGAAGGTCCCTGGTTCGAGTCACGGCTCACCCAGGGCCTTCCTGTGTTTGCGTGGGTTTCCTCCGGGTGCTCCGGTTCCCCCACAAGTCCAAAAACATGCAGGTTAAGTGAATTGGAGACTCTAAATTGCCCGTATGTGTGAGTGAGACTCCCCCAGCCACTGGGGGTTGCGTCAGGAAGGGCATCTGGCGTAAAACTGTGCCAAATCAAATATATATGTGAAGCGGTCCCTGCACCCACGTGGGACAAAATGCTAGGAAAGAAGAAGTGGCATGCCCAAAATTATAGGCTTATACCGCTACACATTTTTTTTTTTAATTATTTATATTGTGATAAATTCTGAGACTCTCAGCCTAAGAAACTGCTAAAAAAATCACATAAAAAACTTGAGCCAAAAATTTACTTTTTTCTGTATTTATCTGATTTGACATTATATATCTCTGGGTATGTTTATAAGGAAGCTCCGAAATCTGCTTTTGTTTTGTTTTGTTCCCAATCATGTCAACTGTAACTGAGAAAATGTTTGTGTTGATACGACAAAGCAATCAAAAGTTATAACATTACAAACATAATTTATCATAGTGTCCAAAAGCCTCTCCCAAACGTACACATGATCTAATTAAACATGCAAACCCAACAATGACTAAAGGTTTGCTCTCCAAAGCATGCAGACATGAGTAAGGAGATCTCATTCAGTTTCATTCTGTGTCATTTGAGTCATCATTGAGTCAGTGTCAATGTATTTGGTGCCATCTCCTGGTGGCCATATGTAATTAGAGTGAACGATCCTCTCTGCCCATATTTTGAGCACTTTCACCTTTGGTTGCAGCGATCTGAATCCTTATACGATTGGTTCAGTGTTCTGTGATGCTGGACAACGTACTACATCATTTCTGATGAAGTTATCTGATCCAATAATATGTGCAGTGCAGAATTATTAATAAATTATCAAAATGCAACACTTCTGATTTCTATGCAAATATCAAAGCACATGCATTGTAAAACTTCTTTAGAGCTTCTAAACTTTCAAACGACACCAATTTTGAGCTGGTCAAGACTGTCGTTATTAATATAATGATATTTAATTTTCTCGCCAGTGGCCCCATCCGAGCTTTCCGAACAGTTAAAGGCCAGTGACAATGTGAATGGGGGAAGAAAAGGGCTCTTTTTCACTCGGTTCACTTTTTAGTCTACTTTTACAGACCTTGTGATGTCTGAATTGGACAATTGTGTCTTTTAGTTCACGTCTGTTAACTTTGAGGTCATCTAAAAGTTAAGAAAATAAACTTTCAGTCAGTGTTAATTTTTATGCAGCTTTTTGTTTTGACCATTATTTTAAGATTATAAACGAGGGACAAATAAAAAAAATGATGTCATTATCAGGGATGGATTACCGACTGGGCCAATGGAGCCAGTACCCAGGGGCCCTTGACTGCCCGGGGGCCCTGGGATTTAAAATTGCGCAATCCAGTTTGGTGATCCTCCACTTGAAAACGCATCAACAATTAAAACAACCCCCCCTTCCCCCCCAACTCAAAATTTGGGCATGAAAATGACAACCCCCCCAAGTTCAACAACTTTTGGAGGGGAGCCCTTGGAGATAATTGGCCCTGGGGCCTTTGCACGTAATAATCCGTCCCTGGTAGTTATCAACATCATATCACCAATGCTGCCGACTGAGCATGGAAGCAGTCTTGACTCGGCGATTGTTTATTTAATTGGTCACTCATAATTTTTAATGAGATCTAACTAAAGTTCTACTAAGGCATGAATACCTTGAAATCGGCCACTTTATACTTTAATACTTCACATCTGTATTACAGGAATCCGGAGAGTGAAAAATGATACTCAGCCGGTAAAGTCTGTAGTTCACTCAGCTGTGACGTATATGGAATTATGGAAGAATGTCAATGTAAATACCATATGTCAGGCGTTTTATAGCTACTGTCAGAGGTCTACACGTTTCATAGCATTGATATTTACCTCTGCGTGTCATTCCTTTGCTTGAATAGAATAAAACTCAACCTCCTGCTGTCTGAGATATCTGACCTTTAGTTATGCATTTAAGAGAGGGATGTTATGATATTTATCATTCTCACACAGTGGGTTTTATTCAATAACGGTGTGTACATTTATCATCCCAAACAGAACTGACAACCATCATCTTCTGTTGTGAGGATGGATCCTCTATAACCTTGTTATAATATGCAAAGTACTTAATCTTTCAAATGAATGCTAATTATTTTATAGCACTTAAAAGAAGGCTGCTTGCTTGAGCTGGACGTATTCCTCAAGGTGTTTATATTCACAGATTTCTTAAGTAGTGACTTAAAGGGGACCTATTATGCTAAATTCACTTGTACATGGTGTTTGTACATGAATGTGAGTTGGCAGTGTGTGTACACAAACACCCTATAATGTTAAAAGTCTTATATTTCTATTCATCAAAAACAGTGTGTCAAAATGAACGCTTTTCATTTCTGCTCTAAAGTGACGGCACGTTAGATCAGGCCACGCCCACGACTGGTGACAGACTCCGCCCTCTTATCATAGCTCCTCCCCTGAGTGATCTACACACAGTCCTGGAGCAGATACAGTGAGAAGAATAATGTCTCATAAGTGTTCATAAGAGTCTTCATGTACTCCCGGCATCAGAGCCACTGAAGACGCAGTGGACAAGCTGGACGGGTAATCGGGCATACCGGGCATTTTCCCGAAGGGCCGATACATTTTGGGGTCGCTCATAACTTGAATTATCACATACCATTACTTACATGAGGCGATTATCTTTAAAACGAGCCCACACACAAGGTAATGGGGTGAATAGATCATTAGATAATCCACATGAAGCACAATGTGCACACAGTATTTTCCTCTCTGGTTTTAGCTTTCCTGGATCAGATGATGTCATCGGAAATGCCGTAGCATCATGGAACGCTAAACCAATCGGATTGGGTTCAGAGTGCTCCAGCCAGTGGTGATAGTCCTCCATATTTGGTCAGAGAGTCTTCTCATCAATCACTGTAATTACATATGTCCACCAGGAGATGCCGCCAAATACATGACACAGACTCAATGATGACTCAAATGGCACAGAATGAAACTCATTCGGTGAAATCTCATTATTAAAATCATGCTATGCAAACCTTTTGTCATTGTTGTGTTTGCATGTGCATTTACTATGTTTTATTTATTTGGAGAAGCTTTCAGACTCTTGGAAATGTTTTCGAACCAGAATATGTAAGAATATCAATACAGTGCTGACCTATAAACACTGTAAATATCCGCTGATTGAACTATAGAGTAGTTTTACTTTAAATGTCCGTCTAGACTTTCAACAGTGTTTTGTTTTCCTTGAAGCTTTTTACATATCTTGAACACATTATTAAAGGTAAACCAGTCATTAAACCTGTTGACGGTCTGTTTTCGATTGAAACTGTTTGTTTTGTGTTTTCAGTGGCAGACTTTGGTATCGCCGAGTTGCCCAACGCTCTCAACGCGGTGGAGGAGAAATTATCAGAGACGGAGCGCAAACGCAGACATGCAAAGAAAGAAGACTACAACATTGAGGTGCTGCTGGCTGTGGACGACTCAGTCGTGCGTTTCCACGGCAAAGAACACGTGCAGAACTACGTCTTAACACTCATGAATATAGTAAGTGACCGATATTGGGATTTCACACACTTTTACGCACTCTGTAAAATAAAATGGCGGTTTCCGCTAGATTCGGTTAAATCTTAAACCAAATAAGCCTCTGAAATGAGTGTAGTGATGGACTGATATATGGGCAAGACCGATTAATCTCTCGATATTTGGACATTTTGGTATTAGACGTATTGGACAATAACAATTTAAAATAGTTTTTCTTTCTGCGATTAAAAAAAAAATAGTACAGTATTTTAACATCCGAAAAAATGACACGCCTCCTTTAAAGCGGAACATTCATCACAAGGCCCAACATTCATGTGCAGAATATGAATTATAAATATCTATTATTCCATTTTTACTAGTCAAATTGGTAAATCTTGATATCAGTATTAAATATCAATGCTAGTAGTAAAAATGCTAATTGTTTATATCAGTTAATACCCTTGCACTAGTAAAAACCTTAATTCTTGATATCATAAATTCACTCCCGGAAATACCCATTGTTGATATCAAAAATAAAATTTCACCTAGTAAAATACTTAAATATTGATTATATCTGTAACTGCAATTTCGCTAGTAGAATTTCTTAATGAACTGTCATTTATTTTGATAAAAATGTTACAACTTTTGATATCGTAAATGGGCATTTGCTCTAGTAACAATGTCAATACTGATATAAAAAATGATTAATGTCTCCGTGGTAACGCGCTCAACTTAGTGAGAGACCTGTTGGCTTTTCGTTGTCGTGTTTGAACAAAATTGTTACATGTTACAATGAAAACAACTCCATTTGCCGTATGTTTCCATCATTATTGCTCTTGTGTGTGTATGTAAAACAGCTACTAATATTTCGTATTTTTTTCGTATTATAATATTTCGTATTCTGTTACTCAACCCTGAGTATAATATTGTTTAAAATAAGTCTAAGGGGCTGTTTACACGACAACATTTTCAACTAAAAACTGAAAAGTTTTATGCTTACCAGGTCGTCCAACTGCCTCGTCTTTTGTCGTCCGGTCTCTGTACATGTATGACGTTGTGTCGTACAATTACGTGTGCCCACACACCGCTACAACAATATTATCACTGAAATTTTCTCAGCGCGTTCGAGTCGTGTCATTCACGAGTTTGCGTCTATTCTCATCTTTGCATTGACTTTGCATGTAATCACGCCGCGCGAAACGCTCGCTTTGTGTTGCATGTGAACGCACCATTATGTACGTCATACATGTACAGAGACCGGACGAAACAAGACATCGCTTGGAGGAAAGTGAGCGAGGAAGTTGCTCGTGAAAATATGCACGACTACTTGATTCCAGCTATTGGTTGAACTTTACTATGAACCAAGTCGTAGAAGCCCCGCCTCCTGTCCTTTTCCGGAAGAGAAGCGGGAATACTCGCGCCAACGCGAGTTTAAACACAAATGTGTAATCCAGCGGTCAAACTCGCGCGAGCAATGCGAGGCGAACATTTTCTTCACATTGTATGTGAACGCACATTTAGGCTACGTCCACATTAATACGGATACATTTGAAAATGGCGTTTTAGTCGTTTTCGCGAATCCGTGTGAACGGGGATCGTTTTGAGACAAACACAAAAGGATAAACGTTTCCGTTTTTAGTAAATTGTTGTCATGTAAATGTACCCTAATTGGCTACTCTAAATAATAATAAATTTGACTGGGTCCCACAATAATAATTCAGTTGTATATTATCATAATATATGTAGTTATTTGGAACGCCCAATTCCCAATGCGCTCGAAGTCCTCGTGGTGGTGTAGTGACTCGTGAGATCTTATCACGTGACTTGTTGAAGCACGTTACCACGGAGAGCTAGCGCGCGTGGAGGCTTTACGCTATTCTCCGCGGCATCCACTCACAACTCCCCACACGCCCTGCCGAGAGCAAACCAGATTATAGCGACCACGACGAGGTTACTCCATGTGACTCTACCCTCCCTAGCAACCACATTATAGCGACCACGAGGAGGTTACCCCATGTGACTCTACCTTCCCTAGCAACCACATTATAGTGACCACGAGGAGGTTACCCCATGTGACTCTACCCTCCCTAGCAGCCACATTATAGCGACCACGAGGAGGTTACCCCATGTGACTCTACCCTCCCTAGCAACCACATTATAGCGACCACGAGGAGGTTACCCCATGTGACTCTACCCTCCCTAGCAACCACATTATAGCGACCACGAGGAGGTTACCCCATGTGACTCTACCCTCCCTAGCAACCACATTATAGCGACCACGAGGAGGTTACCCCATGTGACTCTACCCTCCCTAGCAACCAAATTATAGCGACCACGAGGAGGTTACCCCATGTGACTACCCTCCCTAGCAACCCGGCCAATTTGGTTGCTAAGGAGACCCGGATGGAGTCACTCAGCACGCCCTGGATTCGAACTCGCGACTCTAGGGGCGATAGTGTATAATGGTGCATATTAATGAATATAATTAAATATAATTCTTGTGTGCAACTATATTTTTATTAGCATGCATGAAACATTTTGTACATCCTTGACTACAATGACTGTTTGGCTTAAACGATGGTTCCTCTGATTAAATAACTTTTAAGCCCTTCCAGAGAAAATACATAAATACTGCGATGCATATTGAGATATCATTTTTGTAGCCATGGACTCTAGATGTGGCTCGGAACTCCTTTTTTAGTGCAAGTCTATGGGACTCTTTCACCCAATGTATTGTTTAAGTAACGTCATACCTCCTCAACAAGCTGCACAATTTGAGTTGGCATTCACAATAACTGTATTTACATTCATGAATTTGGCAGACGCTTTTATCCAAAGCGACTTACAGTGCACTTATTACAGGGACAATCCCCCCGGAGCAACCTGGAGTTAAGTGTCTTACTCAAGGACACAATGGTGGTGACTGTGGTGATCGAACCAGCAACCTCCTGATTACAAGTTATGTGCTTTAGCCCACTACACCACCACCACTTTATATTTTCAAATACATATTTAAAAAAAGTTTGAAATGGAACCCAAGAAGACTGTTTAAAAACATTCTCATTTTTTAACAAGCTCTTTGTTGAAGACCCAAAACAAGCCACGTTAAATGGGTCAGCATGAAACTGTGCTGAGAAATAACAGTTCAGACCCGGTTTGAGGTCAGCGGAGTTCTTTACTCACTATTACTCATGCAAGTTTGTAGTATTACCCACCAGTGGCCTTATTACTGGATGCATATTCTGTTCACCTCCTGTCAGAGAATGAAAAATGTGTTTTTATATCCTGTTGGCTGTCAGACATTCGCTTTAGCCGGTGACGGATGGTGTGACGTGCGGTTATATGTGTTCTGCTGAAACTCTAGGTGAACTCTCTGGGGTCTTTTGCCGTAAATAAACACAAAACGGGCTTCTCGTGAAGGTCGTCAGACAGGCTCACACCTCATAAATTCAGAAGCATGTTTACAGTACGGAGAGGGGAAATATTGCAGCCTCTGAGGCATTACAATGAAGTCTTATCTGAAAAGATACTCTTCATGATATGCACTCATTAGGACACTTCAAACGGCGTCACCTCCATGTCTGGATCATATAACAGCGCTTCAGATCCGCTCGCATCTTTCCAGGCGTGTCTGCGTGGCAGGAGGTGAATGCGTCATTGCAGATTCTGTACTGTAAACCTGGACTTAATTACAGTCTGCATACCTTGTCCAGATGGAGAACTACTTTTTGTTTTTTGCTTGTTTTAAGGTTTAACAGATGTTGGGAAAACCAGTTTTTTTTACATCCTGTTTGGTCACACATAAAGTCCACTTTCCTGGTCGATCAGTGGAAGTTTTTCCATAGACAAATCCATACTGGTATCTAGCGTCCACTTTTCACGTTGCAATCCATTTGTGATGGATTTCCACTAGGGAATGTCACATTATGGCAACCAGGCGGGTTGTTTATAGGCCTGCGCATTAAAATAAAACAACATTTAAATACTAAAAGTGAAGAATTTATGACATTTCTATTGTATGATGATGATGATGATAATAATAATTATTGTTATCATACAATAGTGTGCTTTTTCATGGTTTTATTTATTATTTAGTTTGTTCTTGTTCACATACAACGGCAAGAAAATGTTTGCCTCGCATTGCTCGCGTCAGTTTGACCGCTGGATTATAAATGTGTGTTTGAACTCGCATTCGCACGAGTAACGCGAACCCGCAAGATCTCTTTTCGCTTGACAAAAATGGCATCGAACTTAATGCGTTTTCAAACTAAAGCGTATTAGTGTGGGCATGGCCTTAAAGCTCTTTCTATTGGCAGCAGAGCAGGGGCAAAACATTATTTTTGGTCTTAACCCTGTAAACTCTGTTTGACCCGCTACATTGTGAAAAACGTTTACGCTTAAACGAAGTCGGGCATATGAGGCATCATGAGTTGCCCCATCATGAGGCAACTTCTCAGAGATACCCATCACTTCTGCATTTATGTTACTTAAAATAGCAAAATAAGGCCTCAAAATATTAGCATTGTAAATTAGCGCCCCCTAGAGGTAATGGGGGTATAAATATTTATATCAAAATAAAAGTCCTTCACATTGCACATAAATGGACATGTCATATATCAAATGAAAGCTCTCATTGTCAGGAATGTGACTGTATAGATTATTTCGTTGTCCTAACAACACAGTTTGAATGATTATCAAAAGAATCACAAGGTGAAGTATGATTTCTGTAAGTCATCAAGTACAAATGTCTCTTTTATGCACCGATCACTGCTGCTGTTAGCACCGAATAGCTAAAAACCTTATATCTGCTTTTGCCGAGGGCAGTTTTCAAAAATATTAGCCATTTTTTACTCGTTTGTGAGCTCGCTTGGTGTTATGTCTTACATGTCCAGAACAAAATATGCCATCCAGCAGGAAAAGCATGCTAAACAAATCATCAGAAAAATGTGTTTTCGACTATTGATGATAAAATGTTATAAATCATCACAAAGGAGAAGGTCTTAGTCAGTGCTGGATCGGTAATCTGGCATACCGGGCATTTTCCCGGTGGGCCGACGCACCCCCCCCATAACTTTTGGGCCAGTTTCTATGTAATATCCTGGGCCGATTTCTATTCTCAGTCCACCTCTGTTCTTAGCTTTTTAATGACACATAAAATTAAGCTTTATACATATATCACTGGGTGTAAATAAGTTGGCTCCAAAAAAACTGCTTTTGTTTTGTTACTGTCAACTGTATCTGAGAAAAGTTGTGTTTGTGCGATGATAAGTTATAACATTACAAATATAATTGATCAGTGTCGAAAAACATCTCCAAACAAATAAAAGATAATAATTGTACATAAGAACTAATTACACATGCAAACACAACAATGACTAAAGGTTTGCATAGCATGCAGACATGATTTTAGTCATGAGATTTCACAGAATGAGTTTCATTCTGTGTCATTTGAGGCATCATTGAGTCATCATTGTGGATTATCTAATGATCTATACATCTGATTATCTTGTGTGTGGACTCGTTTGAAAGATAATCACCTCCTCTAAATAACGACATGTGAAATGTTGTTTAGTTTATTTTTTGTGACGCTATAAGTGAAAACGTGGCATATAAGCAACAGCAACATTATTGTCAAATATATATATTTCGCTGTTACTCGCTATATTTTTGTCTGTGAGTAAAACAAATATGCTGGTTGTATTTTACTCTTTAAGAGCTTTCCAACAACATATGACACATGAATATTTGATCAGTTTAATGTTTTTGCTCATTATAATATTTACAGAGCAACATTTTTTAATAAATGATCAAAACGTAACACTTCTGATTTGTCTGAAAATTTCAAAGCACTTGTTCAGTTTTAGTCATATTGTCTACATGCATTGGAAAGTAGAGCTTCTAAGATTTTAAACAATACCTATGTTTTATTGGACAAGACTTTAGTTATTAATATTTCGACAATTAGCTTAAAGGGTTAATTCACAGATAATTGTTGCCCAACAACCGCTAATGTTACTTTTTGCTTGTAACCCTTTAAATTCGAGCTGCTTTCTAATTACTTACAAACTGCAACAAGAGGATATAACCTTAATGTTATTTTACCCATAATCCCCCAGTCTGATCTTCAACCTTCGCTGTTACATTTCAGCCAGACTCAAAACCAGCATAAACACACAAAAACAACTCGGAGGAAATGATGAGTGCATTTGTAAACTCTACGACTCCGCACGCAGATAATGTGTTTGAATGTTCTTTCAGTCTGTTTTATTTATGGAAAAATATCTTTGGTCAAGTTGTGCCAACGTGCTTTTGCAAATGCTGCGACTGACTTATTAATGCAGAGTTTTGTTTAAATTCCGCACCAAAGGTTCATTAACTATTTATATACACAAGACTGTGGGATAAGCCAGCATTGGGTAGTCGGTCAGACATTTTTGGCATTGCATAATATTAAAATGATGGTGAATGCCTGACAGTTCCTTAAGAAGTCACTGAACAGTGAAGACTGAAGGCATCTTGAGCCGCACATTATTTAAGGAATATTTCATCTAAAAGTGGAAATACATCTAGGAAGCACCCTAGCATCCTGGTTAGCATGCTAACACACAGGATGTGAAACTCTAGTTATATACTGTTCTTGTTTTTGTGCCCCAAAAAATCTAAATTAAAGCTGTCAGATTAAATAAAGTTTAATATGGGGGGGGGGGCTTGGGTAGCTCAGTGGTAACGATGCTGGCTACCACCCCTGGTGTTCGCTAGTTTGAATCCAGGGCATGCTACAACAAAAATATGCGACTGCTCGCGATTAACTACAAAATATTCGATTGATCACGATTGCCTACAAAAATATGCGATTGGCCGCAATTAACTACAAAATATGTGATTGATCGCGATTAACTACAAAAAATATGCGATTAATCGCGATTAACTACAAAATATTCGATTGATAACGATTGCCTACAAAAATATGCGATTGGCCGCGATTAACTACAAAATATGCGCTTGATCGCGATTAACTACAAAAATATGCGATTGATCGCGATTAACTACAAAATATGCGATTGATCGCGATTAACTACAAAATATGCGATTGATCGTGATTTACTACCAAATATGCGCTTGGCCGCGATTAACTACAAAATATGCGATTGATCGCGATTAACTACAAACAATATGTGATTAATCGCGATTAGCTACAAAATATTCGATTGATCACGATTGCCTACAAAAATATGCGATTGGCCGCGATTAACTACAAAATATGCGATTGAACGCGATTAACTACAAAAATATGCGATTGCTCGCGATTAACTACAAAATATTCGATTGATCACGATTGCCTACAAAAATATGCGATTGATCGCGATTAACTAACAAATATGCGATTGCTCGCGATTAACTACAAAATATTCGATTGATCACGATTGACTGCAAAAATATGCGATTGACCGCGATTAACTACAAAAATATGCGATTGCTCACGATTGACTACAAAAATATGCGATTGACCGCGATTGACTACAAAAATATGCGATTGATCGCGATTTACTACAAAAAATATGCGCTTAATTGCTAATGCCTACACACATGCGATTAGTCGCGGTTGACTACACGAATATGCGATTAATTGCGATTACAGTTTTCCGCCGACTGACACACTAAATATATACTATAGTACTGGATGATTACCGTATTCATATACTACGCTATTTACATGGTACTTTCTTGTTAGTACACATCCCTCAATGCTGCATTTACACAATTTTTAATTGCTAGCAGCGTGTTTGCATTAGCGCTGACATCGTTAGTGTCTCTTTCTGTTGGTGATTGTTGACAGCTGTGTTTGTCTAGTTTCCGTTTTCATAACCCAAACCTCGATTGGCATTATGATGTTTGTAACAATGCAAACAGTGACTTAGAGCGTCAGACTCCAGAATATTCTTTGAGTTTCGGGGTAGATTTGCACCAGTTGTGCATAAGCTCTCACGTAAGTTGTCAAATAGTCATACACAAGTGCACATACTGTGAATTCTGTTGCATGTCTCAGTTTTCTGTGTAACTGGTCAAACATTTTGGGGTGTGTATTGATTTCTCTCTGTCTTTCTCTCACACACAGGTTGATGAAATCTACCATGATGAATCTCTGGGAACAAACATCAACATTGTGCTTGTGCGAATGATTTTGGTGGGATATCGTCAAGTGAGTGTAGAATTTTTCCAAACTTCCGCTGCGTTTATTAATAAGTGTGTCAAGTTAAACCTACAGTTTATACTCCATTTTAGAGACCAAAAAATGCACAAATGCATATAGACGCTAAGGAGACTTACATCATGCTCTCAACAAGTACAACTGGGAACGTTTCCAGTAACAAGTCATTAAAATCCAAAAATAAGCCAAAAATACTGAAAAATCTCATCCAATCAGAACTCTTCATTTCAGTTATGTGCAGTGTCATTTTATAAACAATTTACATGATACATACATTGTCAAATAACAATTACATTTAGATGAATACAATTTACAATGAAAATGTTTTATATCATAATTTTAATATTTAAAACATTTTATATGTATACGTAAATTTTACGGTAAAATATTGTACCAAAAAAATTTAAGTCAAAAGTATGATTTACCTTATAGTTAACAGTAAAAATGGATATTATATTTAGCAAGAAAATACATGTAATTTTACAGTAAAATATTGTAAAAATAATTTCATTTTTTTACAAATAAAAAGTATGCTTTAAATTGCAAATAACAGTAAATATGTATATTATGTATAACAAGACAATACATGTACTTTTATTTTAAAGTATTGTAAAAAAAGTTTTTTACCTCATAGTTTACAAAATGTATAGAATGTTTAGAAAGACTATACATGCAATTTTACTATAAAATATTGTGTATATATATATTAAAGGAGTACAAATTAAAAAAGGTTTTTAGAAGTTAAAATATGATGTACCTCATAGTTTACAAAATTTATAGTATAAATTTGGCAAGACAATACATGAAATTTTACGGTAAAATATTGTAAAGATTTTTTTTTTACAAATAAAAAGTATGATTGTATTTACCATTAACAGTGGAAAATGTATATTACTGTATGTTTAGAAAGATAATACTTGTAATTTTACAGTAAAATATTGTACAAATATATATATATATATATATATATATATATATTTTTTTTTTTAAAGAAGTAAAAATAAGTTTTTTATAAGTTAAAAATTATGTACATTTATAGTTTACAAAATGTATATTATGTTTAGCAAAACATTTAATTTTACTGCAAATTATTGAAAGACTTTTGTAAAGATTTAAAAAGTATGATTTACCTTATAGTTAACAGTAAAAATGTATATTATATTTAACAGGAAAATACAGTAAAAAAATTGTAAAAAAATGAAAAAGATAAAAAAAAAATGATTCAAATGACAATTAACAGCGAATATGTATATTATGTTTATATATGTACTTTTACGGTAAAATATTGTAAAAATAAAAATGTTTTTGTTTAGAAGTTAAAATATGATGTACCTCATAGTTTACAAAATTTATAGTATGTTTGGCAAGACAATACATGCAATTTTACGGTAAAATATTGTAAACTTTTTTTTACAAATAAAAAGTATGATTTAATTTATCATTAACAGTGGAAATGTATATTACTGTATGTTTAGAATGACAATACTTGTAATTTTACAGTAAAAATATATATATATATTTTAAAGAAGTAAAAATATTTTTTTTTCATAAGTTAAAAAATTATGTAAATTTATAGTTTACAAAATATATATTATATTTAGCAAAACATTTAATTTTACTGCAAATTATTGAAAGACTTTTGTAAAGATTTAAAAAGTATGATTTACCTTATAGTTAATGAAAAAAATGTGTATTATGTTTAACAAGAGAATTCATGTACTTTTACGGTAAACTATTTTTAAAATAATGGTGAAAAACATTAACTGGGCATTCCCAGAAGCTCCTGTATGACCATCACATTTAAAATATTTGTTACTTCTTATTCTCGATATAAGGACATTGTACACTGGGGTGTTTAATGCCACATTTGATGTTGTTTCGTTAATATTTATTGCATTATTTAATGTAGTGAACAGTAAAATATACAGGCACCAAAATGCCATTTCATAATGCCTGAAAAATGCTCTCTGTATTTTAATGGTGAATTTGTGGCACAAATTACGATTTTTTACCGTAAATGTAAGTTTTTTTTTTTACCGTAAATGTAACAGCTTTTTACTGTAAATGTAACAGTTTTTTTTACCGTAAATGTAACAGCTTTTTACTGTAAATGTTACAGTTTTTTACCGTAAATGTAACAGCTTTTTACCGTAAATGTAAGGTTTTTTTTTTTACCATAAATGTAACAGTTTTTTTTACCATAAATGTAAGGGTTTTTTTTTACCGTAAATGTAACAGGTTTTTTTTTACCGTAAATGTAACAGGTTTTTTTTTCACCGTAAATGTACGTTTTTTTTACCGTAAATGTACGTTTTTTTACCGTAAATGTAACTTTTTTTTTTTTTACCGTAAATGTAACAGGTTTTTTTTTACCGTAAATGTAACAGGTTTTTTTTTCACCGTAAATGTACGTTTTTTTTTTTACCGTAAATGTAACAGGTTTTTTTTTTACCGTAAATGTAACAGTTTTTTTTTACCGTAAATGTACGGTTTTTTTTACCGTAAATGTACGGGTTTTTTTACCGTAAATGTACGTTTTTTTACCGTAAATGTAACTTTTTTTTTTTTTTACCATAAATGTAACAGTTTTATTTACCGTAAATGTAAAAAAAAAATTTTTTACCGTAAATGTAACAGTTTTATTTACCGTAAATGTAAAAAAAATTTTTTTACCATAAATGTAACAGTTTTATTTACCGTAAATGTAAAAAAAAAATGTTTTACCGTAAATGTAACATTTTTTTTTACAGTTAATATTCGTTGTGCATGTAAACGCAGTCAGTGAAAGAGATTTACATCCAATAATGAGAGACTCTGAGTTGTGTTGTCAATCCAAAAAAGCTTTTAAACTTTCTAAGTGTGTGCTTGCATATGAGTATCAATGTGTGTATGTGTTGCCTGCTCAGAAAACTTCTCCACTGGCTGAAGAAATTGTTTGACAGCTGGCAGAACACAACACTGTTTTCAAGAAAATGCAGAGAGTTTAGTCTGCCAGGAAATCAGTTCAACCAAGGTTGAAACGGTGCGCACCAATTAGGAAGAAATAGTTGACAAAGTTTGTGACATCAAATCGTTAAAATATACATATTGAGTTGTGATCTCAAAATAGAACTGTATTCTAGTCTATTTGTGTTCTTATTTAATATAAATATATTTATGAAAATAAACACAAATAAATCAAATATTATTCGTTATTTATGTGAAATAATCAACTTTTGACAGGACGGAAATTCTGATCTCAGTGTTTTTTGGTGGAAATGTGTCATTATATTATTTCAATATATTTCACGGTGGTCTATTATTTTGATATCATCTACTTCAGATTAACCCGTCCCTAAACGGCATTTAAAACCTAAACGAATCAGTGAATCGCGGCCAACAATGTGCATGAAAAGAGCTCTGCTGTGACCGCCTACTCCCATGATGCACTGTGAATGATGCAATCGAGTCTCTCACTGCACTCAAACTGCTTATATGTATATATCTGCATATTTGACTAAATGCATTAAATATATTGATTCTGCACTTATAACTAACAACTTTAGATCTATAGTTAATTTTTCCATAGTATGTCATTTGCAATGCATCATGGGATTGTAGTTCATTCCCCCATTAAAGATGGTAAGTACACAGTCTTGTATCTTTGTCTTGTCCGATTTTCAAACACTTTTTTGCTTCAAATCAAAGTTTGTGATGTTAGTTTGGTTCATGGCGCACAACTGTTTTATGAAGGATTTTATGACATCACTATGGAAGAAATGAATGGGTAAAATACGACTGAAAAAGGGGGCGGGAACCGTTGCGCTCTCAGCTGCTATAGTTGTAAACACTTACTGAGAAATGAAAGTCAGATATGCAGTATATTAACATTATAATAACATTATAATGTTTTCTGCACTTTGTGTTGTTTCAAGCGCTTTTAGGGGTCTGGACTGGGTTTAGTCTGGTTTTGAGACATTTGTTGATATAGTTTGGAAGCTGAACATAAAGATAGTCAGAATCTAATTTCAGCTTCAGTTCTCCGTCAGATCGGTTTGTAGCCGAAGTTGTGCTAAACATGTCCTTAAATACCCTGTCGTTCTCACAAAGGACATTTATTGTCCAGAAATTGCTCTTTCATTGCTCACGAGACTTAGTAGAGTTCTCATTCATGTTTCTTTTAAAGTCTCCAATGTTTCTCCTAAAATACATCAAGGGAAATAAAAACTGAGTAACTTTTCACCAGGTCTTCATTATTTATTTTTGGTACTTTTCAAGTGTCTTTTATTATAGATTTGAGTGTTTTAGCCTTTAGACCCGGACTTTCAATGTTAAACTATGAAAATACGTTATAAAAATACGAATTATTACATGTTTAAATAAACAAACCATTTCAATATTTATTGTGTGAAGATTTTCCTCTTATGGAAAGAAATTGGCACTTTTATTCACCAAAGTGGCATTCAGCTGATCGCAATCTATAATCAGGACATTAATAACATGTTAAATTATTATTACAATTTGAAAAAAAAATTCTTCAACTACTTCAAAGAGTTCTCATCAAAAAATCCTCCATATGCAGCGATGACAGCTTTACATTGGCCCGGTTGCTAGGGAGGGTAGAGTCACATGGGGTAACCAAATTGTCCCGGTTGCTAGGGAGGGTAGAGTCACATGGGGTAACCAAATTGGCTCGGTTGCTAGGGAGGGTAGAGTCACATGGGGTAACCAAATTGGGTCGGTTGCTAGGGAGGGTAGAGTCACATGGGGTAACCAAATTGGGTCGGTTGCTAGGGAGTGTAGAGTCACATGGGGTAACCAAATTGTCCCGGTTGCTAGGGAGGGTAGAGTCATATGGGGTAACCAAATTGGCTCGGTTGCTAGGGAGGGTAGAGTCACATGGGGTAACCAAATTGGCTCGGTTGCTAGGGAGGGTAGAGTCACATGGGGTAACCAAATTGGCTCGGTTGCTAGGGAGGGTAGAGTCACATGGGGTAACCAAATTGTCCCGGTTGCTAGGGAGGGTAGAGTCACATGGGGTAACCAAATTGTCCCGGTTGCTAGGGAGGGTAGAGTCACATGGAGTAACCAAATTGGTCCGGTTGCTAGGGAGGGTCGAGTCACATGGGGTAACCAAATTGGTCCGGTTGCTAGGGAGGGTCGAGTCACATGGGGTAACCAAATTGGCCCAGTTGCTAGGGAGGGTAGAGTCACATGGGGTAACCAAATTGTCCCGGTTGCTAGGGAGGGTAGAGTCACATGGGGTAACCAAATTGGGCCGGTTGCTAGGGAGGGTAGAGTCACATGGGGTAACCAAATTGTCCCGGTTGCTAGGGAGGGTAGAGTCACATGGGGTAACCAAATTGTCCCGGTTGCTAGGGAGGGTAGAGTCACATGGGGTAACCTCCTCGTGGTGGTGATTAGTGGTTCTCTCAATGGGGCGTGTGGTGAGTTGTGTGTGGATCGTGGAGAGTAGCATGAGCCTCCACATGCTGTGAGTCTCCATGGTAACGCCCTCAACGAGTCACGTGATAAGATGCGCGGATTGACGGTCTCGGACGTGGAGGCAAGGTTTGAGGTGTGTCACTACGCCACCACGAGGACTTAGAGTGCATTGGGAATTTGGCATTCCAAATTATGGAGAAAAATGGGATAAAAAAATTACAAATAAATAAAATAATAATACAAATTTTTTTTTTTTGCTTATCTTTCTTTTAAGAAATAATATTAAAGATTATTCTGCACTACTTATGCCAACATTTATCTTTATTTCAAGATTTTCAGCTTTTATTGAGACTATATCATTTGAATGTAATTCAAAGGAGGTGTGTTCAAATAATTGATTTTTTATCTATAGTAAATACAATTTAATTGATCTGGACAAAAGATTGTGTCACTCCAGTTGCCTTTATTATTTACATTTCACATAGTTTCTTCCCTCTTGTGTGTGACCTCATCAGAACAGACCTGCCACACACCACTTGTTTGTTTAGAATAAACAAATCTGTGACATTGTGTTTCCAGCGGTGTCTTGATGTCTGAACGTGTTTGTTTGTTTCCTCTGTTTAGTCTATCAGTCTGATTGAACGCGGGAATCCATCCCGGAGTCTTGAGCAGGTGTGTCGCTGGGCAAACACCCAGCAGAGACTCGACCCCGATCACGCCGAGCATCACGACCACGCCATCTTCCTCACCAGGCAAGATTTTGGTCCCGCAGGTATGCAAGGTACTGTGTTTCCCTCGATCGAGGCTGTGCAGAGTAAGTGCTTCTTTCTGCTAACGTTCACCAATGGTTGGCATCAACGTTCCAGTAATGCTGGTCTGGAACTAGACTATTTACTGGGCATTTGATGCCAACCTGTAACAACCAAAAATACTCTTTAAGCGACTTAAAGCGAAGGAGAGCTTTTGGCATGTAGAGTAAAACAGAAATGCGTTTATCAGTGGTTGTGCACGGTCAACATTTGTTTATTTTATTAGCTCTGTGAAATTAACCATTTAAATGTATTTTGTTGTAGCATTCATTGTTGAATACATTTTGCATGCATGCTATTAAAACCAATTAAATATCTAAAATATCTTTAATAGGGATGCACCGATATTAAAATTGATATTTGTAGAACTATGCTGAGAAGAACTATACTGGGTTTACTTTGGCATGCTTAAAAATGCTTTTTAACTGTTTTAACAATAAATAATTTCCATTGTTCCAATATCACGTTGTATTTTGCCTTCGCTCTAGGCAAATCACAATTTAAATGAATTTAAACTGACTGATCTCAGTTCAGGAGACTCTGTGCTGTCAGCAAAGGGTTAAACTTTCAACGCACGGAGTCATGTGACCAAACAAAATGACGACGATTTCAGAGAAGTTTGTAAGTTTGCTTTTGGTTGAAACTCCAACAAAACTACATCTGGTAAGAAACCTAATTAAGTTTTTACAATGAAACCTGTTTGAGTCAAACGATTAGAGTCTCTAGTTTCTTGCGATATGCCATTTTTAAAATTTGAGTAATATAGCACGAAACGGCACGCTGTTAAACACAATGACCACATACGTGGACTATAGGCTCATTTTCAGTTAAAATATCCTATATTTCACATTGACCCCAAAACTGATAAATGTGTCTTTCAGAGGCTTTATATGCAGTTATGATGAAAATAATGTGCATTTCAAACTGTTCTGAGACCAGTGCAGACAGACAGCACACTGGAGGTTAAGTAGTGCACTAAATAGGGAGCAAGGGAGCATCCTATAGCTCTCCTGTAACTGTTCTGAGACCAGTGCAGACAGACAGCACACTGGAGGTTAAGTCATGCACTAAATAGGGAGCAAGGGAGCATCCTATAGCTCTCCTATAACTGTTCTGAGACCAGTGCAGACAGACAGCACACTGGAGGTTAAGTCATGCACTAAATAGGGAGCAAGGGAGCATCCTATAGCTCTCCTATAACTGTTCTGAGACCAGTGCAGACAGACAGCACACTGGAGGTTAAGTCATGCACTAAATAGGGAGCAAGGGAGCATCCTATAGCTCTGCTATAACTGTTCTGAGACCAGTGCAGACAGACAGCACACTGGAGGTTGTCATGCACTAAATAGGGAGCAAGGGAGCATCCTATAGCTCTCCTATAACTGTTCTGAGACCAGTGCAGACAGACAGCACACTGGAGGTTAAGTAGTGCACTAAATAGGGAGCAAGGGAGCATCCTATAGCTCTCCTGTAACTGTTCTGAGACCAGTGCAGACAGACAGCACACTGGAGGTTAAGTCATGCACTAAATAGGGAGCAAGGGAGCATCCTATAGCTCTCCTATAACTGTTCTGAGACCAGTGCAGACAGACAGCACACTGGAGGTTAAGTCATGCACTAAATAGGGAGCAAGGGAGCATCCTATAGCTCTCCTATAACTGTTCTGAGACCAGTGCAGACAGACAGCACACTGGAGGTTAAGTCATGCACTAAATAGGGAGCAAGGGAGCATCCTATATCTCTCCTATAACTGTTCTGAGATGTAATGTCTCAAAAACATGAATAATCAACAATCCTGCAAACATCATAAACAGTATGAATGTACTGTCACAACTTAGTCCCGCTGTCCACATATGTGCACATGCATTGTTTAGGAAAAGTATTTGGTCTAAAACAAATGTTTGTTAGGGGCTCCTTGTTACATATCAAAAGGGGAAAGGAAAATGCACACCGCAGTCACGCAGGGGTCTCAGGAGGTTAAAATAAATGGCACTTTGATATTTGGTTATCTAATGCAATGCCAATTAGACTTTGATGAATTAATCAATCAATCAATGAAAACTCTGATCATACTGTACACTGCTTTTTACCCAGACCCATCATGACTGCCCTCAACTTGAGTCTCAAACTGACACGTCTGTATTTATGACTTTTTAGGTTTCATGATCGTTGTGTGATGTTTAAAAGACAATCTTTGATACCTGTTTTCATTTTCACACATCTGCTGTTGCTGTGGTTCTGGCTTGTGTTGTGCTCATAACACTGCAGTGGGGCGTCCTACAGCATTCTAACGGCAACCTTTTACCCCCGAGGGCAAACATCTCACTCTCGCTCTAAGGTTTAACCCTGATTCAAAGGCCAAATATAGATGCAAGCATGCGTTAATGTGCATGCACTGAATGCATTTGGGAATTTGCCCACAATTTGGAAGCTAACAGCCTGAAATATGTGTGGCTCTCCAACTGAAATCAAATTACATCAGGCAGTAACTGGAAGGCATTGATTTAGCAATGTATTTATAATAACTGCAGTAATGATTTGGCATGAAGTGTTTTGGAGAGGGATCAAGGAAATGGTTTTATAACTACATTATATGGCATTTTCCAGGAATAGGGCTTGGAAGTCTTAAACCAATGTCAGTTTTTGTCGGCCAAAAGTTTGGAATAATGTACAGATTTTGTTGTTTCGGAAGGAAATTGGTACTTCAATTCACCAAAGTGGCTGATCAGAAAGTATAGTCGGACATTACTGATGTAAAAAACAGAATCATCGCTCCAACACCTTATCCTCGAGTAATCATGATAAATTGATCATTTGATACTAGAAAATCACTTGTCATTATATCAAACACAGCTGAAAGCTATTTGGTTCGTTAAATGAAGCTGAGCGTTGTCTTTGTGTTTGTTTTTGAGTTGACACAGTATGCAATAGACTGGCATGTCTTAAGCTCAATATTAGGACAAAAATGGCAAAAAAGAAACTTTCTCTAGAAACTCGTCAGTCAATCATTGTTTTGAGGAATGAAGGTGATGCAATGCTTGAAATTGCCAAAAACTGCAGATTTCATCCAAAGGTGTAACTACAGTCTTCAAGGACAAAGAACAACTGTCTCTAACAAGGACAGAAAGAGATGTGGAAGACCAGATGTACAACTAAACAAGAGGAGAAGTACATCAGAGTCGCTAGTTTGAGAAATAGACGCCTCACATGTCCTCCGCTGACAGCTTCATTGAATTCTACCCGCTCAACACCAGTTTCATGTACAACAGTAAAGAGAAGACTCAGGAGTGCAAGTCTTATGGGAAGAATTGCGAAGAAAAAGACACTTTTGAAAGAGAAACACAAAAAGAAAAGGTTTGAGTGGGCAAAGAAACACAGACATTGGACAACAGATAATTGGAAAAGAGTGTTACGGATCTGAACCCCATTGAGCATTTGTGGGATCAGCTGGACTGTAAGGTGGGTGAGAAGTGCCCGACAAGACAGACACATCTATGGCAAGAGCTACAGGAAGTGTGGGGTGAAAGGTCATGTGCTACAGGAAGTGTGGGGTGAAAGGTCAAGTGCTACAGGAAGTGTGGGGTGAGAGGTCAAGCGCTACAGGAAGTGTGGGGTGGAAGGTCAAGTGCTACAGGAAGTGTGGGGTGAGAGGTCAAGTGCTACAGGAAGTGTGGGGTGAGAGGTCAAGTGCTACAGGAAGTGTAGGGTGAAAGGTCATGTGCTACAGGAAGTGTAGGGTGAAAGGTCAAGTGCTACAGGAAGTGTGGGGTGAAAGGTCAAGTGCTACAGGAAGTGTGGGGTGAGAGGTCAAGCGCTACAGGAAGTGTGGTGTGGAAGGTCAAGCGCTACAGGAAGTGTGGGGTGAAAGGTCAAGCGCTACAGGAAGTGTGGGGTGAGAGGTCAAGTGCTACAGGAAGTGTGGGGTGAGAGGTCAAGCGCTACAGGAAGAGTGGGGTGAAAGGTCAAGTGCTACAGGAAGAGTGGGGTGAGAGGTCAAGCGCTACAGGAAGAGTGGGGTGAAAGGTCAAGCGCTACAGGAAGAGTGGGGTGAAAGGTCAAGTGCTACAGGAAGTGTGGGGTAAAAGGTCAAGTGCTACAGGAAGTGTGGGCTATAGGAAGTGTGGGGTGAAAGGTCAAGCGCTACAGGAAGTGTGGGGTGAAAGATGAAGCGCTACAGGAAGTGTGGGGTGAAAGGTCACCTGAGTATCTGGACAAACTGACCGTGAGAATAACGAGACCTGGAAAGCTGTCATTGCTGCACGTGGAGGATTTTTTGATGAGAACTCTCTGAAGTAGTTTAAGAACATTTTTTTCAAATTGTAATAGTAATTTTTCACGTTATTAATGTCCTGACTATAGATTGTGATCAGTTGAATGCCACTTTGGTGAATTAAAGAACCAATTTCTTCCCATAAGATCAAAATCTGGACATTATACCAAACTTTTGGCCACCAGTGTATGAGCTGTTCATTATTTTCTATTTGCAATTATTCAACCCTGTTACCAAAATGTCCCTTATTTGTGTGATTTTGCTATGTTCTAGCAATAATAACTAACTAATATAACCATTACATTAAATAAAAAAATATTTAATAAAAATGCCAGAATGTGTAACAAGATTAGCAAGTAACAGGGTTGCAGATTTAGCCTAATGTCGGCTTGTTTGGATAGTTTGGGATTAAATGTTGTCCTGTACTTTAAGCAAGCAAGTAATATTAATGTACATAAAAATAATAAAACTGTTTAATACAAATGGCATAATAAGTAGCAGGATTGGGTTGTTATAATGTTGTATTATAGTTATTATTGGAAACAGTTAAAGTGATGTTTCAGGTTCAATACAGGTTCAGCTCAATTGACAGTATTATGTAGCATATTTTTGATCACCATATGTGTGTGTGTGTGTGTGTGTGTGTGTGTGTATATATATATATATATATATATATATATATATATATATATATATATATATATATATATATATATAATTTTTTTTAAATGTACTTGTTCATTGAACTGTTATAAGCAATATCACACTCGCAAGAGTGCTATATGTCCCTATATCAGCACTGCTGTGATTACCTACGACACTCGACCTGCGGCCGAATCACAGCAGTGCTGATATAGGGCCATATCGCACGATTGCGAGTGTGATATTGCATATTTTAGCACATAATTTAATATTTCGTCTCTATGTTTGAAACAATATTTTTGTATATGAACTGGCTGTATTCACTTTGAATGTAATTGCTTTACTATAACCACCATTTGTTTATTTTTCTAAATTATTGTTGTGGTAATCAAATGCTGTTAATTGTGCTTAACTTTGAATCTGATATATTCCTATAAGACCTCTGAGTATTTCTAGTTGAAATACTAATGGGCACCAATTTGCACCCTGTTAGTGAAAAGTGCAAGTTTATGGTTGTTTATGGAGGGCAACATTTTGAAAATACTGTACTATGCTGTGCTAGTCCTAATGAGACAGTATTGTAATATCAGTTTCAATATAATGTCATAATGTGATATCAGCACTATTGTCATAGTCTGCTGCTTGATAACGCAAAGCTCATGTTGGCTTTATCGAGCTGCTTTTCCCTGGATGACATTTATCTGTGGACAAATAAACAGCCCGGCTAGCAACAGCTCTTTCTTTCTTACGCAACCCTACGCCTGGCTAAATATGTGTTTTGACTTTTTGTTTTGGTTATGTAAAAAATCCAATAACCCACTGCATCCTACATGACCTTTGGGCAATGGGACTATCAGTAATGTTAAACATGTGATATAAAGATGCTGGACCGGCAAGTTATTATTGACGCTTTAACAAAAGGGACTAAAACACCACCGGCTAGCTAAGAGCTTCATAACGCTGTTGAGTAAACCAGCTTAAACCAGCACAAGGTAGTTCCCAGCACAGGTGGCTAACGGATCTCACTGCCTGTCCAAGCTGGTAAAACTTGGTTTTAGAGGGGTCTTAAGCACATGTTAGCAACTAGACCACCTGAAGACTGGCTTTGGCAGGCTAGGAGACCAGCCAGACCATCTTAAACCAACTTGGGAAGGATCTCTAAACCATTTAATATCAACAAAACACTTCAGGCTGGTTTCAGCTGTGCTTTTAGCAGGGAAGCTTCTTCATATTCTGCATCTTCTGCTTTCACCTGCATGCCAAAGACTGTCCAGTGACGTGATTAGCATGAATATTTTATTAAACAGAGCCTAGACTGGCCGATAACCTCTGGACCAGCCTGGCTAAGCTATGCTAAGCTAAGCTAGGCTAAGATAAGCTCTAGCGCTGCACATCTCTTGATCGAGTGTAGTTCTCTGCCTGTGTTGTGATGTGCTTTTTGTTTGTCTGAGAAAACACAATGTCTTGTTAAACGTGTTTCATGTGTGTGAGGGATTGATTGGTTGAGCTATACGGTTAGCTTTGTGCGCTTGAGGCTAAAATGCTAAATGTAAACTAAGCTGAACACGCAAGCGTCTGGCTTCTGAAGTTTGTTTCAGAAAATGAATTAATAACCTTAACACGTCTTCAGATACACCTCAGTAGAAACTAAGTCTCTATTTTGAAGAATATCACACTGTTATTGGGAACTAATAACCTCTTTTCTGCCTCACTCTACTTTTAACTTATTTTAAAAATTCTTAAGAAAAACCGGGAGGCAAGTGAATGAATGCAATATAAAGCATACTTCACACTATTTATGATTGATAGTATGAATGAAAAAAGATCATGCACGTCCCTGAGCGGACTCGACTTTCTTTATGCCTCGGAATCGAATAATCAATTGTTTTTGGAATCGACTCCCAGCCCTACTTTTATGTCAACTACTGTCATGGAAGAGCATCTTACAATTTACAATTATGAATTTGGCAGACGCTTTTATCCAAAGTGACTTACAGTGCACTTATTACAGGGACAATCCCCCCGGAGCAACCTGGAGTTAAGTGTCTTACTCAAGGACACAATGGTGGTGGCTGTGGAGACTGAACCAGCAACCTCCTGATTACCAGTTATGTGCTTTAGCCCACTAAGCCACCACCACTCCATCTTGCAAAACAAGTTAGATCTTATAAGTATGTGTATAGCTAGCTATCTGAATAATAAGCTAACACATCTGGTTAAATAGCACAGACATTTGAAGGAACTGAGGTTTTTTACCGCCACAGCAGCGCAACAACGCACAATAAGTATGTTCAACTTTAATTTGTTGGTCAAGACTTTGCATCCGTGTTTGAATATATGCATGAAGTATATTTCTGGCTTTAGAATTTGCCAAAACAAGGTGTCTTAGGCCAGAAACATACTGTATGCAAGTACGCGTATGCAGATGGGTATGCTTGGCCAACGCATTGTTAGTGTGCGGTTTGGCGGATTACGTTTAAAAACGTTAAAGTCCCCATGTATGAAATTCAGCCATATGAGGGATCATTTGAAAGCTTAGAATCTGAACTTTTCAGACATATCCATCACTTATGCATTTATGTTACTTAAAATAACAAATTAAGGCCTCAAATCATTTGCGTTGAAAATTAGCGCCCCCTAGAGGTAATGGAGTAGAAATATCAATATCAAAATAAATGTATTTCACATAGAATCTAAATAGGCAAGTCATATATCAAATGAAAGCTCTCACTCTTAGGAATGTGACTGTATAGATTATTATGTTGCCCTAATACCACAGTTAAAAATATTTTCAAAAGAATCACAAAGTGAAATATGATTTCTGTAAGTCATCAAATGCAAAAGTCTTATTTATGCACCGATAACTGCTGCTGTAATCCCCAAGTAGCCAGAAACTTTATATCTGCTTTTACCTAAGGCAGTTTTCTAAAAAATTTGCCATTTTTTACTAGTTTGTGAGCTCGCTTGTCTAAATAATCCAGTGTTATATTTTAGATGTCCAGAACAAAATATGCCATCCAGAAGGAAAAGCATGCAAAACAAATCATCAGATAATGTTTTCAACTATTGCTGATGACATTATATACAATTGCTAAGATCTCAGCTTTCTAATGACCCCTAGATTGAGCTTGTAGTCCATTCAGAGGCCGAGATATTCAATGAAATAATGAGGGTGTTGCTTGAACTGAACATTAGACTGAATGTCTATGGACGAGCACATCTGTGAGGGGTAAAATGTGTTAGAGCGCCACCTACATTTCACATCTGTATATTGTGATGGAATGTTCTAGAGAAAACAGTATTTTTTCTAGTGCTTACTGCCACTTAGTGGAATAAAACGAGACTTTTAAAAGCGAGGTAGAGCGAACAGAACCAGAATAACATGCTTACAAAGTTAGGACAACGATAAAAAAAAGTTGTAGGCGGCAGCACAAATATGCACCAGAGTTTAAGGGTTTTAATGTGCGTTACTGTGGCATCTGTGCCATTAAACTGGATGTGTTATTATTCGAGTTGCTCACTAATGTTCTCTTCAGACTGTAGTTGACTAGAAAGAAGTGGACAGTTCATGCTAGTATCCACTAGGTACCCTTGCGCCAAACGCACAAAATCAAGCTAGCATATTTACATGCTGACTACCTTGTTAACAGCCTTTGTGTTGGGAGCACACGATGCCTTAAAATGCTATCTAGGTAAGCAGCTCCCTATGTTTCGTGCCCAGGATAACAAGAAAAACATACGAGTTAATTCTTTAAATTGAAGGCAGGCCATTGCCAACAGATCAGTAATGTCTTGTCAGAACGTTGAAGGAGGACCATGTGGTTTTTGAGTTCTGGGTTCAATTCATGTCTGCTTTGATCAGAGAAGCTTCATCCGTTTTATTTGACGGTGACCCACCAAATCTTTGGTCTTCCCTTCCAAATGAATCTCACCTGGCTCTGATCTGATGTCTAGAATGTCCGGCTTTCTTGTTCATCATCGTTTCCCTTTGATCTCTGTCGCCCAGGTTACGCCCCGGTAACAGGCATGTGTCACCCGCTACGCAGCTGCACACTCAACCACGAAGACGGCTTCTCCTCCGCGTTTGTGGTGGCGCACGAGACCGGACACGTGTAGGTTTATGCTACTACTTTTTACAATATTTGCTACTATGAAGGTGATAACAACTATTGAGATTAACTATAGTACAACTGTACTTTATAGTAAGATTTGTAGCTAACATACATTACCTGCATTAGCTGTAGTATGTACTTGGTTTATAGCTGTGGTGAAGTACTAGCGTACTACTTACTGATTTAGTGAATAGCATCCAGTTATCTTGGAAATACGTAAATATACGTTAATTTGGGTCATTCTGCGAAATTGCCGCCGTTTGTGTCCCTCATTAAAGGAATATTCCGGGTTCAATACGAGTTACGCTCAATCGACTGCGTTGGTAGCATAATGTTGATTAGCACAAAAATGTATTATGCCACAAATGCAGTCGATTGAGCGTAACTTGTATTGAACCCGGAATATTCTTTTAACATATGTCTAAACAATGAATAACTGATGCCAACTTTTGCAACGCGTTATTTAACAGAAGCAAAAATCCAGTAAATCTGAGTGACTCCAGCAAGGTCTCCTTAGCAACCAAATTGACCCGGTTGCTAGGGAGGGTAGAGTCCCATGGGGTAACCTCCTCGTGGTCGCTATAATGTGACTCCAGTCAGGTCTCCTTAGCAACCAAATTGGCCCGGTTGCTAGGGAGGGTAGAGTCCCATGGGGTAACCTCCTCGTGGTCGCTATAATGTGACTCCAGTCAGGTCTCCTTAGCAACCAAATTGGCCCGGTTGCTAGGGAGGGTAGAGTCCCATGGGGTAACCTCCTCGTGGTCGCTATAATGTGACTCCAGTCAGGTCTCCTTAGCAACCAAATTGGCCCGGTTTCTAGGGAAGGTAGAGTCCCATGGGGTAACCTCCTCGTGGTCGCTATAATGTGACTCCAGTCAGGTCTCCTTAGCAACCAAACTGGCCCGGTTTCTAGGGAGGGTGGAGTCACATGGGGTAACCTTCTCGTGGTCGCTATAATGTGACTCCAGTCAGGTCTCCTTAGCAACCAAATTGGCCCGGTTGCTAGGGAAGGTAGAGTCCCATGGGGTAACCTCCTCGTGATCGCTATAATGTGACTCCAGTCAGGTCTCCTTAGCAACCAAATTGGCCCGGTTGCTAGGGAGGGTAGAGTCCCATGGGGTAACCTCCTCATGGTCGCTATAATGTGACTCCAGTCAGGTCTCCTTAGCAACCAAATTGTCCCGGTTGCTAGGGAGGGTAGAGTCACATGGGGTAACCTCCTCGTGGTCGCTATAATGTGACTCCAGTCAGGTCTCCTTAGCAACCAAATTGGCCCAGTTGCTAGGGAGGGTAGAGTCACATGGGGTAACCTCCTCATGGTCACTATAATGTGGTTCTCGCTCTCGGTGGGGCGTGTGGTGAGTTGTGCACGGATGCCGCGGAGAACAGCGTGAAGCCTCCACATGCACTAGGTCTCCATGATAACGCGCTCAACAAGTCACATGATAAGATGCGCGGATTGACGGTCTCAGACGTGGAGGCAACTGAGATTCGTCCTCCGCCACCCGGATTGAGGCAAGTCACTACACCACCACGAGGACTCGGAGCACATTGGGCGTTACAAATTGAAAAAAAAGAGAAAATAATCAAACAGAGCAACCAGTGTAGTCTAACAAACAAATGACTCTTTTGAACCAGTTCTTTTTAGTTCTTTTTCTTTTAATTATCTTGGTATTTTTATTTATTTTGTGGTGAACTCTTCCTTTAAAGTGTTGCATGGGATTGGTAGTCAAGATGATATTAATATTCGTGGCTGTAATCGCTCTGGAAATGTTATACATGGTATAAACAGCTGAAAAAGTAGCATGTTAGGATTGGCTGCTCAACAGCGCCCTCTACAGCCGGTGCCACTTTACAAAAGATGTTTTATATTTTCCACTCACTTGAGCATTAAGATTCCTTCTGGGGTCATGGGGTCAAACTCATCAGTAACTCTTTCCCACTAAGCAGGGTTGGAGAATACACATGAATCATCGGTGTCAGCACTTACATTCACTGTGAGCTGGAAAAAACAGAATCCAAAAACAACAGTCTGTCTGTATCTGCCCATGTTTTAATAAGTGAAACAGGCTGTTGAATGAGAAATAATGTTGTGCAAGACTTTATTTTATTCTGCGGGATTTGTCTCTATGGTGTACGGTTGAATCGGTGGTTTTATAATGCTGTGTGTTGATTGTTTCAGGTTGGGGATGGAGCATGATGGTCAAGGAAACAGATGTTCAGATGAAACCAGTATGGGCAGTATAATGGCTCCACTGGTGCAGGCCGCTTTTCACCGGTATCACTGGTCCCGCTGCAGCAAACAAGAACTCAGTCGCTACATCCAGTAAGATGCAGTCCTGTATATCTGCTGACACGCTCTCTACATTATATTTAAAAGCTTAAGCAGCTGCCATCGTTTACTCACCCTCATGTCATTCTAAACTCAAAATCTCTTTTGAAAACAAAATGTTATTTTTATTAATGTGGACTGGTGCCACTACAAATACAAAAAAACACCATTAAAGAAGTTTCTCTATTTCAACTCTATGCATATGTTTGCTCCGCCCACTTTGGTTACTGTTACAGCCTCCCGGCAATAGAAAACACATTTTCCCAAGTTGTTAATGTCCATTTGCATTCTGGCGAGATGAAGACCATATACCACAAAATAATGGCAAGGACACGCGTCTTTCTGTTAAATTCGTCATCGCGGGGGGAACGCAACAACATCCAACGTGCCTAGTGTATTCCGATTCACAAACAAATGACTCTTTTGAACCGGTTCTTTTTAGTGAATCAAAACAGATCAACCAAGTCTGACAAACAAATGATTCTTTTGAACTGGTTCTTTTTAGTGAATCCGAACAGATCAACCAAGTCTGACAAACAAATGACTCTTATGAACCGGTTCTGTTTAGTGAATCAAAACAGACAGATCAACCAAGTATGAAAAACAAAAGACTGTTTTGAACCGGTTCTGTTTAGTGAATCAAATCTGAAAGAGCAACCAGTGTAGTCTAACAAACAAATGACTCTTATGAACCAATTCCTTTTAGTGAATCAAAACAGACAGCGCATCCAGTGTAGTCAAAAATGATTCTTATGAACTGGTTCTTTTTAGTGAATCAAAACAGAGCAATCAGTGTAGTCTAACAAACAAATGACTCTTATGAACCGGTTCTTTTTAGTGAATCAAAACAGACAGTTCAAGTAAGTCCGACAAACAAATGACTCTTATGAACCAATTCCTTTTAGTGAATCAAAACAGACTGTGCATCCAGTGTAGTCTAACAAACAAATGACTTTTTGAACTGGTTCTTTTTAGTGAATCAAAACAGAGCAATCAGTGTAGTCTAACAAACAAATGACTCTTTTGAACCGGTTCTTTTTAGTGAATCAAAACAGACAGATCAACCACATCCAACAAACAAATGACTCTTTTGAACCGGTTCTTTTTAGTGAATCAAAACAGACAGATCAATTAAGTCTGACAAATAAATGACTGTTTTGAACCGGTTCTGTTTAGTGAATCAAATCTGAAAGAGCAACTAGTGTAGTCTAACAAACAAATGACTCTTTTGAACCAGTTCTTTTTAGTCTGACATAATTATCTTGGTATTTTTATTTATTTTGTGGTGAACTCTTCCTTTAAAATGTTGCATTGGATTACCGTCATTGCAAACGTCTGAACAAATATCTTCGAGCAATAAACTGATTTAACCTTCCCAAACCACTGAATTTATTTCCAGCTCGTACGACTGTCTTCTGGACGATCCGTTTGAGCTGAAATGGCCCAAACTCACCGAGCTTCCTGGAATCAACTACTCAATGGACGAGCAGTGCCGCTTTGACTTCGGTGTGGGATATAAGATGTGCACAGCTGTAAGTGCCGAAATCTGCGTCTATATCCTTCAAATGATGAGTCCGGTTCAAGCAGCTTATGAAACAATGTTATCAATAGCTGACGTCAATAGACATGGCATTATTAATATTTTAAACCTCCTTAAATCAAGATAAATGTGTTTATCGTCTCAGTATTTTCAGGACTGTCTGTGTTTCTGTCCAGTTCCGCACATACGACCCGTGTAAGCAGTTATGGTGCAGTCATCCAGATAATCAATACTTCTGTAAGACCAAGAAGGGTCCTCCGGTCGATGGGACAGAGTGCGCTCCAGGCAAGGTGAGTAACGCCCCTCAATAACGTCAGTGTCACATCTTAAAGTCGAGATGGAGATTACAAAGGCGTGTTTGATGGCATGGTTCAGTCCAGCATCTGAAAGCTCAGTAGGTCCCTTAACGCTAGAAAGAACGGAGCCATGAATGGTTGAAAACAAACCATTGGCCGTTCTGAAGAGTCCTGATCGAAATACCTTTGAATACCAATGGAGAGATTTAACAACAGCAGTTTGGCCTTCAAAAAAAAAGAATCATCAAAATATTAACAACTACAAGATCTAAGCTAAGAAGATCTACTTTCCAATGCATGTAGACATTATGACTGAAACTCTTTGAAAGTGCTTTGAAATTTGCAGATAAATCAGAAATGTTCCGTTTTGATCATTTATTAAAAACTTTGCAATCAGTAAAAACATCAAACTGATCAGATATTCATGTGTCATATGTTGTTGGAAAGCTCTCAAAGAGTAAAATACAACCGGCCTATTAGTTTTACTCACAGACAAAAATATAGTGAGTAATAGCGAAATATATGTCTTTGACAATTATGTTTGTGTTGCTTATATGCCGCATTTTTACTTATAAATTCACGAAACAAAAAGAATCACATATCATTATTTAGAGTGAGTGATTATCTTTCAAACGAGTCCACACACAAGATAAACAGATGTATAGATCATTAGATAATCCACAATGATGACTCAATGATGCCTCAAATGACACAGAATGAAACTGAATGAGATGATTATCTTTCAAACGAGTCCACACAAGATAATCAGATGTATAGATCATTAGATAATCCACAATGATGACTCAATGATGCCTCAAATGACACAGAATGAAACTGAATGAGATGATTATCTTTCAAACGAGTCCACACACAAGATAATCAGATGTACAGATCATTAGATAATCCACATGAAGCACAATGTTACATATGACCACCAGGAGATGGCGCCAAATACATGACACAGACTCAATGATGACTCAAATGGCACAGAATGAAAGGCGCCAAATACATGACACAGACTCAATGATGCCTCAAATGACACAGAATGAAACTCATTCTGTGAAATCTCATGAGTAAAATCATGTCTGCATGCTATGCAAACCTTTAGTCATTGTTGTGTTTGCATGTGTAATTAGTTCTTATGTACAATTATTATCTTTTATTTGTTTGGAGATGTTTTTGGACACTGATCAATTATATTTGTAATGTTGTAACTTTTGATTGCTTTGTCGGATCAACACAAAATTTTCTTTAGATACAGTTGACATGATAGAGAACAAAGCAAAAGCAGTTTTTCAGAGCCACCTTATTAACACCGATAGATATGATGTAAAATCAGAAAAATAAGGGAAAAATGTAAATTTTTGTCTCAAGTGATTTTTCTGCAGTTTCTTAGGCTGAGAGTCTCCGAATGTGTCATAATCTATAGAATTAGAAATGTTGAACAGTTTTCTTTACAGTGATACTAAACACTTGACCCTCCTTGTCCTTTTTATTTTAGTTATAAGCCTTTAATTTTGGGTATTTAAAAAAAACAACATTCAGAGCTTAAAGGGTTAAAATCTGTATTGTGTTTAATAGTTTAATTAGTTTGTTTAATTAACAAAAAAACATCATCCCGTTACATGAAAGTGCCCAAAGCTGAAAAGAAACTAAATGCATCTTGAATAAACTTGTATTCATTGAGAGACCACATGGACTGTTTTTACATTTAAAATGAATTTGTCACATCACAGAACCAATTAAAATGAACTACTGAAGGCAACAAGATGAAAAACATCAGGCATGTCATTTATTTATAAAGCACATTTACAAAAACATAAGCAAATATTATCCAAAACAACAACAAATATATAGAAAACCCAGGATAAAACAGGACTATTAATATAACATATGCATAATAATTAGATAAAATGAAGAATGAGGCGAGTTTGACAAAATTGCACCCGCAAAAGCTAAAAATATATATATATATACACGACCTAAAATCTATTTATCTCCTTGTTTTAGGATTATCTTGATGTTGATTGTCATTGGTGTTTATAAGTTTTAATTACAATGTAATAACAATGTTGTACTTTCACCACAAATGTAGGATGCCAATAATATTGTCCCGTAATTTGGATAAGCTTTTTAGCTTTTAAGGCTTAAAGACTCCATTTAAATGTCGACAAACTTGCTACTGAATTATCTTTGAGCAATGCTAAATTCTCGTCTTCGTCTCATCTAAATATTTATCCCGAACTGTAACATATTAACGCGGTATGTCTCTTATTATGTGGGTCATCCCATGTGTCTTAAGCACATGTATGTGTGTTGCAGTGGTGTTTTAAAGGTCATTGCATCTGGAGGTCGTCTCAGCAGCCGTACGGTCATGATGGAGGTTGGAGCTCTTGGGGAAAGTTCGGCTCCTGCTCACGCACCTGTGGAGGTGGAGTTCGGTCCCGCAGCCGTCAGTGCAATAACCCAGTGTGAGTTCACACACACACGTTAAATAACGCCACAGTCCTGCTCGAGTTTCTCTTACTCATTCTGTCTGTTTTCTGTCTATAGGCCAGCGTACGGTGGCCGTGACTGTCCCGGTTCAGTGTTTGATTATCAGATATGTAACACTGAAGACTGTGCCGGTCCCTATGAGGACTTCAGAGCGCAACAGTGTGTGCAGCGCAGCAACAAATACCACAACAACATCAAACACACGTGGCTGCCGTATGAACACCCTGACGGTGAGATCACAATGCCATGCCGTAGCTGTCTGATCAATTGTTTTATCACTCAGATGTGCCTAACTTATATTTATTTATTTATTTAGCACATATAAAAACGTATTTTATTTTTAACCTTGTTATATATTAACGCACCTTAAACTCTGGTGCATTTTTGGAGACTTTGAAAAGTCTAATTTTATTCCACTAGATGGCATTAAGCACTAGAAACAAATACTGTTTTCTCTAGAACATTCCATCACAATACACAGATGTGAACTGTAGGTGGCGCTCTAACACATTCCATCACAATACACAGATGTGAACTGTAGGTGGCGCTCTAACACATTCCATCACAATACACAGATGTGAACTGTAGGTGGAGCTCTAACACATTCCATCACAATACACAGATGTGAACTGTAGGTGGCGCTCTAACACATTCCATCACAATACACAGATGTGAACTGTAGGTGGCGCTCTAACACATTCATCACAATACACAGATGTGAACTGTAGGTGGCGCTCTAACACATTCCATCACAATACACAGATGTGAACTGTAGGTGGAGCTCTAACACATTCCATCACAATACACAGATGTGAACCGTAGGTGGCGCTCTAACACATTCCATCACAATACACAGATGTGAACTGTAGGTGGCGCTCTAACACATTCCATCACAATACACAGATGTGAACCGTAGGTGGCGCTCTAACACATTCCATCACAATACACAGATGTGAACCGTAGGTGGCGCTCTAACACATTCCATCACAATACACAGATGTGAACCGTAGGTGGAGCTCTAGCACATTCCATCACAATACACAGATGTGAACTGTAGGTGGCGCTCTAACACATTCCATCACAATACACAGATGTGAACTGTAGGTGGCGCTCTAACACATTCCATCACAATACACAGATGTGAACTGTAGGTGGAGCTCTAGCGCATTCCATCACAATACACAGATGTGAACTGTAGGTGGCGCTCTAACACATTCCATCACAATACACAGATGTGAACTGTAGGTGGCGCTCTAACACATTCCATCACAATACACAGATGTGAACTGTAGGTGGAGCTCTAGCGCATTCCATCACAATACACAGATGTGAACTGTAGGTGGCGCTCTAACGCATTCCATCACAATACACAGATGTGAACTGTAGGTGGCGCTCTAACACATTCCATCACAATACACAGATGTGAACTGTAGGTGGCACTCTAACACATTCCATCACAATACACAGATGTGAACTGTAGGTGGCGCTCTAACACATTCCATCACAATACACAGATGTGAACTGTAGGTGGCGCTCTAACACATTCCATCACAATACACAGATGTGAACTGTAGGTGGCGCTCTAACGCATTCCATCACAATACACAGATGTGAACTGTAGGTGGCGCTCTAACACATTCCATCACAATACACAGATGTGAACTGTAGGTGGCGCTCTAACACATTCCATCACAATACACAGATGTGAACTGTAGGTGGCGCTCTAACACATTCCATCACAATATACAGATGTGAACTGTAGGTGGCGCTCTAACACATTCCATCACAATACACAGATGTGAAATGTAGGTGGCGCTCTAACACATTTCACCCCTCACAGATGTGCTCGTCCATAGACATTCAGTCTAATGTTCAGTTCAAGCAACACCCTCATTATTTCATTGAATATCTCGGCCTCTGAGTGGACTACAAGCTCAATCTAGGTGTCATTAGAAAGCTCAGATCCTCCCCTTTGCGATCACAATAGTCAAATACATATTTTCTGATGATTTGATTTGCGTGCTTTTCCTTCTGGATGGCATATTTTGTTTTGGAAATCTAAAATATAACATTGGATTATTCAGCTAAGCGAGCTCACAAACAAGTAAAAATGGCTCATTCTTTAGAAAACTCTCTAAGGTAAAAGCTGATATAAAGTTTTTAGCTATTTGGGGCTTACAGCAGCAGTTATCGGAGCATAAACGTGACATTTGTATTTGATAACATTCTGAAATCATATTTCACTTTGTGATTCTTTTGTAAATCTTTTGAACGGTGGTATTAGGGCAACATAATAATCTATACAGTCACATTCCTGACAATGAGAGCTTTCATTTGATATATGACATGTCCATTTATGTACAATGTGACTTTTATTTTTATATAAACATTTCTACCCCAGTACCTCTAGGGGGCGCTAATTCTCAACATACATTTTTCGAGGCCTTATTTTGTTATTTTAAGTAACATAAATGCATAAGTGATGATATCTCTGAAAAGTTCAGATTCTAAGCTTTCAAATGAGACCTCATATGCCTGACTTATGGATACGGAGACTTTAACGTTTTAAGCGTAAAATGTTTTCACAATATAGCGTCTCAAGGAGATATGTATATCCCATGGAGCATAAAGAGACAAAGACAATGGGTTTTTGACAGATTTCTTTTAAAAAAAAAAAAGTTATAAGCATATTCATAAAATTGATTGTAACGTTTGAACACTAGGTGGCGCATTCTTCAAACTCCTCAGGTACCCTCAGGACATGCTGTCTATGATGCCTACCAAGTGTTGTTTCAATAAGACAAATTGTTGCGAGACAGGTGAAATTGCCGATCCTGGCAAAATCGGTATCGTCATAAGCAAATGATTGTAGGACAAATGGTTCAAAGTTAGTGGAGTTGTCACCAAATTTGGCATGTACCCTTAGATCAGGGTGCTTATAAGCA
>JAVLUX010000035.1:1527500-1605000 GCA_032164185.1 Moxostoma hubbsi
CTACCCTCCATAGCAACCGGGCCAATTTGGTTACCCCATGTGACTCTACCCTCCCTAGCAACCGGGCCAATTTGGTTACCCCATGTGACTCTATCCTCCCTAGCAACCGGGACAATTTGGTTACCCCATGTGACTCTACCCTCCCTAGCAACCGGGACAATTGGGTTACCCCATGTGACTCTACCCTCCCTAGCAACCGGGCCAATTTGGTTACCCCATGTGACTCTACCCTCCCTAGCAACCGGGCCAATTTGGTTACCCCATGTGACTCTACCCTCCCTAGCAACCGGGCCAATTTGGTTACCCCATGTGACTCTACCCTCCCTAGCAACCGGGAAATTTGGTTACCCCATGTGACTCTACCCTCCCTAGCAACCGGGCCAATTTGGTTACCCCATGTGACTCTACCCTCCCTATCAACCGGACCAATTTGGTTACCCCATGTGACTCTACCCTCCCTAGTAACCGGGCCAATTTGTTTACCCCATGTGACTCTACCCTCCCTAGCAACCGGGCCAATTTGGTTACCTCATGTGACTCTACCCTCCCTAGCAACCGGGCCAATTTGGTTACCCCATGTGACTCTACCCTCCCTAGCAACCGGGCCAATTTGGTTACCCCATGTGACTCTACCCTCCCTAGCAACCGGGCCAATTTGGTTACCTCATGTGACTCTACCCTCCCTAGCAACCGGGCCAATTTGGTTACCCCATGTGACTCTACCCTCCCTAGCAACCGGGCCAATTTGGTTACCCCATGTGACTCTACCCTCCCTAGCAACCGGGCCAATTTGGTTACCCCATGTGACTCTACCCTCCCTAGCAACCGGGCCAATTTGATTACCCCATGTGACTCTACCCTCCCTAGCAACCGGGCCAATTTGGTTACCCCATGTGACTCTACCCTCCCTAGCAACTGGGCCAATTTGGTTACCCCATGTGACTCTACCCTCCTTAGCAACCGGGCCAATTTGGTTACCCCATGTGACTCTACCCTCCCTAGCAACTGGGCCAATTTGGTTACCCCATGTGACTCTACCCTCCTTAGCAACCGGGCCAATTTGGTTGCTTTGGTTGCACTAACACGAACTCACAAACTAACCATTGATAAACATTACACACACTTCTTCAATGTATCTGATATGTTCCCCTCTCTGTCTCTCAGCATGTAGGATGTGATAAGGAGGTTGGGTCGTATAAACAGGAGGATAAGTGCGGTGTTTGTGAAGGTGAAAACTCGCACTGTCGCACCGTCAAACTCACGCTCACCAAAACACCGAAGAAGACGGGTACAAACTTTATATTTGCAATTCCATTTGGTGACACTATAGGCACAAAAATGACACACTTCACATTTAAAGTAATGAAAATGAAATGTTGCATTACAGGAATTGAGGAAAAAAAGCACGTTGGTCTTAAAAATGTGTCTAATTTTCTTAATGCAAAATATAATTTCTTATTTTGTTCTTTTTATTTGGGGGTGATTGTGTCTTTGTAAGCATATAATCATTTCTATTTACATGTAATCACTTAAACTCTCTTTGTCTCGCTCTGTTTGATAGGCTTGCTGAAAATGTTTGATATTCCTGCGGGCGCTCGACACATCGTGATTGAAGAGAACGACACATCGCCGCATGTAATTGGTGAGTTTGTACTCATGGAATCAATGCTTTTATCTTGTGCTATAAAACCCAAGGCAGTCTGGTATATTGAGACCAATTACTGCTGTTTCATCATCCTTTATTTGTGTGTGTTTACCATTGTAGCTCATCTCCCTGCAGGTTTAATCTGATATTTTCAGATTAAGTATCTTTTGTTGTGTTTTCTTTACCTTTGTAAATCACATTAACATTGAGCTCCAGTCAGCTCATGCAGGGAGCTTGATTTACTA
This sequence comes from Moxostoma hubbsi, assembly GCA_032164185.1. Taxonomy (NCBI): domain Eukaryota; kingdom Metazoa; phylum Chordata; class Actinopteri; order Cypriniformes; family Catostomidae; genus Moxostoma; species Moxostoma hubbsi. The sequence goes on from JAVLUX010000035.1 coordinate 1,529,391, forward strand.
ACTACAGAATACAGTGTTTTCAAGTAAAGTAAGAAGAGTAAACAAGAAACAACTAATGGTCAACATGACATTCTAATTCCGGAATGTGACATCTTTCCAATGAAATAGAATCTTCAACAAGGAAAAAGAATTGTAGGGCAGGACTCTTATTTTTATCCGGTTAGGGAAGGAGGTATTGCCCCAAGTGAAGGAGTTCAAGTACCTCGGGGTCTTGTTCACGAGTGAGGGGACAATGGAGCGGGAGTTTGGTCGGAGAATCGGGGCAGCGGGGGCGGTATTGCACTCGCTCTATCGCACTGTTGTCACGAAAAGAGAGTTGAGCCGGAAGGCAAAGCTCTCCATCTATCGGTCAATTTTCGTTCCTGCCCTCACCTATGGTCATGAAGGCTGGGTCATGACCGAAAGAACTAGGTCACGAGTACAAGCGGCCGAAATGGGCTTCCTCAGAAGGGTGGCGGGCTTCTCCCTTAGAGAAAGGGTGAGGAGCTCAGTCATCCGTGAGGAGCTCGGAGTAGAGCCGCTGCTCCTTTGCTTGGAAAGGAGCCAGTTGAGGTGGTTTGGGCATCTGGTAAGGATGCCCCCTGGGCGCCTCCCTAGGGAGGTGTTTCAGGCACGTCCAGCTGGGAGGAGGCCTCGGGGAAGACCCAGGACTAGGTGGAGAGATTACATCTCCACACTGGCCTGGGAACGCCTCGGGGTCCCCCAGTCAGAGCTGGTTAATGTGGTTCGGGATAGGGAAGTTTGGGGCCCCCTGCTGGAGCTGCTGCCCCCGCGACCCACCTTTGGATAAGCGGTTTAGATGGATGGATGGATGGATGGGACTCTATTTTGTTCATGGCCAAAATAGCCGTTACGTATCAGAGTGGAGGAAGGTGGATAGAGGGGAAGTGTTTAAAAGTAAATGGAAAGTAATTTGTGTTTAAAGATGCTTCCCTCTTTAACGTCCCATCTGTCTGTGCTTGTGTTCCTCAGCCGTTAAAAATCAAGTCACAGGCAGTTTCATCTTGAACGCTAAAGGTGAGGAAGCCAAATCCAAGAACTTCATTGAAAACGGTTTAGAGTGGGAATATTCACTGGGAAACGGCAAAGAATCGCTGAAGACCATCGGGCCACTCCATGAAGGCATCGTGGTGCTGGTAAGAAAGGTGTAGAGAGTTTAGCGTTTAAATGACGGGCTTTTTGTTCAAAGAGCAAATGATGATGTTGAGTTTGTCGCTGTGAGCAGGTCGTCCCACAGGCCGAGGAGACCAAGATCAGTCTGAGTTACAAATACATCATTCATGAAGATCTTCTGCCGGTCATCACCAACAACAATGTGCTGCTGACTGAACTGGACACGTATGATTGGGCGCTGAAGAGCTGGTCGCAATGTTCCAAACCCTGCGGTGGAGGTATGTGTGTTGTAGATCAGTTTTATAATGTATGTACAGTAGCTAGCCAGGTACTCAAGATCATAACATTGCAAAGTGCTTATAAGAACAAGAATTTTATCTGGAATTTTCATAATATTTCAGAATAATCAATTGTTTACCTTGGTAACAGGGTTGACATTTTAAACTGGTCTAATTCTTTCCATGCCAGATTCATTAAAATTATAATTGAATGGTTTACTGTAGGGTGCAGGTGGGTACAGCTATATAAAATTAACAGGGTTGACAGTTTTACAATTCATGTAGCCATTACTTGAACTGTGCACAAGGTCATGACACCTTGAAGTGCTTTTTAGAGCAAGAATGTAATGCTCCTCAAATATGTTCTTTTAAATAATCAGTTGTTGTGCACAGAAATTCACGACTACAGGGTTGACAGGTTTACCTCATCCAATTCTTTCAGAACCAGATTAAATAAAATTATCATTAAATGGTCCTCTGTATGAGGAGTATACCTACATAAAGGTAACAGGGTTGACATTTTTACTTCATCCAATTCTTTCAGAACCAGATTAGATTATTAAATGGTCCTCTGTATGAGGAGTATACCTACCTATTTTTACCTCATCCAATTCTTTCAGAACCAGATTAGATTATTAAATGGTCCTCTGTATGAGGAGTATACCTACATGAAGGTAACAGGGTTGACATTTTTACCTCATCCAATTCTTTCAGAACCAGATTAAATTAAATTATCATTAAATGGTCCTCTGTATGAGGAGTATACCTACATAAAGGTAACAGGGTTGACATTTTTACTGGTCATATAGCCATTACTAGCCTTGCACTCAATGTCATCACACCACAAAGTGCTTATTAGAGCAAGGATTGTAATATGACATTTTTGTTTTTGTTTTTAATAATTAATTGTTTACCATACAACTTCATGGTAACAGAGTTGACATGTTTACCTCATCCAATTCTTTCAGAACCAGATTAAATTATTAAATGGTCCTCTGTATGAGGAGTATACCTACATGAAGGTAACAGGGTTGACATTTTTATCTCATCCAATTCTTTCAGAACCAGATTAAATTATTAAATGGTCCTCTGTATGAGGAGTATACCTACATGAAGGTAACAGGGTTGACATTTTTACCTCATCCAATTCTTTCAGAACCAGATTAAATTAAATTATCATTAAATGGTCCCCTGTATGAGGAGTATACCTACATAAAGGTAACAGGGTTGACATGTTTACCTCATCCAATTCTTTCAGAACCAGATTAAATAAAATTAGCATTAAATGGTCCTCTGTATGAAGGGTATACCTACATAAAGGTAACAGGGTTGACATTTTTATTTCATCCAATTCTTTCAGAACCAGGTTAAATTATCATTAAATGGTCCTCTGTATGAGGACTATACCTACATAAAGGTAACAGTGTTGACATTTTTACTTCATCCAATTCTTTCAGAACCAGATTAAATTACATTATTATTAAATGGTCCTCTGTATGAGGAGTATACCTACATGAAGGTAACAGGGTTGACATTTTTTACCTCATCCAATTCTTTCAGAACCAGATTAAATTAAATTATCATTAAATGGTCCTCTGTATGAGGAGTATACCTACATGAAGGTAACATGGTTGACATTTTTACTGGTCATATAGCCATTACTAGCCTTGCAATCAATGTCATCACACCACAAAGTGTTTATTAGAGCAAGAATTTTTAGATTACTTTTTTGTTTTTAGTCATTAATTTGTTACCTTACAACTTCATGGTAACAGGGCTGACAATTCTTTCTGTGCCAGATTAAATGAAATTACAATGTGATTTGTTTTGGGGTTTTTTGTGCTCTCAGGTGTTCAGTACACTAAATATGGCTGTCGGAGGAAAAGTGATGGTCGTTTGGTTCACAGGAATTTCTGTGAGATCAGTAAAAAGCCCAAACCGATCCGTAAACGCTGTAATACAAACAACTGTAGCCAACCCACGTGAGTGCAACAGTGACCCTCACTTCATCTGACTGTTTATTTGTACCTCAGACAGGAATATTACAGTGTCAACAATACTTTCAACTGTGTGCAGGTGGGTTGTAGAGGAGTGGGGTCCGTGCAGTAAGTCATGTGGTAAACTGGGCTATCAGTCTCGGGTGGTTCAGTGTATGCAGCCACTTGTGAATGGCACTAAGAAACCCGTGCATACTAAATACTGCAGCGAGGAGCGTCCCGAGACCCGGCGAGCCTGCAACACCAGCGCATGTGTGTCACAGTGGAGGACTGGAGCCTGGTCACAGGTGTGTGCATGTTTATTATAGAATATTTCACTGTTGATACCTGTCACACTGTGTAAGATGAAGCATTTATGTGGATGTTTGGGAAAGTAGAACTTCTCCTCAGATTGTCATGTTTACCGTCTGTGTGTAAGAGAGAAAGAGAGAGAGCGAGAGAGAGTCAAAGACTATTCAGTGCAAATAAGACTTTGAATGAAAACAATGCATGTCTATTGCTAGTCAATTTCTTCTATTGCTATTATGTGAATTCAATCATACAGCAATCTGATATGTGGCTATATATGAACATGTATTGGTGTTTCGTAAACTTGTTTCCTTTTTTTATCTGAATATCACATTAAAACTAACTTGAAAACTTTTTACCAGAACTTTTTAATTTTCAAAGTACCTTTTAGGAATATATTTGTCTGTTTTAGCAGTCTAAAAATACATATTATTACATTTAAGTGTAGTAAAGTGTCAGTGAAGAGCATGCTTGCTTACCTCGCTTTTAAAAGTCTAATTTTATTCCACTAGGTGGCAGTAAGCACTAGAAAAAATTATGTTTTCTCTAGAACATTCCATCACAATATACAGATGTGAAATGTAGGTGGCGCTCTAACACATTTTATCCCTCACAGATGTGCTCGTCCATAGACATTCAGTCTAATGTTCAGTTCAAGCAACACCCTCATTATTTCATTGAATATCTCGGCCTCTGAGTGGACTACAAGCTCAATCTAGGTGTCAATAGAAAGCTAAGATCCTGCCCTTTGATTTGTTTAGCATGATTTTCCTGCTGGATGGCATATTTTTTTCTGGAAATCTAAGATATAACATTGGATTATTCACACAAGCAAGCTCTCGGACAAATAAAAAATGGTTAATTTTTCTGAAAACTCAGAGTTTTTGGCTATTTTGGACATTTAAGGGAGCATAAAATACATGTTAGTATTTGATGATTTAAAGAAATCATATTTCACTTTGTGATTCTTTTGAAAAGCTTTCAAACTGTGGTATAAGGGGAACAAAATTACCTATAGAGTCGCATTCCTGAGAATGAGAGCTTTAATTTGATATATGACTTGTCCATTTATGTGCAATGTGAATGATTTTTATTTTGATATAAATATTTCTACCCCATTTCCTCTAGGGGGCGCCAATTTTCAACGTGAATGTTTTGAGGCCTTATTTTGTTATTTTAAGTAATATAAATGCACAAGTGATGGGAATCTCTGAAAAGTTCAGCTTCTAAGCTTTCAAATGAGACCTCATAATGCCTGACTTACATATACAGAGATTTTAACGTTTTAAATTTAATCTTCTTTTGCGATATAGTGGCCTCTATAGACTTTAAAGGGGTAAAGCTCTCATTGGAATGATGTGTGAATAACTGAAATTGAAAGATGACTATTCTCCATCTGATTGTGTGTTGTGTTGTTTATTGTAGTGTTCTGTGAGTTGTGGTGAAGGTATTCGACAGCGTCAGGTGATCTGTAGTGCGGGTCAGTGTGATTCTGACAAACCAGAATCTGTATCCATCTGCAAACTGCCACCCTGCACAGGTAACACATGTTGAACATTTCATAAGAAGAGGAGATGGGAAATAAGTTTCATTAGAATATAGACAAGCACTGACCCAATATATGTGTGAGCTATGCATTTTGATGTTTATTAGAGTATTCAAATATTTGTTTATTAACATGTTTTTAGTTTGGGTGTCTCCTTAGAAGGTAGCTGCCTATGTAGACAACAAGGCAGAAACAGAGCTCATGTGTTCTCGTATTAATTGTATTGAAGACAGCTTCACATTCAAATATCTCTTAAGACACTTATTCAATTCAAACATAGCAATGAACTGCACAATGTCTTCCTGTCTATATGAAATTGTGCTGTTTATTTTGTTTTTCAGTGGAGTCATCTTTGGCCACTCCCACTCAAGATCTACTGGACAATTTCACCACTGAGAGTGAGAAACTTCCAGAACAAACATTAGATAAAATCTCTAGTAAGAGACTTGTAAATATACTCACTGAAATATGATTAATACTGATTCATTACTGATTTCAGGATAACGATCCCTTTAAATAAACCCAACCAGAGGTCTCGGGCTCAAAATTTTGTTTTCGATATATACATATTTTTTTTTTATATTGCAAGATAAACATAAATAATGAGGAAAGCCAAAATATTAAATGCCTTGGATCAATATTTATGGAGTAATCCATTATTTTGTTCAGGGGTCAAAATGACTATTTCCGCCTATAATTTTTTAGCAAAACTACAGGTCAATAAAATCCCCTTATGAAGGTGTCAGCTTCATGATTTTATTATTACACAGAGATCAGTAGATCTGTTACTAATATCAGTCGACTCCAGCAGCTCTTGTTGCATTATACGCCAATGGTGCGAGTCCAAAAATAGCCAAAAGCACTTTTTTGTGTCATTTTTCCAAAGTTTGAGTGTCTATAACTCAAGAAATATTAAATATATCTTAATATCCTTTTACATTCTGGTTAAGAACAAACTGTTCTGTTTGTATATTAATTTTTACGGCCCTATATGGTTAAATCATAGAGATATGGAGCTCTCAATGTGACTCCATGAGTCATTTTTTACATTTGATTAATTTTCAATAGTTGAAAAGCAAATGTGGGTCACATGCTATGAAGCTAGTTTTTCTTGTACAATAAAACAAAGATCTATTGTACAAATAATGTTGAAATTAGAAATGCACCATTATTTATTCACATAAAAACAATGATGTCAAAATGTAGATTTTCGAGCATCCCAAAATACTCGTTAATAAGAATAAGTGACACATGTTCTCGGATGCATAAATAGGGGTCCAAACACCCTACTGTATTTCTTATTATTCTTTCTTCTGCCCTAAAAGTATACAGGTGTCAGAGACCGTATATTGCAGAGACCCCAAACTTGGTGGGATGGTCCCAAATCCCCCCACTACTCATACTATCAAGGAGCTGATTAACTACATATACATATACCGTAATATTTACTTACTGTTCATGAAACAATACCCTGGTCCTGCCCAATAACATCTGATTCATCTCCATTTCTCCCTCCAGATGAGCCGTGTCTTGGTGATAAATCTATATTCTGTCAGATGGAGGTTCTGGCTCGGTACTGCTCGATCCCGGGCTACCATAAACTCTGCTGTGAGTCCTGTAACAGGAAGTTGGGTGTCAGTACAGTATCTCCAGACACACACCCTCCATTCTCATGGCTCCCGGATTTCACTTTCCCCCCGTCATTGCAAACAAGCCCCAATCCAACACTACAGACGACTGCACAACCGACTGCATTGACCACTCTGATCCAGACCACTAAAGCTGGTGGCCGGAGAATCCGGCCCACCATCTCTGACCTCACCGTTGCAGCCACTAGCCATAAACCAGAGGCGGCGTCCTCGCATGCTGCTCCAATGAGCATCACCATCCCGTCTGATGGCGAAAGAGAGCCCGTCACCTCTCCTCTACCTCCAGGGCTGAGTGTCAACACCACCGGCCCGCCACATGATGGACTACAACAACAAAACGCCACTTTAGACTCGCTTCCAGGATTTTCGACCAGGAGAAAAAGGGACAGTTCCACAGGAGCCGAGAGGGGCCTCAAAAACAGGAACTCACCAGTCACATGATCGTCAGCACGGCCCGACAACATGGCTGCACTGTAAAATAACCATTTTCTTAAAGGGATATTCCAGGTTCAATATAAGTTAAGCTCATTCGACAGCATTATTTTGATAATCACAAACTTGTTCAGTGCTTAACTTGTACTGAACCCAGAATAGTTTTTTAAGTTTTGTTTATTTTTTGTTGCAGTGTGATGGACTGTCAGCATTTGCCATTGAATGAAATCTCCAAACGTGTGGACTCAAAGCATTGAGCAGTGATTGGTTACCTCAGAGTTAAACAACATCGTTCACCCTGTCCACTGCACTTCCCAGAATGATCTGCTTTATATAAGAAAATGGACAATCTGGTCTCACAGAATCACGTTACTACACCTGCATTTTTGCAAAAACTATTTTGATGTTGCTCGATGTACGCTCAATGAAATGAACACTAGAGGCGCTACAACGAGTTTTATGCACTTACAAATTAAAACGGCACATTATCAGTTCGTAAACACTTCCTATAGTGCATGACTCATTTTAACATTTGCGTTACATGATCAACTACATTTACAAGCTTGTTCGAGAGTGATCGACGTGTGCAGTAGCTCGACTGATCGAGCGTTGCACTTGTGATGTAAAGGATCAGAGTCCTGAAGAGCACACGAGTCAACACGTGAGCCAAAAGTGTCATAGAAGCAACGCAAAATGACGCGCTTGTGTTTGTCATCTCACATTTGCTTTTTCTGACACTATCAGTTAGGTTTAGGTTTAGGGTAGGGAGGTCATTTTCATTGAGTTGAACCTCGATTAGAGCATTAACCTTAAAAACCTCATCTGTTTAGCGCCACACAGTGGGCATTTTAACTCGGAACTGCCGCGATACGTGTAATAAACCAGTGTTTCCCAACCACTGTGCTGCGAAAAATTATTACATTCCACAAAATAATTAAATGCATGAAAAAATTTATAATAATTTCATGGATCCAAACTCCTCCCCTTTTGGAGAAATTCGACATTATGAAAGCATAATAGCTCACTTTTGTGATTGAGAAGAGCAATGATTAATATGCAGAAGTGAGTGATATTTATACGAGTAAATGGTCATCACATGACTCACGTCAGCGCTGCAGAATACATTGAAGTCTATGAAGTGAGTGATATTTATACGAGTAAAGGGTCATCACATGACTCACGTCAGCGCTGCAGAATACATTGAAGTCTATGAAGTGAGTGATATTTATACGAGTAAAGGGTCATCACATGACTCGTGTCAGCGCTGCAGAACACATTGAAGTCTATGAAGCGAGTGATATTTATACGAGTAAAGGGTCATCACATGACTCGCGTCAGTGCTGCAGAATACATTGAAGTCTATGAAGTGAGTGATATTTATACGAGTAAAGGGTCATCACATGACTCGCATCAGTGCTGCAGAATACATTGAAGTCTATGAAGTGAGTGATATTTATACGAGTAAAGGGTCATCACATGACTCACGTCAGCGCTGCAGAATACATTGAAGTCTATGAAGTGAGTGATATTTATACGAGTAAAGGGTCATCACATGACTCGCATCAGTGCTGCAGAATACATTGAAGTCTATGAAGCGAGTGATATTTATACGAGTAAAGGGTCATCACATGACTCACGTCAGCGCTGCAGAATACATTGAAGTCTATGAAGTGAGTGATATTTATACGAGTAAAGGGTCATCACATGACTCGTGTCAGCGCTGCAGAACACATTGAAGTCTATGAAGCGAGTGATATTTATACGTGTAAAGGGTCATCACATGACTCGCGTCAGTGCTGCAGAATACATTGAAGTCTATGAAGCGAGTGATATTTATACGTGTAAATGGTCATCACATGACTCGCGTCAGTGCTGCAGAATACATTGAAGTCTATGAAGCGAGTGATATTTATACGTGTAAAGGGTCATCACATGACTCGCATCAGTGCTGCAGAATACATTGAAGTCTATGAAGCGAGTGATATTTATACGTGTAAAGGGTCATCACATGACTCGCATCAGTGCTGCAGAATACATTGAAGTCTATGAAGCGAGTGATATTTATACGTGTAAAGGGTCATCACATGACTCGCATCAGTGCTGCAGAATACATTGAAGTCTATGAAGCGAGTGATATTTATACGGGTAAAGGGTCATCACATGACTCGCGTCAGCGCTGCAGAATACTTTGAAGTCTATGAAGCGAGTGATATTTATACAAGTAAAGGGTCATCACATGACTCGTGTCAGCGCTGCAGAACACATTGAAGTCTATGAAGCGAGTGATATTTATACGAGTAAAGGGTCATCACATGACTCGTGTCAGCGCTGCAGAACACATTGAAGTCTATGAAGCGAGTGATATTTATACGAGTAAAGGGTCATCACATGACTCGCATCAGCGCTGCAGAACACATTGAAGTCTATGAAGCGAGTGATATTTATACGTGTAAATGGTCATCACATGACTCGCGTCAGCGCTGCAGAACACTTTGAAGTCTATGAAGCGAGTGATATTTATACGAGTAAAGGGTCATCACATGACTCGCATCAGCGCTGCAGAATACATTGAAGTCTATGAAGCGAGTGATATTTATACGAGTAAAGGGTCATCACATGACTCGCATCAGCGCTGCAGAACACATTGAAGTCTATGAAGCGAGTGATATTTATACGAGTAAAGGGTCATCACATGACTCGCATCAGTGCTGCAGAACACATTGAAGTCTATGAAGCGAGTGATATTTATACGAGTAAAGGGTCATCACATGACTCGCATCAGTGCTGCAGAACACATTGAAGTCTATGAAGCGAGTGATATTTATACGAGTAAAGGGTCATCACATGACTCGCATCAGTGCTGCAGATCACATTGAAGTCTATGAAGCGAGTGATATTTATACGAGTAAAGGGTCATCACATGACTCGCATCAGTGCTGCAGAACACATTGAAGTCTATGAAGCGAGTGATATTTATACGAGTAAAGGGTCATCACATGACTCGCATCAGTGCTGCAGAACACATTGAAGTCTATGAAGCGAGTGATATTTATACGAGTAAAGGGTCATCACATGACTCGTGTCAGCGCTGCAGAATACATTGAAGTCTATGAAGTGAGGGATATTTATACGTGTAAAGGGTCATCACATGACTCGTGTCAGTGCTGCAGAATACATTGAAGTCTATGAAGTGTTGTCACAGCAAAGTGTTTTTCACACACATGTTTCTGCTTCACCAATAATGTCTGATTTGTGTTTATAATTCTTATACTGAAGTCAGTAGATTTGTAGCAAGGCAAGTTTTAATAAAGGAGAAGGACGTTATTGAAACTCACTATTATTAGACTGTTATTGTCGTCTTTTTGGATGAAGAATAATGCTCAGACTGAAGGAAGACTATAGATCTGCTTAAACACTTAAAGTCTCTTGGTAGATTTCGGTCATGAACGACTCAACATGATTCATAGCACATAAGACGCTCATTTGTCGCCACCTAGTGACAAAAAAGGTTGGGAAACACTGTAATAAAGTACGTAATATTATTTTGCAAAAATGTCAGCGCAGTCATGTGATTGTCATGAGATCAGGCCTGAAATGCAAGTTTTAAAAAACTATGAAATAAGACGTTTTAAAGGTGCTGTGATTTAAAATGTCTGTTTGTGCATTGACTGCTTCTTGATCATTCCCGCTAGTTTTTTTTTTGTTGTTGTTGTTGTTGTACGGTTGTTTTGTCTTTGTGTTGCTGTCACTCAGACTCACTCTACGCCTCTCTGAGGCGCAACGATCACCTCTCTGTTGTCATCAGGATAAATGCTATACTGTGTAATATTAATGCTACATATTGCCATGGCAACTGGAGCAATGTTGTATTGAATCTAGAGAGCTACGTTTGCTTTGTAACGCTTGTATAGTTTTGTGTTTGGTTGTTTTTTCATACTCCAACGGATGAAGTCAACATGATAATATGACCTTATTTACTTCCTCCTCAAATGTGGGTTAAATGGGCCTGAAATGCAGTTTCGTGTTGACTAAAATGACAAAACTATTTTTTAAGTTAAAGCAGCTGATTGAACTACACAAAACGACGTAAGCGTTACAAATCAGCGTACGTGTAGTTCTCGATGTTTCCCTGGTGCTCATGTAGTTGATTTTCTTCCGAACTCTCAAAGGAAACAAACCAATGTGACGTCTGCTCACCTGTGGACACACAGCACCTCTAATGCATGTCCCGTGTTTGTTGTGTTCGCACACACTTTATGTTCTGATATTCTTCAGGTGGTACTGTATATAGTGTAAATTGTTGCAGGTGTGAGGAAGGTCTCAGGGGTCACCAGAGGTCATTAAGAAGTCTGGTTTCCCTCTTTTGTGGTTTAACCTAATTTCTGTATTGTATATTACTTGTATATACATGGATGAGAGCTTTAAGTGTTAATATTTATTACATTTTTAAGTTGTAGGGAGATGAAATACATGAAAATATACACATTGAAAACGGGTGGAGTTATTTATTTTCTGCTTGTTTTGTGTTTGTTTTCCTTCTCTCTCGCTCTCTATATATATATCTCTATATATCTCTCTCTCTTCACTCTCTCGCTCTCTCTCTCTCTCTCTCTCTCTCTCTGTCTCTCTCTCTATATATATCTCTATATATCTCTCTCTCTTCACTCTCTCGCTCTCTCTCTCTCTCTCTCTCTCTCTCTCTGTCTCTCTCTCTATATATATCTCTATATATCTCACTCTCTTCACTCTCTCGCTCTCTCTCTCTCTATCTCTATATATCTCTCTCGCTCTCTCTCTCTCTCTCTGTCTCTATCTCTATATCTCTCTCTCTCTCTCTTCACTCTCTCGCTCTCTCTCTCTATCTCTCTCTCTCTTCACTCTCTCGCTCTCTCTCTCTATCTCTCTCTCTATCTATCTCTCTCTCGCTCTCTCTCTCTCTATCTATCTCTCTCTTTCCTAAATTCTCTTATTTTACATGACAGAGTCTTTTTTCCCCCCAGTAAAACATCCTAAAAACAAGATTTAACTTAATTCTTTTGTAGAAAAAAAATAAAACATTCTAGTTTTATTATTTATTTAAATATTTTTTAAACATTTGTTTTTGTGTTGTTGTTGGCAGAAAACACACACAAATATTTTTTTTATTTATTAAATAATATTTATTTTAAATTATGTAATTAAATACAATTTATTACATTTAAAATTTACATTCCAAAACCAGATAAATTTTACTGAGAAAAAAATTATTCAATATTCTGAATTTTTGAGTTTTTGTATTTTGTCTCATTTGCAGAAAAAAATAATGTATTTTATTAAATCAATATTATATTACATTTATTTAAATTAAATTATATTACAGGTAATAAATGTACATTTTAAATAAAAATTGCTTCAATATTCTGGAGTATTTGTATTATGTCTTGTTAGCAGAATTTTTTTATGTATTTAATTTAATCAAAATTAAAATATATTTATTTATTTAAATTATAAAACGTTTATTAAAAGTACATTTTAAATAAAAAATCTCAGTTTAACTTGGATGCAAAATGTCTTTAATATTCTGGAGTATTTGTATTTTGTCTTGTTGGCAGAAAACAAATCTACAAAATGTATATTTTAAATAAAAAATAGGAATGTAACTGAAATGCAAAATTGCTTCAATATTCTTGAGTATTTGAAAAAAATGTATGTATTTGATTAAATTACTATTAAATTATACTGGGGGTCCGAGTATTGACACTGACTATCACACCTGGAGTCGCGAGTTTGAATCCAGGGCGTGCTGAGTGACTCCAGCCAGGTCTCCTTAGCAACCAAATTGGCCCGGTTGCTAGGGAGGGTAGAGTCACATGGGGTAACCAAATTGGCCCAGTTGCTAGGGAGAGTAGAGTCACATGGGGTAACCAGATTGGCCCGGTTGCTAGGGAGGGTAGAGTCACATGGGGTAACCAAATTGGCCCGGTTGCTAGGGAGGGTAGTCACATGGGGTAACCAAATTGGCCCGGTTGCTAGGGAGGGTAGAGTCACATGGGGTAACCAAATTGGCCCGGTTGCTAGGGAGGGTAGAGTCACATGGGGTAACCAAATTGGCCCGGTTGCTAGGGAGGGTAGAGTCACATGGGGTAACCAAATTGGCCCGGTTGCTAGGGAGGGTAGAGTCACATGGGGTAACCAAATTGGCCCGGTTGCTAGGGAGGGTAGAGTCACATGGGGTAACCAAATTGGCCCGGTTGCTAGGGAGGGTAGAGTCACATGGGGTAACCAAATTGGCCCGGTTGCTAGGGAGGGTAGAGTCACATGGGGTAACCTCTTCGTGGTCACTATAATGTGGTTCTCGCTCTCGGTGGAGGACTTGGAGCGCATTGGGAATCAGGCGTTCCAAATTGGGGAGAAAAGGGAAAAAAAAAATATATATATATATATAAATGTAATTATATTACATTCATTAAGTGTACATTTTTAATTAAATAAAATGTTTAAATATATGAATTAAAAATACAAATTTAACTAAGATGCAAAATTGTTTGAATTTTCTTAAATATTTGAATATTTGTAAACATTATTTTTCCAGAGAAGCAATATGTCTTATTTTCAAATATATTGCATTTCCGGTAAATGTGTCTTTGTTTTAAAAATATTTCAATATTTTTGAACTGAAAAACAAGACAAAAAATGCTTCATTTGAGTGTAGTTTACTGCACGGTGCACTGCTGATATTTGAGGTTTATAGTGTTCTCACGTCATTATATAGCAAATTATGCAACAAAACGTAAATGTTAGTTATCTCTAGCAAATGTTCTGATTCTTCTAAAGTCTGTAGAACAAGTGAAATATGTTAAATATATTTTCAGGGGACATTACAGCATTTATTCATTTCAATCTCAGTCAACAGCAGTGCTTCAGGGAGAACAAGTTGAGCATGCACTAGATTAATAATTCATCTCTTAGCAGTTACATGCATATTGATTATAGCATTAGCATATTTCTTTCTCTGTTTAGCAGAAGTGAACCTGGACAGTTTTGATGAAGTCTTTAACATCTTTTCTGTTAATCTGTGACGCACACACTTTTATTCTTGTTCAATAGAGAGGAGTTGAGTTTTAACATCATTGCATCGTTGCATACTGTAGATTGTCCTCGACTGATGGTCTGCCGTCGCTAAAGGACATTCGGCAGTTTTTAGAGACTTCTCTCGCGGGTGAACTGTCATCTCTAATGGTCTGTTTTCTGAAACGCCTTTCACCTCTCCAGCTTGTCCTATTTGAAGTGTGAAATCAGCAGAGAATACACACCGTGTCTGCCAAATTCACATTCCCTTACAGCGATATTATCTCCTTTCTGCACGCGTCTTCGTGACCTCAGAGGGACATGCTAACACCCGACTCGACCGGCACGTCTGCGGCTACACAGTCTTGTTTCCCAGATAAGAAAGGAAGGAAAATGATCATATATAAACACACAATGCTCTCTTATGACTTTTAAACACTTCCTATAGTGCATGACTCATTTTAACATTTGCATGACATGATCAAATACATTTACAAGCTTGTTTGAGAGTGATCGAAGTGTGCAGTAGCTCGACTGATCGAGCGTTGCACTCGTGATGTAAAGGATCAGAGTCCTGAAGAGCACACGAGTCAACACCGGACAAAAGTGTCATAGAAGCAACGCAAAATGACGTGGTTGTGTTTGTCATCAGTTAGGTTTAGGTTTAAAGTTTAGGGTAGGTACATTTAACTCTCGTTTAGTGCACACAGTGGACATTTCAACTTGTTTATGAAAGAAGAAGGCTTTGAATGTAGTGCACTATATTATATTATATTATATTATATTATGTATATGCAATATAGTCATGTGGATCATTATTATGTTTCTTATTTGGTTCCTTTTTGGAACTTGACGGACGTGGTCACTATGGACCGTTACTATGGCTACATAAAGATACTTCATAATTTTTCCAGGGAAAAAATAACAGCATGCAGGTTTGGAACAACATTAGGGTGAGTAAATTATGACAAAATTTCCATTTTTCTTTTAAGCACAAAATCACACCAAATACTACATTACAGTGAAAAGAAATTGATATTTTCATTTTTATTGTCATTTCAAAGGTTCTAATCAATTTCGTGAGTTGTTAATTCGCTACTAGAGTAACTTCCACATCCGTTGGATTCTCTTCATCACTGTCCAGTCATATTGAGGTGTATGTTGCATAGCTGTGTGTTCCTATATCATTCTCTGCTGTCTGTGTTCAATCACTGAAGGATCGCTCGAGGCTTGTCCGCTTGCATCATCACAGCTCAGACAGGAGCTTCCACAGTGATCTGGTTTTAAGGAAAGGACCGTTCCACTGGTGTCTGCATCAGAATCCTGCGGTGAGCTGCGTGTCACTCATGTTCTGCTGTCCTCTGGGTTCTGTGCAGCCAGACGGCGCCGCAGGTGTTTGGTGAAGTCCACCTGAGCTCGAGGAAGAGCTTTATTCACAAGTGATGTGGGCAGCCAGCCCTGACAATACAGTAACAAACTACATCAGTGCTGGGCAGACACACTTCACAGCAACATATTCAATTTAATACACAGCACTTCACATAATACTAATACAATACTCATACTTGCAAAGTGTTGTAACAATACTCATACTCACACAGTACTCACAAATTACTGTAACAATACTCATACTCACACAGTACTCGCAAATTACTGTAACAATACTCATACTCACACAGTACTCGCAAAGTACTGTAACAATACTCATAATACTCACACAGTACTCGCAAAGTACTGTAACAATACTCATAATACTCACACAGTACTCGCAAAGTACTGTAACAATACTCATGCTCACACAGTACTCGCAAAGTACTGTAACAATACTCATAATACTCACACAGTACTCGCAAAGTACTGTAACAATACTCATAATACTCACACAGTACTCGCAAAGTACTGTAACAATACTCATACTCACACAGTACTCGCAAAGTACTGTAACAATACTCATAATACTCACACAGTACTCGCAAAATACTGTAACAATACTCATAATACTCACACAGTACTCGCAAAGTACTGTAACAATACTCATGCTCACACAGTACTCGCAAAATACTGTAACAATACTCATGCTCACACAGTACTCGCAAAGTACTGTAACAATACTCATAATACTCACACAGTACTCGCAAAGTACTGTAACAATACTCATAATACTCACACAGTACTCGCAAAGTACTGTAACAATACTCATGCTCACACAGTACTCGCAAAGTACTGTAACAATACTCATACTCACACAGTACTCGCAAAGTACTGTAACAATACTCATAATACTCACACAGTACTCGCAAAGTACTGTAACAATACTCATACTCACACAGTACTCGCAAAGTACTGTAACAATACTCATAATACTCACACAGTACTCGCAAAATACTGTAACAATACTCATAATACTCACACAGTACTCACAAAGTACTGTAACAATACTCATGCTCACACAGTACTCGCAAAGTACTGTAACAATACTCATAATACTCACACAGTACTCGCAAAGTACTGTAACAATACTCATACTCACACAGTACTCGCAAAGTACTGTAACAATACTCATAATACTCACACAGTACTCGCAAAGTACTGTAACAATACTCATACTCACACAGTACTCGCAAAGTACTGTAACAATACTCATAATACTCACACAGTACTCGCAAAATACTGTAACAATACTCATAATACTCACACAGTACTCACAAAGTACTGTAACAATACTCATGCTCACACAGTACTCGCAAAATACTGTAACAATACTCATGCTCACACAGTACTCGCAAAGTACTGTAACAATACTCATAATACTCACACAGTACTCGCAAAGTACTGTAACAATACTCATACTCACACAGTACTCGCAAAGTACTGTAACAATACTCATAATACTCACACAGTACTCGCAAAGTACTGTAACAATACTCATACTCACACAGTACTCACAAAGTACTGTAACAATACTCATTATACTCACACAGTACTCGCAAAATACTGTAACAATACTCATAATACTCACACAGTACTCGCAAAGTACTGTAACAATACTCATGCTCACACAGTACTCGCAAAGTACTGTAACAATACTCATAATACTCACACAGTACTCGCAAAGTACAGTCACAATACTCACAGTACTCCTACAGTATGCATAAAGTACAGTAAGTTCTCACAGAGCACTCGTACAGTATTCACAATGTACTGTAACCATACTTGTAGTACTCATACATTACTCACAAAGTACAGTTACAATTCTCACATAGTACTTGCAAAGTATTCATAAGTATTAGAAAAGTATTGTAACAGTACTCTCACACTCCTTGTACAGTACTCGTAAAGTATACTCATGGTACTCATACAGAACCATTTCAAAACCCAGACAGCACTCATACAGTACTCGCAAAGTACCTTTACCATACTCTCACAGTATTCATACAGTATTCACCATACTCCTAGTACTCACAAAGTACCATAATCATAGTACTCATACAGTACTCGCAAAGTATAGTTGCAATACTCGTTGTACTCATACGGTACTTCCAAAGTACAGTTACAATACTCATAGAGTACTCACAAAGTACTGTAACAAAACGCATGGTCCTCACAAAGTACTCACCAAGAATTTGAAAAGAATTGTAACAATACTATCACAGTACTCACAAAGTACAATCACAATACTCTCAGTACTCATACAGTACTTGTAAAGTACAGTAACAATACTCACACAGCACTCAAGTATTTAAAAAGTATTGTAAAAAATACTCTCACACTCCTTGTACAGTACTCACAAAGTACTGTAATCATACACATGGCACTCATACAGTGCAGTTACAAAACTCGCAAAACACTCGTACAGTACTCACAAAGTACTGTAACCATACTCACGGTATTCATACGGTACTCATAAATTACAGTTACAAAACTCACACAACATTTGTACAGTACGCAAAAGCACTCTAAAAATATTCACACAGTACTCACCATATTCCTAGTACTCACAATGTATTATAACAAAATGCATAGTCCTCATACAGTACTCAAAAGTACAGCTACAATACTCTCTTAGTACTCGCAAAGTACAATCACAGTACTCATACAGTACTCACAAAGTACTGTAACAATACACACAGTACTCATATAGTACTCAAAGTACATACAATATTTGCAAAGTACAGTAACAATACTTGCAAACTATAGTTACAGTACTCGCACAGTATTCATACAGTACTCAAAAAGTACTGTAACTATACTCATTGTACTCATACAGTACTCACAACATAGTTACAATACTTACACAGTACTCATCCAGTACACGCAAAGTACAGTAATCATATTCATATTACTCATACATTATTCACAAAGTACTGTAACAATACTCTCACTGTACCCACAAAGTACTCATCAATTATTTGAAAAGTATTGTACCAATACTCTCATGGTCCTTGTATAGTACTCGCAAAGTACTGTCAAAATATCACACATTACTCATAATGTACTGGCTAATTACTGTTTCAATACTCACACAATACTAGTACACTACTCGCAAAGTACTGTAGCAATACTCTCACAGTACTCACAAAATACTTGCAAACTACAGTAGGGATACTCCCACAATACTCAGAAGTATTGTAGTAATACTCTTACAGTTCCCGTACAGTCCTCACAAAGCATTCACAAAGTATTGTAACAGTACTCTCATAGTACACGTATAGTATTGTAAAACACACAGTACTTGTACAGCATTGTCACAAAACTCAGATTCATTTTACAATATTGTCAAAGTACTCTTACAATACTCAGTCAGTCCAGTAATGGAGTTCTTCTTTATCACAGTACAGATACAATACTCATGCAGTATTATTCAACTGAATATTTATAAACGTTTTAGGCATTATTTCTCTCTAATCTCACTGTCTAATATTTTATGTACTTTGGTGGAATGTGACATCTTCCCAAATGTGTTAATGGTCATCACATTAACACCTGGACTCTTCACATACATGTACAGGAACATGATTTGTACCTTCACATCCATGTTGAGCAGCCAGATGAAATGACTCTTCCCGGGGTGACTGTTGAGCGGCTGCAGGATGATACAGGTGGGGCCATCTTCAGCCCTGTACAAAACAAACCATCACAGGCTCAAAGAAATCAGAAACACTAAATACAAAGACTGAGAGAAATGACTTTCTCTTTAACATTTTCATTTTGGACATTTTGGACCCCATGTTATTTTCTTTCTTCTGTCTTTATGGCATTTGCACTATATTCCAAGTCTTTTAAAGTCACGCAATAGCTTTATGTGGGAAATAGACAAATTTTAAGCCATTATTCACTGATAATCTGGCTCTGTGCCGTAACTCTCAAATCTCACATTTTTGAAACTTGCCACATCAAAATCTGTCACATATGAGAACAAAATATCGTAACATCCTTAAAACATGATACATTTACTCGAGAAGCATACAAAGGCAAATCGTTTTTTTTCTTTCTTTCTTGTTTAAAGCTCAAAACAAAGTACATTTTGTGAGAAAGTCACAGCAGGTGTTCCAGATGTATCATTTTGAGTAAAAAAAACTTTTTTTGTATTTAAAGCTTTTTTAAGATTTTAAGCTTAAAGGAACCTTTTCAAGTGATTTTAATTGGGGAAATGTAGAACATTTCACAAAACAATATGACCAAATTAGCATCAGAAAATGTTACTTTAACTGAAAGGTGAATAGTTTGCATCCCTGATCATCAATAAGAAGAAAAACAAACAACGAGGTAAGAAAATACACTAAAGTTATATTCTCTAAAAAACAAGTCTTAATGTATTA
Source organism: Moxostoma hubbsi (assembly GCA_032164185.1). Classification (NCBI taxonomy): domain Eukaryota; kingdom Metazoa; phylum Chordata; class Actinopteri; order Cypriniformes; family Catostomidae; genus Moxostoma; species Moxostoma hubbsi. The sequence goes on from JAVLUX010000035.1 coordinate 1,549,560, forward strand.
TGCAATTTTGGTTCTCTAGTAAATGTACTTTGTTTTAAGAATGTTGAGATATCTGTGAGATAAATCAATCCCAACACATTTTAGATTACTTCATCTTTTGAACTTGTACAGCCTCCATTTGTTTTTTAACTCTTTAATCTCGGATGTGCCAGCGAGAAAAGCAAATAATCCTCAAAATATAAACAGCTACATTCATGACCAAAACAAAATAGTTATCGTTTAAAATCTTAGCTCTGCTTTCCGATGCATGAAGAAATTATTATAAAAACTGAACAGGTGCTTTGAAATTGGCAGACAAATCAGAAATGTTCCATTTTGATAATTTACAAAAATGTTACTGTACTTTTTATGGAAATCAGTAAAAACATCAAACTGATCAAATATTCATGTGTCATATGTTGTTGGAAAGCTCTTAAAGAGTAAAATACAACCAGCCTATTAGTTTTACTCACAGATAAAAATATAGCGAGTAACAGCGAAATATATGTCTTTGACAATTATGTTGTATTTTCACTTATAACTTCACAAAAAAATAAATGGAACATAAAATATCACATATCATTGTGTGATTATCTTTCAAACAAGTCCACACACAAGATAATCAGATGTACAGATCATTAGATAATCCACAATGATGACACAATGATAACTCAAATGACACAGAATGAAACTCATTCTGTGAAATCTCATGACTAAAATCATGTCTGCATGCTATGCAAACCTTTAGTCATTGTTGTGTTTGCATGTGTAATTAGTTCTTATGTACAATTATTATCTTTTATTTGTTTGGAGATGTTTTCGGACACTATGATCAATTATATTTGTAATGTTGTAACTTTTGATTGCTTTGTCGTATCAATACAACATCTCAGATACAGTTGACATGATTGGAAACAAAACAAAGACAGTTTTTTCAGAGCTACCTTATTAACACCCAGAGATATATATAATGTCAAATATGAAACAATGTTTTTGGTGATTTTTCAGAGTCTCATAATGTATCATAATTTATATAATTAAACAATCTGAAAAGTTTTCTTTACAACGATCCCAAACAATTGACCCTCTTTTTTTTTTTTTTTTTGTAGAGTTATAAAAGCTGTTAATTTTGGGTATGCCACTGAAACAGGAAATCTTAAAAAAAAAAAAAAACCCTTCAGAGCTTAAAGGGTTAATGTGTGCTGTGATTACCTGACAAAGCCCGGCTGGGGCGGAAGAGACTCCAACCGAGTTGCAGCTCCGCCTAAATAAATACGTGTCTTGCTCTTGGACGAATGCCTGACACTCAGGAAGTCCCGCTGGCCAATCAGATTTCCTGCCGTTTCTGCAGACACCTCGTGTGTAACCATGGTGCTCTTCCCCACATGTTTCAAAACCTGAGAAACGAAGATGCTGATTTTAATTATAAAGTGTTTCTAACCGGACCGCAGCAGCTGGAGGAGAACAAACGTCACTGATGCTGCACAGATTAATCGACAGATATTTTTTCATGGATCTCTGATGAGAAATCAAAACCTTCACAAACACTTACACTGCAAATAATAGTTTTTCAAATTTTGCTTCTCAAGCAGAGGTTGGTACAATCCCCAAAATCTTTACTCAAGTAAAAGTAGCAATGTAAAAAACTATTCGAGTAAAAGAAAGTATCCAAAGAGTACTTAAGTAGTGAGTAACTAGTTACTTCCACATATAATTAAAGATTACGCCACAATATTCCATTACATAAAACATATTTAATGTATGTGGCAGGGCGGAGGGCGGGGACGGGTCGTGATGCTACACATCCGGCCCCTAATCAGTCTTAATTAGCCCACGAGAGGGACAAAGGTCGACCGGAGACGGCAGTGCGACACAGAGAGAGAGAGAGAGAGAGAGTTACGGGCAGCTGTCCGACACTTGTGTGTTTGTCTTTTTGGTTCAGTTTTATATTAAGCTATTATTTATCTTGTCAAGCCGGTTCTCGCCGCCACCTTTCCATGAATCCCTTTACACTGGTGCCGAAACCCGGGAAGGAGGAGGGATGCACCTTAGTGGAGTTCTCGGCGCGACCTTCCACCCCAAAGAAGCAGCTGCGGCCATCCGCCGGAGGACGGAGGAGACCGGACGCCTAGAAGCGGAGGAACGGCCACCGACCACGAGGCCAAGAGGGGTTCCCAACCAACCGCCTGGATCGGTTACCGCTGCCATAGGCGGGGGAGACCCCTACCATCCACCAAAAACGTGGCGGGGCGTTCCATCCGCCAGGGGCCGGAGGTCTGCCTCCGATCCATCCGGGGAGGTGCGGCTGTCGTCCACTAGAGGGTGGAGGAGTGGCTGAGGACCAAGATACGCCAAATCGGAGAACCGGCGAGTAAGTGTTTTTGTTCCTCCATATTTTAAAAGGGAATGGTGACTGAGACTGTCAGTCTCTAACATTATCTCTAATATCTTTTATGGGTTCCACAAAATACAGAAAGTCACACGGGTTTGGAACAACATGAGGGTGGGACATTATGACACTTTAAGGACGCTTGTCAGAGTTGGACGAATCTGTCAATTAGACGAGAAGTTTGGAAACCAGTTTCTAGTCATTATTATGGTGAAAAACATGAACAATGTCCCACAGGCCCAATTATATGTAATGCTGAATAAAACAGAACAACATCATGCTTTATGAGCACACGTTACGGTGAAAGAGTGACCCACGACTAAGCAAAATCATAAAAGTACATTTATCCCAAAAATATACCCAAGTAAATGTAATTGAGGTATTGGGTATCTCAGCGGTAAAAGACGCTGGCTGCCACCCCTACGAATCACTAGTTTGAATCCCAGGGTGTGCTGAGTGACCCAGCCAGGTCTCCTAAGCAACCAGGGCTGGACTGGTAATCTGGCATACCGGGCATTTTCCTGGTGGCCGACGCACTTTGGGGCCAATCAGGGGCGGACTGGCCATCGGGAGAACTGAGTGGTCAGGTGGGTCGGCCACGAAACAGGTGCCGAATGGGCCGCCGCGTTATGCAGAACGGAACACAAAATGGTGCCGTGATATGCAGAAAAGGACAGTGCTCAACAACTTTTGGGCCAGTTACATTTACATTTATTCATTTGGCAGACGCTTTTATCCAAAGCGACTTACAAAAGAGGAAGAACATAAGCGAATCATCTTAAGGAGACAGTGGTACGAAAAGTGCCATACTACAAAGTTTCAGTATCATCACAATAGTATACAACAGTATACCCCATGTGTTGCTATGTAAAATCCCGGGCCGATTTCTCTTCCCAGTCCAGCCCTGTAAGCAACCAAATTGGCCCGGTTGCTAGGGAGGGTAGAGTCACATGGGGTAACCAAATTGGCCCGGTTGCTAGGGAGGGTAGAGTCACATGGGGTAACCAAATTGGCCCGGTTGCTAGGGAGGGTAGAGTCACATGGAGTAACCAAATTGTCCCGGTTGCTAGGGAGGGTAGAGTCACGTGGGGTAACCAAATTGGCCCGGTTGCTAGGGAGGGTAGAGTCACATGGGGTAACCAAATTGGCCCGGTTGCTAGGGAGGGTAGAGTCACATGGGGTAACCAAATTGGCCCGGTTGCTAGGGAGGGTAGAGTCACATGGGGTAACCAAACTGGCCCGGTTGCTAGGGAGGGTAGAGTCACATGGGGTAACCAAACTGGCCCGGTTGCTAGGGAGGGTAGAGTCACATGGAGTAACCAAATTGTCCCGGTTGCTAGGGAGGGTAGAGTTACGTGAGGTAACCAAATTGTCCCGGTTGCTAGGGAGGGTAGAGTCACATGGGGTAACCAAATTGGCCCGGTTGCTAGGGAGGGTAGAGTCACATGGGGTAACCAAATTGGCCCGGTTGCTAGGGAGGGTAGAGTCACATGGAGTAACCAAATTGTCCCGGTTGCTAGGGAGGGTAGAGTCACGTGGGGTAACCAAATTGGCCCGGTTGCTAGGGAGGGTAGAGTCACATGGAGTAACCAAATTGGCCCGGTTGCAAGGGAGGGTAGAGTCACATGGGGTAACCAAATTGGCCCGGTTGCTAGGGAGGGTAGAGTCACATGGGGTAACCAAATTGGCCCGGTTGCAAGGGAGGGTAGAGTCACATGGAGTAACCAAATTGGCCCGGTTGCTAGGGAGGGTAGAGTCACATGGGGTAACCAAATTGGCCCGGGTGCTAGGGAGGGTAGAGTCACATGGGGTAACCAAATTGGCCCGGTTGCTAGGGAGGGTAGAGTCACATGGGGTAACCAAATTGGCCCGGTTGCTAGGGAGGGTAGAGTCACATGGGGTAACCAAATTGTCCCGGTTGCTAGGGAGGGTAGAGTCACATGGGGTAACCAAATTGGCCCGGTTGCTAGGGAGGGTAGAGTCACATGGGGTAACCAAATTGGCCCAGTTGCTAGGGAGGGTAGAGTCACATGGGGTAACCAAATTGTCCCGGTTGCTAGGGAGGGTAGAGTCACATGGGGTAACCTCCTCGTGGTCACTATAATGTGGTTCTCGCTCTCAGTGGGGCGTGTGGTGAGTTGTGCGTGGATGCCGCGGAGAATAGCGTGAAGCATCCACACGTGCTACGTCTCCGTGGTAACGTGCTCAATAAGTCACGTGATAAGATGCGCGGATTGACGGTCTCAGACTTTATTTCGATATTTCATTTGGATATACTCCCCGTCCTGCAAAGAGTCTAAACTTTAGATGAACTTACTCAAAGTTACAATGTTCACATGTGAAACTGCTCCACTGAACGCATCAATACTCTTCGATCTCGACTCAAAGGACTTGCGAGAGTCTTACTTTGATTTGTCCGATGCTTGGGTTCCATCGGTGCATCTCTTCCACTCTTGTGAACAGGATGTCATAAAGTTCCTCTGGCGTTGCGTCCAGCTCTGCTTCCAGTCGGAAAACCTTCCGGTTACCCTCGAGAACTTTGCTATAGATCACTTCTCCGTTCTTCTAAAGGGAAATATTTTGGGGGGAATTTAAAGTGAAAATAGAGTTTGGTTTGCTGTACACTAAATAAATGTGTTTAAATTTCATCACCTCGGCCAGCTCGAGTTTCCATCCGTCCTTGGACTCCACGATGTCTTGAGCTTTTTTCAGGGCGTCTTCGCCTTGTCTCAGATAACAGACGTCCTCATAGTCCAATGCAGCGTCTTTGGTCCCCACTTGTTCTGTCTCTATAGACGTTCAGTTGACATGTCGTCAGTCATATTTGAGTGCAAAAGTAATATATCATTTGTATAACTGAAGATACATTAATACATTTGCCACAATAGTTTTTAAAGAATATACCATTACCATTGACTTTTTTTTGTGTGTGTGTTTTAAGCATAAACCTTTATGATTTATGATTAAATTGTATATAATTAAATGTATTTATATATTTTAAATGCATTAAATGTAATTATATCATAATTTATCATAATATTTCATATATATATATATATATATATATACATACATAATTATTATGTAATATTTAATAATTATTAACAAGTATCACTGAATTGTTAAAGTTATATAAAGAGACAAACTGAATAACAAAATGTTTAATAAAATATTCAAAATATTTTATAATTTTTTGTGTCATATTGAAATTATATTGTCCAGTCCAGAAACAACATAAACTTATAAATGATATAATTTAGGCATTAATCTTTAATTCTATAATTAAATTTAATTATATTTAATATATTTTTAAATTAAATTATATAATAATGAATAATAATTAGATATTTATATATATATATATAAAATTATTATTTAATATTTAATAATTACTAATAATTATTATTATTATTAGTATCATTAAATTATGTATTTAAAAAAACTACAAAAAGTCAAAAAACTAATAGGCAAATAGTTTTTCTTGTTTTAAGCATAAACCTTACACAGATTTATGATTAAATTGTATATAATTTTAGCAATAATCTTGAATTATATAATTAAATGTATTTATATCATAATTAATAATCATATTTAATAAATGTGCGTGTATATATATATATATATATATATATATATATATATATATAATTATTTTGTAATATTTAATAATTATTAACAAGTATCACTGAATTGTTACATTTATATAAAGAGACAAACTGAATAACAAAATGTTCAATAAAATATTCAATATATGTCCTATTTTCCAGTAGAAAATGTAAACATTTTGAAACCACAAATGTATAAATTATATATAATTTAGGCATTAATCTTTAATTATATAATTTAATTATATTTAATATATGTTAAAATTAAATTCTATAATCATTAATAATAATTATATATATATATCATTATTATTAATTATTATAGAATTTAATTTAAATATATATTAAATATAATTATATATAAAATTCAAAAAACTAAATAATAAAATATTTATATTAAATACGGTTTAATAATGAAGTGTGTGTGTGTGTGTGTGTGTGTGTGTGTGTGTGTATATGAATTGAATTTGCTGTAAAACATTTAACCCTTTTAAACAACAAAACTAAACTTGAGAAGCTAAATTGTGAAAGATAGATAAAATACCTTGAATTAAAATAAATAAATCTTGTTTTAAGCATAAACCTCAGACAGATTATGCTTAAATTAATAAAATATCTTCTAATATTTGGCTTCCCAGGTAAATGTGTCTTTGATATTTATACTGGAAAAGGAAGCTAATATGAGGATGCACGCACTCACTTTTAAACTCCTTCCCCCAAGACCACCTCAGAGATCCGCTCCATGCAGGATGAGTGATGTGTCCTGCGTTCTGTAAGTGCGAGAGCTCCTGCCCCAACGCTGCAAGAGCTGCTCGCTGCAGCCCTGCCAAAGGAGAGTTAGGAAAGAAATCATAAATACAAGACAACAGATAGCATCCAAATCACTCCCCAGAACCCGAAACTCATCCACTGATGCATTAATGAGGAAGTGATGTCGTAGAGTTACCTGCCATGCTCCGTAAGTGTGGATAGGAGATTCCACAGCAGAGCTTCACGACGGCCGGTAGCATGTTCTGAGATGGCGAAGAGGAGGAGACCGCACGATGCTTTTATAGAGCCAGTGAAGGACGGAGCACAAGATAACGGCTCCATTTATAAGATACGATTCAGTTCAGCTTTCCCTTCAAGGCCGCATTCGAAGAGCTTTTGTTCTAGTAGTTCTAGCAGTCTTATAGTTCCTATCTTTGATGGACCCTAAATGCATCATTAGTACTTTATTTACATTTAGCCCCTTAGCTTTTTTTCCTTATGCTTGTGAAGTGATTAAGTGCTCATGGAAGACGTGTCTTCAGGATGTGGAGAGCAACTTTGTGCCTTGTTGCAACTTGTGCCTGTTGCAATAGAACCACCAGGCGCCGCTCATTCTTTGATCGCAGTGAGCGAGAGAGGACGTAAACCTGAAGGAGTACGTTTTAAGTAAGAGAGTGCTGTACACTGGCTGTCCTGAAGGCCAAAGTCAAAGCCTTGAATTTGATGTGGGCAGCCACAGGCAGCCAAATCAAGAGAGGACTGATCCTTTATGTGACTTGTACGCAATAGTACAAGTCTTCTGGAATAGCTACATTATGTGTGAGGAATAACCAAAAGTTGCATTTTTTTACTGTAGACCTACTGTAAATCTCCTCCTCTGATGCAGCTCTCAAATCACATTCTCCAATACTAGTGCTGTCAGTAGATTACAAGTTTAATCGTGATAAACCGCAACAGTTCGGCAGTTAAGCAGGACTAATCACACAAGCTTCTGCAGTTAATCGCAGTTAATTGCATGCATTTATTGTAGGCAAGTGTGATTGTAGTTAATCGCAGTTAATTGCATGCATTTATTGTAGGCAAGTGTGATTGTAGTTAATCGCAGTTAATCACATGCATTTATTGTAGGCAAGTGTGATTGTAGTTAATCGCAGTTAATTGCATGCATTTATTGTAGGCAAGTTGTGATTGTAGTTAATCGCAGTTAATTGCATGCATTTATTGTAGGCAAGTTGTGATTGTAGTTAATCGCAGTTAATCACATGCATTTATTGTAGGCAAGTTGTGATTGTAGTTAATCGCAGTTAATTGCATGCATTTATTGTAGGCAAGTGTGATTGTAGTTAATCGCAGTTAATTGCATGCATTTATTGTAGGCAAGTGTGATTGTAGTTAATCGCAGTTAATTGCATGCATTTATTGTAGGCAAGTGTGATTGTAGTTAATCGCAGTTAATCGCATGCATTTATTGTAGGCAAGTGTGATTGTAGTTAATCGCAGTTAATTGCATGCATTTATTGTAGGCAAGTGTGATTGTAGTTAATCGCAGTTAATTGCATGCATTTATTGTAGGCAAGTTGTGATTGTAGTTAATCGCAGTTAATTGCATGCATTTATTGTAGGCAAGTGTGATTGTAGTTAATCGCAGTTAATTGCATGCATTTATTGTAGGCAAGTGTGATTGTAGTTAATCGCAGTTAATTGCATGCATTTATTGTAGGCAAGTGTGATTGTAGTTAATCGCAGTTAATTGCATGCATTTATTGTAGGCAAGTGTGATTGTAGTTAATCGCAGTTAATTGCATGCATTTATTGTAGGCAAGTGTGATTGTAGTTAATCGCAGTTAATCGCATGCATTTATTGTAGGCAAGTTGTGATTGTAGTTAATCGCAGTTAATTGCATGCATTTATTGTAGGCAAGTGTGATTGTAGTTAATCGCAGTTAATTGCATGCATTTATTGTAGGCAAGTGTGATTGTAGTTAATCGCAGTTAATCGCATGCATTTATTGTAGGCAAGTTGTGATTGTAGTTAATCGCAGTTAATTGCATGCATTTATTGTAGGCAAGTGTGATTGTAGTTAATCGCAGTTAATTGCATGCATTTATTGTAGGCAAGCACGGTTGTAGTCGCAATTAATTGCATGCATTTATTGTAGGCAAGTGTGATTGTAGTTAACCGCAGTTAATTGCATGCATTTATTGTAGGCAAGTGTGATTGTAGTTAATCGCAGTTAATTGCATGCATTTATTGTAGGCAAGTGTGATTGTAGTTAATCGCAGTTAATTGCATGCATTTATTGTAGGCAAGTACGGTTGTAGTCGCAATTAATTGCATGCATTTATTGTAGGCAAGTGTGATTGTAGTTAATCGCAGTTAATTGCATGCATTTATTGTAGGCAAGTGTGATTGTAGTCAACCGCAATTAATCGCATGCATTTATTGTAGGCAAGTGTGATTGGAGTTAATCGCAACTAATCGCATGCATTTATTGTAGGCAAGTGCGATTGTAGTTAATCGCAGTTAATTGCATGCATTTATTGTAGGCAAGTGTGATTGTAGTTAATCGCAGTTAATTGCATGCATTTATTGTAGGCAAGTTGTGATTGTAGTTAATCGCAGTTAATTGCATGCATTTATTGTAGGCAAGTGTGATTGTAGTTAATCGCAGTTAATTGCATGCATTTATTGTAGGCAAGTGTGATTGTAGTTAATCGCAGTTAATTGCATGCATTTATTGTAGGCAAGTGTGATTGTAGTTAATCGCAGTTAATTGCATGCATTTATTGTAGGCAAGTGTGATTGTAGTTAATCGCAGTTAATTGCATGCATTTATTGTAGGCAAGTGTGATTGTAGTTAATCGCAGTTAATCGCATGCATTTATTGTAGGCAAGTTGTGATTGTAGTTAATCGCAGTTAATTGCATGCATTTATTGTAGGCAAGTGTGATTGTAGTTAATCGCAGTTAATTGCATGCATTTATTGTAGGCAAGCACGGTTGTAGTCACAATTAATTGCATGCATTTATTGTAGGCAAGTGTGATTGTAGTTAACCGCAGTTAATTGCATGCATTTATTGTAGGCAAGTGTGATTGTAGTTAATCGCAGTTAATTGCATGCATTTATTGTAGGCAAGTGTGATTGTAGTTAATCGCAGTTAATTGCATGCATTTATTGTAGGCAAGTACGGTTGTAGTCGCAATTAATTGCATGCATTTATTGTAGGCAAGTGCGATTGTAGTTAATCGCAGTTAATTGCATGCATTTATTGTAGGCAAGTGTGATTGTAGTCAACCGCAATTAATCGCATGCATTCATTGTAGGCAAGTGTGATTGGAGTTAATCGCAACTAATCGCATGCATTTATTGTAGGCAAGTGCGATTGTAGTTAATCGCAGTTAATTGCATGCATTTATTGTAGGCAAGTGTGATTGTAGTTAATCGCAGTTAATTGCATGCATTTATTGTAGGCAAGTGTGATTGTAGTCAACCGCAATTAATCGCATGCATTTATTGTAGGCAAGCGCGATTGGAGTTAATCGCAGTTAATTGCATGCATTTATTGTAGGCAAGTGTGATTGTAGTTAATCGCAGTTAATTGCATGCATTTATTGTAGGCAAGTGCGATTGTAGTTAATCGCAGTTAATTGCATGCATTTATTGTAGGCAAGTGTGATTGTAGTCAACCGCAATTAATCGCATGCATTTATTGTAGGCAAGCGCGATTGGAGTTAATCGCAACTAATCGCATGCATTTATTGCAGGCAAGCGCGATTGTAGTTAATCGCAATTAATCGCATGCATGTATTGTAGGCAAGTGCGATTGTAGTTCATCGCAATTAATTGCACGCATTTATTGTAGGCAAGTGTGATTGCAGTTAATCGCAATTAATCGCATGCATGTATTGTAGGCAAGTGCGATTGTAGTTCATCGCAATTAATTGCATGCATTTATTGTAGGCAAGTGTGATTGTAGTTAATTGCAACTAAGCGCACGCATCTCTGTGTAGTTAATCGAGATTAATCGCATCATTGTTGTAGTTAATCGTAATTAAGCACGTGCATTTTTGTTGTAGGTAATCGCGATTAATCATACCATCGTTGCAGGCAATCACAATTAAGTTACTGCATCTTTGTAGTTAATCGTGATTAATCGCATCATTGGTGTAGGTTATCGTAATTAAGCGCATGCATTTTTGTTGTAGGTGATCGCGATTAATCGCATCATTGCTTCAGGCAATCACAAGTAAGTGAATGCACAGTTGCAGTTAATTAACTGCATCATTGGTGTAGCTAATCGTAATTAAGCATGTGCATGTTCGTTGTAGGCAATCGTGAATAATTGCATCATTGCTGTAGTTAATTGCAATTAAGCACATACATTTCTGTAGCTAATCGCGATCAACCGCATCATTTTTGCAGTTAAGCGCGATTAATCGTAGCATTTGTGTAGCTAAGTGCAAGTAAGCGCGTACATCTGTGTAGTTAATCGTGATTAATCGCATCATTGCTGTAGTTAATTGCAATTAAGCGCATACATTTCTGTAGTAAAGCGCGATTAATCGCATCATTTTGTAGCAAAGCGCAAATAAGCGCATAGATTTTTGTAGGTAATCGTGATCAATCGCATCATTGCTGTAGTTAATTGCAATTAATCGCATAATTTTTGTAGCTAAGCGCAAATAAGCGCATAGACTTTTTTTTTGTAATCGTGATCAACCGCATCATCGCTGTAGTCAATTGCAATTAATCGCATATTTTTTTTTGTTAATCACGATTAATCGCAGATTTTTACAATGTTACATATCACATTAATCATACTTCATTTTCCTGTCAAAATGCATTTAGGAAAGCTAGGAAAGAAAGCAAAAAATGCATAACAATATAAAGCTTTATCAACATGTTCTAAACAAAGCCTTGCACGGTTTAAAGATAGAAATGCTCTAAAATCGCACCAAAATGAACCGTTTCCCAAAGTCTAATTGGGAGGTTGACTAATTGAAATATTTATCATCTGGTAGACTGTGACTATCTGCTTTCATACATGTATCAATGGTGAAGCTTTAGGAGTATAGCATCATGCCCACCCTCCGCCCTGCCACAGTGTGCTCTTCAGGACTCATACCCTGGTCCTTTACATCACGAGTGCAACGCTCGATCAGTCGAGCTACTGCACACTTCGATCACTCTCGAACAAGCTTGTAAATGTAGTTGATCATGTCATGCAAATGTAAAAATGAGTCAAGCGCTATAGGAAGTGTTTAGATGTCATAAGATAGCACTGTGAGGAATAGTGTGAAAACTAAGTGTTTATGGACTGATAATCTACCATTTTATTCGTGATTTGTACGAGTGTACGAGCCATGTAACAATTATTTCGCAATAATGTAGATGTACAGTACATTACTTGAACTGTTAAAGCCATAATTGTTGCGCCATTCTGGTTTGAAACAACATTAGGGTGAGTAAATGATTGCTTCAGTCAAAATGACAGAGCGTATTAATCTTGATATTTCCACACTGAAGGCATTTAATACTTTAATGCTCCACACAGAAATGTTTAGGTCAGAGGAATAGTTTCAGTGCAGATAACCTTACACGACCCCAACTTCTGCAGACCCTAACACTGACCTTAACCTTGTAAATCCATGACCCTGACACAAACCTTCACACCCGTGCATGCCACAGATGCGTTATGATGAACAGATGCATCAAAAGACAAAAATCATTAGCATTACAAATGGAGATGATATTATGCATGCATCATTTATCTCCTGTCCTGTCATGATCACTGATGAACAGCGCTGTAAACATTATGCATCCTGTTAAGTTGACGTTGCATCTGCAACATTCGAGATTAAAGAGCTTAGCTTTGTGTCACGCTAGGTTAAACAAAGTAAATTGTCATCTGTGTTTGTCACGTTTAAATCGAAGAATTATGGGAGAATTACGAGGACAAACATTATGCACTGTCAGGGTGAGTTTGGGAGAGAATGATGTTTTGCCGTTCGGCTGGTCTCGGGGTCTTGCAGGTCCTTCTCAGGGGAAAACTGCAGTATTTTTAGAGGGTCTTATTAAAGTTTTAAGGGTTCTGTCCTGGCACAGATAAGACAGGTTCTTTTATTTTTGGCTCTGAATAGAAAGTTTCACTACATCGGGGTTTGCAGTGTCATCTAATGCAGTGGTTTCCAAACTATTCACATTGTGTGCACCGTCTTATCCATGACAGTTTTCAAACGGATTCACAGATTGGTTAAAATTATATTTCAAAATCCAGTAATCACACACGGCTGAAAAAGGCATGAAAATTCATTGAGCACATCTACATGCATGATGTTGTATAACATGTAAGATAAATTAAATGGTTTTCCTTCATCAGGGTGAGGTCATAAAGGGTTTAAGCAAAAATCTGTTCGTCATACATTGATTTTTGAGCATTTTTGCATTGCATGGAAACACCTTTAGGCTACCAGCTTATCCAATTAGTGCCAGTGTTGGGTGCATGATCATTTACGTTTTGGCATCAATAGCTGCGAGTGAACGCCCTTAACTGCATAGAGAGATATAGGATGCTCCCATGCTCCCTATTTAGTGCAAGACTTAACCTCCAGGGTCCTGTCTGTCTGCACTGGTCTCAGAACAGTTATAGGAGAGCTATAGGATGCTCCCTTGCTCCCTATTTAGTGAATGACTTAACCTCCAGTGTGCTGTCTGTCTGCACTGGTCTCAGAACAGTTATAGGACAGCTATAGGATGCTCCCTTGCTCCCTATTTAGTGCATGACTTAACCTCCAGTGTGCTGTCTGTCTGCACTGGTCTCAGAACAGTTATAGGAGAGATATAGGATGCTCCCTTGCTCCCTATTTAGTGAATGACTTAACCTCCAGTGTGCTGTCTGTCTGCACTGGTCTCAGAACAGTTATAGGAGAGCTATAGGATGCTCCCTTGCTCCCTATTTAGTGCATGACTTAACCTCCAGTGTGCTGTCTGTCTGCACTGGTCTCAGAACAGTTATAGGAGAGATATAGGATGCTCCCTTGCTCCCTGTTTAGTGCATGACTTAACCTCCAGTGTGCTGTCTGTCTGCACTGGTCTCAGAACAGTTATAGGAGAGCTATAGGATGCTCCCTTGCTCCCTATTTAGTGAATGACTTAACCTCCAGTGTGCTGTCTGTCTGCACTGGTCTCAGAACAGTTATAGGAGAGCTATAGGATGCTCCCTTGCTCCCTATTTAGTGAATGACTTAACCTCCAGTGTGCTGTCTGTCTGCACTGGTCTCAGAACAGTTATAGGAGAGATATAGGATGCTCCCTTGCTCCCTATTTAGTGAATGACTTAACCTCCAGTGTGCTGTCTGTCTGCACTGGTCTCAGAACAGTTATAGGAGAGCTATAGGATGCTCCCTTGCTCCCTATTTAGTGCATGACTTAACCTCCAGTGTGCTGTCTGTCTGCACTGGTCTCAGAACAGTTATAGGAGAGATATAGGATGCTCCCTTGCTCCCTGTTTAGTGCATGACTTAACCTCCAGTGTGCTGTCTGTCTGCACTGGTCTCAGAACAGTTATAGGAGAGATATAGGATGCTCCCTTGCTCCCTATTTAGTGAATGACTTAACCTCCAGTGTGCTGTCTGTCTGCACTGGTCTCAGAACAGTTATAGGAGAGCTATAGGATGCTCCCTTGCTCCCTATTTAGTGCATGACTTAACCTCCAGTGTGCTGTCTGTCTGCACTGGTCTCAGAACAGTTTGAAATGCACCTTATTTTCATCATAACTCACATTTAACTTAGTGCATGTAAACTTCTGACCCACTGGAATTGTGATTATAGTCAATTAAAAGTGACACAATCGGTCTGTAAACAGTTATTGGATTAATTACTCATATCATGCACAAAGTAGATGTCCTAAACGACTCGCCAAAACTAGAATTTGCTAATATTAAATATGTGGAGTGGTAAAAAAATTAGTTTTAATAACTTCATCCAAAGTGTATGTAAACTTCTGACATCAACTGTAAAAGCCATGCCTAAAAAGTCTGAATGTCATCGCATTAGATTTGAAATCAAATGTCATGCTTGAACTTTTGTCAGAACTAAACACTTTTATGAGCCATTTTTGCTGATTGACTTCTAATAAACTGGCATCAATGTGATTTTTAGTGGATGGATGAAGTCAAAGACGTTTTTATGTGTGACTTAAGTGTCCAAATACTGTTAGGCCATTGTGTGTGTCATATCATAACCTGAATATGTCATCATTAAAAATACTCTAGAAATACTCTTTTAACTGAAAATAAACCTATAGTCCACGTATGTGGTCGTTGTGTTTATCAGCGCGCCATTTCGCGATATTTGGCTCAAATTTTAAAAATGGCGCATCGGATGAAACTAGAGACTCTAATCGTTTGACTCAAACAGGTTTCAGTGTAACAACTTAATTCAGTTTCTTACCAGATGTAGTTTTGTTGCCGTTTCTCCCAAAGACAAACTCTGCTGTGGTCAGCACCATGTTGTTTGGTCACATGACTCCGTGCATTGAAAGTTTAACCCTTTACTGACAGCACAGAGTCTCCTGAACTGAGATCAGTCTGTTTAAACGAAATTTAAATTAAGCCAAAACACAACGTCCACACATGTGTACGCAGAGTTACACAAGGTTATAGTTTTAGTGACAACAACTTGGGTTGCGTTCACAAAAATGCGTTTTTGTTTGAAAACACAATTTACGACTCTCATTCACACTAGAATGGTGTTTTCCTACTCCATACTTTGGAAAAGGATGACTTTAGGAAATAGAAAACTGAAGTTAAGGCTTAAAATAACTTCCTCCATTTTTCCGTATTCCCACTTGACAGTTCCGGTGAAATACAGTAAAAGTTTTAATGTACTTTATGAATCTAGTGTCATATTTCTCTAGAGCTCGTATGTTTTATTACAGCAGCTGCCTTGACAATACTGCTAGGAATTCACACACACACACACAAACACACACACACACACACACACACACACACACACTGATGACCTTCATTAATGATGATGGTATGTTCTCTGATAGTGTTTTATGAATCAGTTTGTGTTTAACTCAACCTGCTGTTTCAGATCATTTATTAATCTATCTACTTATTTATTGCAGTTTTTAATCTTTGTCTATTTTTTGAATGCAGTCCCTTAAAAGTAGAGCAGAGGTCATTTAGAAACTATTTTAAACCTTTTTGTGGCATTGCATCCATGTCTATTAGCTTTAAAGCCATCTATATACAGTACTTAAAGTCTTTCTCTTTTCTATTTGGTAGTGGCGTAGTGGTCTAAAGCACATAACTGGTAATCAGAAGGTTGCTGGTTTGATCCCCACAGCCACCACCATTGTGTCCTTGAGTAAGACACTTAACTCCAGGTTGCTCCGGGTGGATTGTCCCTGTAATAAGTGCACTGTAAGTCACTTTGGATAAAAGCGTCTGCCAAAATGCATAAATGTAAATGTAAATAAATGTCTTTCCAGGAAACCGGACAAAAATATTGAAGACTCTGTCCATTTTTACGAGTGGGGTTTGCTTGGAAAAAATAACAACCTAGGAAACTATTTCCATACAGAAATTGCAAAGAAATGTAACAGGCCATATCTGTAAATTTTACTTTGCAATAATCTGCTTCAAGTACATTTTACTCGAGCAATGTAGCACTGAGAGATGCTTTTAGAGGCCTAGGGAGCTCGGCGAGTATTGACGCTGACTATCACACCTGGAGTCGTGCTGAGTGACTCCAGCCAGGTCTCCTAAGCAACCAAATTGGCCCGGTTGCTAGGGAGGGTAGAGTCCCATGGGGTAACCTCCTCAAGCTCAACAAGTCACGTGATGAGATGCGTGGATTGACTGTTTCAGACGCGGAGGAAACTGAGATCTGTCCTCCACCACCCGGATTGAGGCACTACGCCACCACGAGGACTTGGAGCGCATTGGGAAATGGGCGTTCCAAATTGGGTGAAAAAGGGGTTCTTGCATGGGCTCTACCATCCCTCAGGACCTGAAGTAGGACACCCACATAGACTCCATTGTGAGGAAGGCTCAGCAGACTTCCTTCGCCAGCTGAGGACTGAGAACCAGCCACAGTTCTTCTCTTCCGTCACCGAGTCTGTCCTGTGTACATCTATAACAGTCTGGTTTGGTTCAGCCACCAAATCAGACAGAAGGAAACTACAATGGACAGTCAGGACTGCTGAGAGGATTATTGGTGCCCCCCTTGCCCACCCTCCAAGACTTATGTCTCCAGAGTGTGTAAAAGAGCAGTTATAATCACTCTGGACCCCACACACCCTGCCCACTCCCTCTCTGAACTGTTCAGAATCTGCATTCACATTTTGCATTGCCTTTCGCCCCATCTGCCGGCTGGTCATCCCCGCCTTCCTCCACCTGGGAGGAGACAGGAGGGGAAAAACAACAATAACAACCAAAGAAAATAGGCTAGGGAAAAGGCCAACACGGAGCAACAGAGAGAAGCAGCTCACTCACCGGTTCTCTGATGCGCCATCGTGTGGTCCCCGATCACTCCTCCACACTCTCAGGCCGACAACAGCCGCTCCTCGCCGGGCAGACCGGAGTCAAACCTCCGACCCCCAGCAGACAGAACTACCCTCCACTTTTCTGGCGGCACTTGGGGTAACTCCTCCGCCCCTGAGGAGTCGCTTCCCTCCTCCCCTTGCGGACAGCGGTCTTCTATCGGACCCCTCCGTGTTTCTGGGGGACTGCAGGGCACTCCTCAGCCCCTGGCAGCGGCTCCATCACTCCAGGCGGTCAGGGAGTCCAGTCCCCAGTCGCCCCATGGACGGTGGCCATTCACCGTGTCCGGGCGGTCGGGCTACTCCGTCACTCGGCGGATGGCAGCGCCGCTCCCCTGGGTGGACGAGGACACTGTGACGGGCATCCCTCCTCCTTCCTGGGTTTCGGCACCAGTGTAAGGGGGTTAATTTGGGCAAGGAGGAGGCAAGAACTGGCTTGACGATATAAATAATATTGAATTAAATAAAAAGACACAAACACATACAGAGCAGCTGCCTGTAATTCTCTCTCTCTCGAACTGTCGTCACCGGCCGCCGTTATCCCTCGCGCGCCCCATCAGGCTGATTGGGGACCGGACGTGCGTTATTCCCCGCCTCCCTCCTGCTCTACAAACCTGAAGAAGAAAATATGACAATGTGTTTTTAAGATACTTTATTTCCTATGCCAAAAGATGGCCGGTAGATTTGTTGTTGTCTTAGTCCTAAATACACTTATGATACGAATGGGTCGGACCTTCGAAATAATTAGTCTACCGTGAAGATCTTCTCACCTTTAGCACCTGCATTAATGAGCATCAGGACAAGAAACAAACATTAGTTTCTATTCAGGTTTTGATTAAAAGGACGTGTTGTATATTTGCCTTTCTTCATACAGGCACATGAAGAACCTGATTCTGTAGCGTTCTTTCATGATGTGAATGGTGAGTAATAATGGGAGGTTGCATGCGTGTGATTTGACGTCTGATGTCAATACATGCTAAAGGTCAGATGTCAATCCATCATGCAACTCTCGCTTTCAGAACACCTGTGTGCACACACAATAGAGAGACACAGACATAGACCCTCTCTCTCTCTCTCTCTCTCTCTCTTCAGTGGTGAACAGGTGTCCTTGTGTGAGGATGAGTGACGTTGAAAGTGAACTTCACCTGTTGACCACATTCTCAAACACGGGCTCCTTTCCAAAATCTAGTGTGCTGCCTTGTGCTCATTTCGAACAGGCTCCGTTGAAAGAAAAGCACATGATTTTCATGTCTTTCGGTTTAGTTAACAGTTCTCAAATGTGTATTCTTTGTTCCTACGCAATAGGCTACATCTGTTTACTTTTAATTGTGTGACTTTTACGTTTTCGGTACAAGTGGTGGTATTTCTAATGAAATGTTTAGCATCACATTCACTTTACAGCGTGTATTTGTTTAGTGGTATTTGAAGACACTTGACCTATTTGATTTATAAAATCTTGAACATGTCCCTTTCATGAAGAAACATAAAGAATACCTATTAAAGCACATTAAACTTGTCAAAATTTACAAAGCCGAAACGTCACCGAACTGAAGGACTGGCATGTTTTGGTTGAGAACATACCCTGGTATTTGTAGTAAAACAACAAACATAAACCAAAGTTACTGTAAGGTACAGTATCCACCTTATGCGCCAGAGAAACTAGCGTACGGCCATCTTGAAAATACTGTCTCTGAACTTCCGTTCTAGCGGATCTATATAAATATCTGTGGTGTTGATGTCAAAGTGTAATTAACTAGTGAAGTGGATTTCCAGGTTATTCACCTTATTCAGTACTCTTCTGAATTTTGTCATCTATCTTCCTGTTTGTATTCAAACAACTGAGAAGAGTAAATGGATTACGTGTGGGCGCACAGACAGTATTACACCACCCCTCTACTACATGTTATTTTGTATATATAGATTTATATATATTTTTATCCGTTTTTCTCCCAATTCCCACTACTTAGTAGGTCCTCGTGGTGGTGCGGTTACTCGCCTCAATCCGGGTGGCGGAGGACAAGTCTCAGTTATCACGTGACTCGTTGTGCATGACACCGCGGAGACTCACAGCATGTGGAGACTCATGCTACTCTCCACAATCCACACACAACTCACCACACGCCCCATTGAGAGAACCACTAATCACCACCACGAGGAGGTTACCCCATGTGACTCTACCCTCCCTAGCAACCGGGACAATTTGTTTACCCCATGTGACTCTACCCTCCCTAGCAACCGGGACAATTTGGTTACCCCATGTGACTCTACCCTCCCTAGCAACCGGGACAATTTGGTTACCCCATGTGACTCTACCCTCCCTAGCAACCAGGACAATTTGGTTACCCCATGTGACTCCACCCTCCCTAGCAACCGGGCCAATTTGGTTGCTTATCACGAGGAGGTTACCCCATGTGACTCTACCCTCCCTAGCAACCAGGACAATTTGGTTGCTTAGGAGACCTGGCTGGAGTCACTCAGCACGCTCTGGATTCAAACTCGCAACTCCAGGTGTGATAGTCAGCGTCAATACTCGCTGAGATACCCAGACCCGCATGAAAGTTCAACATATCACCAAGAAGCTCACAGATAAGTAAAAAATTGCTATTTTTTTTTTTTTAGAGAACTTCCTACAATAAAAGCTGATATCAATTTTTTTCTTATTTGGGGATTACAGCAGCAGTTATCGGAGCATAAATGAGATGTTTGTATTTGATGACTTACAGAAATCATCTTTCAATTTGTGATTCTTTTGTAAATATTTTTAACTGTGGTATTTGTGCAACAAAATAATCTATACAGTCACATTCCTGAGAATGAGAGCTTTCATTTGATATATGACTTGCCCATTTATGTGCAATGTGAAGGACTTTTATTTTGATATAAATATTTCTACCACATTACCTCTAGGGGGCGCTAATGAGCGACGCGAATGTTTTCAGGCCTTATTTTGTTATTTTAAGTAACATAAATGCAGAAGTGATGATATCTATGAAAAGTTCAAACTCTGAGCTTTCAAATGAGACCTCATATGTCTGACTTACGTATATGGAAACTTTTAACGTTTTAAGCGGAATCTTTTTTCCGCGATATAGTGCTCCCCCTTTTACTGTAAGGGTTTAATAACTGTCAGAAAAGTGAAAGAATCATGTTTATGGTTGATAGACTTTTGACCAAAATAAAGCACATTTTCCTTAAGGTGTGCCTTTAGCCTAGTTGTACCCTATACATCAAAGTACAGTGGTATTACCTAATTATTTTTAAATATAATTTTGAGAACCGTAGATTAGTGCTGTCATGTTTATTTAAAGAGTTAAAAAATAAATTATTTTTATTGCAAAAACTTTTTTTTAGTTTCTCAATCCTGCTGCCTGAGTCATTGCTCATTTTGGATGTGTCCCTTATCAAACACACCAGATTCAACTCATGAGCTCAAGTGCACACTTCATGACCTGAATCAGGTGTGTCAGATTAGTGAGACTCCTGAAATGAACAATTTCATCAAGGATTATGACCTTTTGTGACCTTTCCTTCTCATATAAACAGTTGCATGCATACACTGTTTTTTTTCTTTGACATTTTTTTCAGAATAGCATCCACCGATGAGTCGTTCACCATTTTAAAAAACATTCTTTACAAGCAAGAATTTGTTTTAACCCTTTAGGCTTGGATGGGCCTGCGAAAGAAAAACAAATATTGTCAAAATATTAATAACTACTGTCTTGACCAACACAAAATATCATTAGAAGTCTTAGAAGCTGTACTTTCCAATGCATGTAGACATTGTGACTTTATGACATCATGCTTTGAAATTTGCAGACAAATCCGAAGTGTTCCGTTTTGATAATTTATTAAAAACATGAACAATGTATTATTGTAATCAGTAAAAAACATCAAACAGATCAAATATTCATGTGTCATATGTTGTTGGAAAGCTCTTGAAGAGTAAAATACAACCAGCCTATTAGTTTTACTCACAGATAAAAATATAGCGAGTAACAGCTAAATATATGTCTTTGGCAATTATGTTGGTGTTGCTTAAATGCCACATTTTCACTTATAACCTCACGAAACATAAACTGAACATTTAATATCACATATCATTATTTAGAGTCAGTGATTATCTTTCAAACGAGTCCACACACAAGATAATCAGATGCATAGATCATTAGATAATCCACATGAAGCACAATGTTACATATGACCACCAGGAGATGGCGCCAAATACATGACACAGACTCAATGATGACTCAAATGACACAGAATGAAAGGTGCCAAATACATGACACAGACTCAATGATGACTCAAATGACACAGAATGAAAGGCGCCGAATACATGACACGGACTCAATGATGACTCAAATGACACAGAATGAAAGGCGCCGAATACATGACACAGACTCAATGATGACTCAAATGACACAGAATGAAAGGCGCCAAACAATGACACAGAATGAAAGGTGTCAAATACATGACACAGACTCAATGATGACTCAAATGACACAGAATGAAAGGTGTCAAATACATGACACAGACTCAATGATGACTCAAATGACACAGAATGAAAGGCGCCAAACAATGACACAGAATGAAAGGTGTCAAATACATGACACAGACTCAATGATGACTCAAATGACACAGAATGAAAGGCGCCGAATACATGACACAGACTCAATGATGACTCAAATGACACAGAATGAAAGGCGCCGAATACATGACACAGACTCAATGATGACTCAAATGACACAGAATGAAAGGCGCCGAATACATGACACGGACTCAATGATGACTCAAATGACACAGAATGAAAGGTGTCAAATACATGACACAGACTCAATGATGACTCAAATGACACAGAATGAAAGGTGTCAAATACATGACACAGCCTCAATGATGACTCAAATGACACAGAATGAAAGGTGTCAAATACATGACACAGACTCAATGATGACTCAAATGACACAGAATGAAAGGCGCCAAATACATGACACAGACTCAATGATGACTCAAATGACACAGAATGAAAGGTGCCGAATACATGACACAGACTCAATGATGACTCAAATGACACAGAATGAAAGGCGCCGAATACATGACACGGACTCAATGATGACTCAAATGACACAGAATGAAAGGCGCCGAATACATGACACGGACTCAATGATGACTCAAATGACACAGAATGAAAGGTGTCAAATACATGACACAGACTCAATGATGACTCAAATGACACAGAATGAAAGGTGTCAAATACATGACACAAACTCAATGATGCCTCAAATGGCACAGAATGAAAGGCGCCAAATACATGACACAGACTCAATGATGCCTCAAATGACACAGAATGAAAGGCGCCAAATACATGACACAGACTCAATGATGACTCAAATGACACAGAATGAAAGGCGCCAAATACATGACACAGACTCAATGATGACTCAAATGACACAGAATGAAAGGCGCCAAATACATGACACAGACTCAATGATGACTCAAATGACACAGAATGAATGGTGTCAAATACATGACACAAACTCAATGATGCCTCAAATGGCACAGAATGAAAGGCGCCAAATACATGACACAAACTCAATGATGCCTCAAATGGCACAGAATGAAAGGCGCCAAATACATGACACAGACTCAATGATGACTCAAATGGCACCAAATGAAAGGCGCCAAATACATGACACAAACTCAATGATGACTCAAATGACACAGAATGAAAGGCGCCAAATACATGACACGGACTCAACGATGACTCAAATGGCACCAAATGAAAGGCGCCAAATACATGACACAGACTCAATGATGCCTCAAATGGCACAGAATGAAAGGCGCCAAATACATGACACGGACTCAATGATGCCTCAAATGACACAGAATGAAAGTCATTCTGTGAAATCTCATGACTAAAATCATGTCTGCATGCTCTGCAAACCTTTAGTCATTGTTGTGTTTGCATGTGTAATTAGTTCTTATGTACAATTATTATTATCTTTTATTTGTTTGGAGATGTTTTTGGACACTATGATCAATTATTTTTGTAATGTTGTAACTTTTGATTGCTTTGTCGCATCACCACATTTTTCAATTTAAAAAGACAAATTATTGTTTTAGTCCAGCTGAAATGGGAATTTTAAAGTGCATGTGAATGTACATTTGAGTGTGAATCGTTTTATTGTAGACAGCAGCAAATCTGATCATTCTCTGATATAAAATCATGAAAGAAGCCTCAAACCGGTTCAGAAATTTAACTTGAGACAAAAGCAGTAACTATTGTATTAAAGGGACAGTTCACCCAAAAATCTAATTCCCTCACTATTTACTCACCTCACGTCATCCCAGAAGTGACTTTCTATCTTCAGAAAAACACAAATTAACATTTTTATAAGAATATTTCAGCTCTGTTGGCCCATAAAATAGTGTAAAAAAGTGAATGGTGAAAGTCAGCATAAAAGTAATCTATGAGACTCCAGTGGTTTAATCCATGTCTTCTGAAGTGATATGATAGGTGTGGGTGAGAAACAGATCAATATTTAAGTCATTTTCTACTATAAATCTACACTTTCACTTTCACATAAGACTCAATTGGTTTAATCCATGTCTTCAGAAGTGATATGATAGGTGTGGGTGAGAAACAGATCAATATTTAAGTCATTTTCTACTATAAATCTCCACTTTCACTTTCACATACAAAATGTTAAAGTGAAAGTGGAGATTTACAGTAAAAAAAAGGACTGTTTCTCACCCACACCTATCATATCGCTTCTGAAGACATGGATTTAAACACTGAAGTCAGATAGATTACTTTTATGCTGCTTTTATGTGCTTTTTGGAGCTTCAAATGTCTGGTCACCATTCACTTGCATTGTTTGGACCTACAGAGCTGAAATATTCTTCTAAAAATCTTAATTTGTGTTCCGCATTATGATCATTATTTGGTGAACTGTCCCTTTAAGGGGAGCTTTCATTAACCATTTCTACCTCCCTCCCCACTCCTTAATCGCATATTAATGTAACTTCCCTGATCACACTATGACAAAGAAATCCCTGAGATTGCATGATTAACAGGATCTTAAGATGACTCCCAAAGTCATGTGAAGCTTTTCAATAAAACGTGAGTGAATAATGAGCTGAACATCTCCTGCTGCGCCTACCAGTGGTCTGTGCATGACAGTGAATGAGATTAAATCTAGTGTGCACCTTTGAGCGCACACCCGCCGGACTGAAGGTCGACCAATATTGGATTTTGCCTATACTGACATTTTAGTCTTTCTTTACTGTGACAGGTACAGACATAGAGGCTACAAGAATCAGAACTTATTCTGCATTAAAATGTATTAACAACTAAAAATTATTTTTACTACAATAAATTTAATTTCAATTCGGTAACACTTTATTTGGATGGTCCCAAGTAGATATTTAACTGACTATAACATACATTTGGTAGACTATCAGTAGCCTGTATAACAGTAAACAATGCGTGGCAGGGCGGAGGGCGGGGCCGGGACGTGATTCCGCATATCCGGCCCCTAATCGGGCTAATCAAGCCTCAGAGAGGGATAAAGGCCGACTGGAGACTGCAGTGGGACAGAGAGAGATTTACGGGCAGCTGTCCGACACCTTTGTGTGTTTGTCTTTTTGTTTGAGTTCCTTATTAAAATATTATTTATATCATCAAGCCGGTTCTCGCTGCCTCCTTTTAATTCCTTTATACTGGTGCCGAAATCCGGGAAGGAGGAGGGATGCGGCGTAGTAGAGTCCTTGCCACTGCCATCCAACCCAACCGCCCAACGTCCCAGGGTCCCCGCAATGCAGGACGGGCCATGCCTAATGCACCCAAGGAACCTGCCGTAATTACTAAAAAATAAGTTGATCAAATATCTAATGATAATAATTGCAATATTTTGTGATAATATACGCAATATGAGAGATTTATAAACAATCTTAGTGGGCCGGTCATTTTTGACCGGCCCACTAAATTTTAGCACAAGTGTTAAAAGAAACATCGGCCTATAATATCCGCAACTGATATATGACTGTGTGCAATTGATGTTCTAGAACAAAACGTGGAAGTCTCGAAGTAATTTCCACCACATATCTAGTTTTACTCATCATTCGAAAATGCCTATTCTAAAAATAAACCCGCAAATTCAAGAGGGAATTAGTCGTGTCTAGTGTCTATTATATGTGGAGGTTTAAAAACACTTCAGAGCAGAAAATTAACCATCCATCCATTTGGTTAAAAGCCAATCAAATATCTACTGTTCACCTCTGTCATTTGCCAACAAAAGCCACTGAGGCACGAGAGAGAGAGAGAGAGAGAGAGAGAGAGAGACACACAGAGAGAGAGAGAGACACAGAGAGAGAGAGAGAGAGAGAGAGAGAGAGAGAGAGACACACAGAGAGAGAGAGAGAGACACAGAGAGAGAGAGAGAGAGAATCAGTCTGCAGAATCTGACACAAGAGCTCCAGCACCTCAGAGAGAGACAGACAGATCATTCTAGTGTAAAGATCAAACGATGCCTTTGTCAATTTCTCCAAACTCATTTGCATAAAATTGAACTCTGCTTCATTTTATTGCATCGGCTGAGGATTAGCACCTCTAAATCTGAGGCCATGGTTCTCAGCAGGAAACCGGTGGAGTGCGTACTCCGGGTAGGGAAGGAGGTATTGCCCCAAGTGAAGGAGTTCAAGTACCTCGGGGTCTTGTTCACGAGTGAGGGGACAATGGAGCGGGAGGTTGGCCGGAGAATCGGGGCAGCGGGGGCGGTATTGCACTCGCTCTATCACACCGTTGTCACGAAAAGAGAAGACAAAGCTCTCGATCTACCGGACAATTGTCGTTCCTACCCTCACCTATGGGCATGAAGGCCGGGTCATGACCGAAAGAACTAGGTCACGAGTACAAGCGGCCGAAATGGGCTTCCTCAGAAGGGTGGCGGGCTTCTCCCTTAGAGATAGGGTGAGGAGCTCAGTCATCCGTGAGGAACTCGGAGTAGAGCCGCTGATCCTTTGCGTGGAAAGGAGTCAGTTGAGGTGGTTTGGGCATCTGGTA
Source organism: Moxostoma hubbsi (assembly GCA_032164185.1). Classification (NCBI taxonomy): domain Eukaryota; kingdom Metazoa; phylum Chordata; class Actinopteri; order Cypriniformes; family Catostomidae; genus Moxostoma; species Moxostoma hubbsi. The sequence continues at coordinate 1,575,898 of JAVLUX010000035.1, forward strand.
AGGATGCCCCCTGGGCGCCTCCCTAGGGAGGTGTTTCAGGCACGTCCAGCTGGGAGGAGGCCTCGGGGAAGACCCAGGACTAGGTGGAGAGATTACATCTCCACACTGGCCTGGGAACGCCTCGGGGTCCCCCAGTCAGAGCTGGTTAAAGTGGCTCGGGATAGGGGAGTTTGGGGCCCCCTGCTGGAGCTGCTGCCCCCGCGACCCGCCTTCGGATAAGCCGTTGAAGATGGATGGCTGCTTTGTTAACGCCCCTTCACTGACGAGCTTGGACAGTTTTACAATTGATTGGTTTCTATTTCTGTCGTGCTGTGCTGGGTAGCCCCGCCCACAGTGAAATCTCATTGGTCTAAAATCATGCTGCACGTAGTTACTGTATATTAAACATCAAATAAGTTCTCGCGAGCATGTTTTCAGAGTGAACTGTCATTAATTTTAACGGAAAAAGAATATAAAAATACTAAAAAAATATATATTTTATTTCACATCTAATACATCTAATTTTGCTGTAAAATATTGTAAAAAAAAAATTGTTAAAAGTAGAATTAACTTTATAGTTAATGGTAAGAATTTATATTATTTTAAAAAAATGACAAAAAACATACAGAACTTTTAAATGGCCGTTCCTAGATGTCGCTATGTGACCCACATTTGATTATATTTTATGGAAATATTTATGTTTCTTCTTATTTTTGTTATCATTTATGAACACTGTGTTGTTTTATGTTACACTTTATGTTGTTTAGTTAATGTTTATTGCATTATTTCTGGCAACCACAGCGGCCATTTCTTTAATCCTAAATTTAAAAGGACTTTTTTTTTTTTTTTTTTTTTTTTTGCAGGGTGGAAATATTTTCGTTTTTATCAACCAAGGTCAGAAATTAAGTGGGGTTCTGGGTAAAAATGCCCAGCAAGGGGTGTTCACTAACAAAGGTTTACTAAAGTTGAGAGCGAGACCAGAGAAGTCGGCAGCACTTCTGGACAGTGATGATGTACGGCTTCTCCTTTACATAGTAAAGTCTTAACTTGCATCTGTGGATGCAGCGGCGAGGGGTGTTCACTAACAAAGGTTTACTAAAGTTGAGAGTGAGTCCAGAGAAGTCGGCAGTGCTTCTGGACAGTGATGATGTACGGCTTCTCCTTTACATAGTAAAGTCTTAACTTGCATCTGTGGATGCAGCGGCGAGGGGTGTTCACTAACAAAGGTTTACTAAAGTTGAGAGTGAGACCAGAGAAGTCAGCAGTGCTTCTGGACAGTGATGATGTACGGCTTCTCCTTTACATAGTAAAGTCTTAACTTGCATCTGTGGATGCAGCGGCGAGGGGTGTTCACTAACAAAGGTTTACTAAAGTTGAGAGTGAGACCAGAGAAGTCAGCAGTGCTTCTGGACAGTGATGATGTACGGCTTCTCCTTTACATAGTAAAGTCTTAACTTGCATCTGTGGATGCAGCGGCGAGGGGTGTTCACTAACAAAGGTTTACTAAAGTTGAGAGTGTGTCCAGAGAAGTCGACAGTGAAGATGTACGGCTTCTCCTTTACGTAGTAAAGTCTGAACTTGCATCTGTGGATGCAGCGGCGAGGGGTGTTCACTAACAAAGGTTACTAAAGTAATCCCAAGCCCATGTTCATGATATCCATCACAGATGAATGATGTTTTTTAAGACAGTGACGTCTGATTGGTTCAGAGGTCACATGCATTCAGGAATGGTTTTCGTCTCATTACTTGCTGAAGCATCTGTTGATCGTTGCTCTTGAATGGTCTAGGCTGTTTTTGGAGGCTCCTTATATACTATAACATGATGACATCACCTGTTTAACATCTGCTTCACATCGCCTTGTTACTTCAACTCGTCAAATTGTCATTAGTCTTAAATTCCCTCTGTCTTATCTTATTTGGAGCATGTTGCAATCATCTGATAAAACGTCATATAATGAGTAATTGTGGTGCTTTCGATATAACAAAGGGTGAACATAATTGACAAATCACTCATTTTTGTCTTTATTAGCATTTTTCATACTGTCCCAACATACCGTTTGGAATTGGGGTTGTAATTTCTGACTCTGCTGCACCATCTGAACAAATGGATCTGATTTTATCATGCGCAAAATTACAGTGTGGACAGTCGGTCCTAAGGATTGTCTTTGAAAAACAAATCAGAATCCTGAGTCTCATCCTAATGAGCCGAATCCTGCTCTCCTAATTGGGTCGTTTTGCAACACAGGATGTGCCCGTGTTGTTTAGAAAAGACTGAAGTGGAAGCTTTAAAATTGTGCATGGCTGAATTATCAAGATCCGAGCATCACACACTACCGGACATGAAAAGTTTTCATTAAATCTCATCCGACAATTACTTCAGTCCGACAAAACATCCCATTCTCCGCTTCCTGCTCACCAGCATTAAATTGAAAGACTGAAGGTGAAGTTGACTTTGGGTCGAGTTCCTCTCTCTTTTCATGGTGACTCGGCAGCTGTTGAAAGACTCACTTTGGTGGGCAAATCTATGAGTTCCTCTCGCCGGCTTTCAGCTGGTGACACGAGTGATGACGGAGAAAGAGCAGAAGAGACGAAACGGCGAGGAAGAACAAGATACCAAACCATTAAACCAATTTATTTAATTATTATCTTTCAAATTTTTCATATGAACATTACAAATGTTTAACATCAATGAACAATGTGAAAATATTACAGGTAAAATGTAAATTAATAAATTTTTCAACGTGGCGGAAAAATCACTATATGCACATTTGAGCCGCCTCTCCTTCCTGTGAACTTTGACCCTTTGGAAGTTCCGTTTACATTTTCCAAATGCACATTTTTAACATCGATAACGGCAATGATATAAAATCAAGGTACAAACGTTATTTTTAAGTGATTAAAATATATTTATAAAGATATATTATATCAATAGTATGTTAAAAAATACAAAATATTAAATATTATTATTACATAAATGTATAGAAATATTGAAACACTTGAGATAAAGACTCCAGTAATATCAGTAACCTTATAAAAGCCGTTTTATTCTACATGGAGAGGGTACGCACATGGGGGCGGCCATGTTTGGATCACATGACCAGCCGAGTGCCACTTGCTTAATCTCAGTAACCGTCCTGTTATTGGACACTTTCACTCGTGCATTAAATCAATCATGGCTGACTGTGAATACTGATTTTCAGGGCATCTACACCTGAAAACGATTGTGTTTGAATGATTCTGCATCCACACCACTAGGTGTCAGTGTCAGTCCAAGACAACATGAACAAATTCGTATTGAATGCCCCTTTAATAACTTATATTGTTTTTTTGCACACTAATGCTTGACATGAGAAAATAAAACTATCTGACATCTTTTAAATGACTGACAAGTCTAGGGGCGTGTTTATCCCCGTATTTTTGGTGCTGTTGTTGTTGTTGTTATTCGTCCATTTTGGAGCTTAAGGGAATGTTCCAGGTTAAAGCTAAGTTACGTTTTAAGGCGTAAATGTATGAACACAAAAAATGATTTCGACTCGTTCCTTGTTTATTAAACAAAGTGGTTCCGATGAGGCACTTACGATGGAAGTGAACGAGGAAAATACATAAATCCTCAAATGTTTCAATGGCGTAACGACACGTTAACGTGATTTTAGTGCGACAAAATCGCTTGCTAACCTTTTGCGTGTTAAGCAGTGTTGGGTAAGTTACTTAAAAAAGTAATCAACTACTTCTCTAAAAGTATAATCAGATTACTTTACTGATTACTTAATTGAAATGTAAACACATTACTAGTTACTTTACTTTTAAGTTACTTTCTAAAATAGTTTCCGCTCAAAAAAACAATTTTTTAAACTACAAGTTTTCTCGTTCACTGTCGAACACCCTTCAGCGGTGACAGAAATGCAAACGGACGGACATATAAACGTACGAATTTACATTTGAACTGTATTACACAAATTTTGAAATATTTGTAATCCAAGTAATGTACTTTAAAGTAATTACTTTCGGTAAAAAGTCTGTAACTTTAATCTGATTACAAGAATAATGTAATGCGTTATGCTACTTATTGTGCCTACAAGTAATTCGATACAGTAACTAATTACTTTGTAATCCGAAGTTATATCCAATATCGCAATTACAGGGTTTCGATGTCATGGATTTCACTTTACACACATGGGGTGAGGAAGACATTCGATCATGCTAAAATCATGTTAGCATGTATAATGTTTACGCATTCACTTCCATTGCAAGCGTCTCACTGTAACTCCAACATTTGCCTTTTTTTTAACAAATGAGGGATGAGGAAATCAACGTTATGCAACAAATGCTGCTGATTGAGCTTAACGTTCATCCCGTCCAGAGTTCAGCGGGGGTCCATGTGGCTTCACATACAGTGCAGCGTTCATGCATGTCCTGATCAAAAGCTGGAAATTCACCACCTGCAGCATTAAACAGCAGCGAACGCCTGATCGACCGAACCTCTCTTCTGTCCTCACGGAGAGTTATACATGATTAAAGCAAACGCCCAAACAGCTAGTGAAGGAAGCGGAAAGCTGAAGGGATCCGGTTCTTAAAGGGGCAGTCTTTAAAGAGAATACACTGAGGTCTCGGCTGCTCATATGTTGTTTTTACACCGCTGCCAACTGCCCAAAGCAACACCTCACTTTACGCTCTGCGTGAATGTCCACGGAGACCGCTATGAACTTGCTTCAGCAAATATTGCTCATTAAAATAAACAGATTTGACTGAAAACGTCATGCTGTCAACTTTCCTTCATTATACGCCATACGTGTGACACAAGATATTGAGATTATGCTGCTCTCATAATCACTGTTGTATATAGTATCCATTCGTCATACTTGAGTAAATGTAATGTTACCTTCATGGAAATGTACTTAAGTAAAAGTTGAAGTAGCTCGTGAGTAAACGACTTAAGTAAAAGTATAAAAGTAACTGATTTTAAATTAACTTGAGTATCAAAAGTACAGGTAAATTGCATAAATTATGGAACAGTTCATTAAACCCATGGCAACTCATTTGATTAGTGGTGCTCATCATTTACTCACCCTCATGCCATCCCAGATGTTTTTGACTTTCTTTCATCTGCAGAACACAAATGAAGATTTTTAGAAGAATATTTCAGCTCTATAGGTCAATTCAATGCATGTGAATGGTGACCAGACATTTCAAACTACAAAAAGCAGTGGAGTGCTAGTGGTGGCGTAGTCGGCAAATGCACATAACTTGTAATCAGGAGGTTGCTGGTTCGATCCCCACAGCCACCACCATTGTGTCCTTGAGTAAGACACTTAACTCCAGGTTGCTCCGGGGGGGGATTGTCCCTGTAATAAGGGCTCTGTAAGTCACTTTGGATAAAAGCATCTGCCAAATGCATGAATGTAAATGTAAAAAGCACATTAAGGGAGCATAAATTTATCCATTCTACTACAGTGGTTAAATCCATGTCCTCTGAAGTGATATGATAGGTGTGGGTGAGAAACAGATCAATATTTAAGTCATTTTTAATATAAATTTTCCTCCCTGCCCAGTAGGTGGTGAAATGCACAAATAATGTGAATCCCTAAAAACAAGGGAAGACAAATGTGAAAGTGAAAGTGTACATTTATAGTAGAAAATGACTTAAATATTGATCTGTTTCTCACCCACACCTATCATATCACTTCTGAAGACATGGATTAAACCACTGGAGTCATATGTGAAAGTGAAAGTGTAGATTTATAGTAGAAAATGACTTAAATATTGATCTGTTTCTCACCCACACCTATCATATCACTTCTGAAGACATGGATTAAACCACTGGAGTCATATGTGAAAGTGAAAGTGTAGATTTATAGTAGAAAATGACTTAAATATTGATCTGTTTCTCACCCACACCTATCATATCACTTCTGAAGACATGGATTAAACCACTGGAGTCATATGTGAAAGTGAAAGTGTAGATTTATAGTAGAAAATGACTTAAATATTGATCTGTTTCTCACCCACACCTATCATATCACTCCTGAAGACATGGATTAAACCACTGGAGTCTTATGGATTACTTTATGCCACCTTAATGTGCTTTTGACCCCCATTCACTTGCACTGAATGTACCAACAGAGCGGAGATATTCTTCTAAAAATCATTGTTTTCAACAGAAGAAAGTCCTACACATCTGGGATGGCATGAGGGTGAGTAAATGAGCGAATTGTTATTTTTGGGTGAACTGTCCCTTTAAGCATCACTTTTCTTTTTACTCTGTAATTATTGATTTTGAGGATATTTAATCATGCAAATAAATACAATTGAATATTAACTGTTAATATATACATTTTGACAAATATTATTTCTATGCATTTAGGAAGAGGAGCTTGAACAAGCACAGAAAGGAGCAGAAGAAACCGACACTTTATCTTTATTTTTTTGAGGTCATACAGTAAATGGTGTTGCGTCTTGATCTATGTTAGACTGTGCATTTGTAAACAACATTAAAAACCTTTGACATTCACCAGTTGTCTGTTATTACTTCAGGTCATTTTATGTTAAAGTTAATAGAAAGTAAACGAACAGAACCTGGAATTTGAAGCTGCTGATAGCACTTACATTTGAACTTAAAATGCATAGTTGGGTAAACCGAGACTCCAATGGTGCGTTCACATACAACGCAAAGAAAATTTGTTTTGCCCCAGACTCTGTATTTTGGGTACCTGGTAGACAAGGGCCCCTGGTAGACAAGGGCCCCCTGGTAGACAAGGGCCCCCTGGTAGACAAGGGCCCCTTGTAGTCAAGGGCCCCTGGTAGTCAAGGGCCCCCCTGGTAGACAAGGGCCCCCCTGGTAGACAAGGGCCCCTTGTAGTCAAGGGCCCCTGGTAGACAAGGGCTCCCTGGTAGTCAAGGGCCACCTGGTAGACAAGGGCCCCTTGTAGTCAAGGGCCCCCTGGTAGTCAAGGGCCCCCTGGTAGACAAGGGCTCCCTGGTAGTCAAGGGTCCCCTGGTAGTCAAGGGCCCCTGGTAGACAAGGGCCCCTGGTAGTCAAGGGCCCCCTGGTAGACAAGGGCCCCTGGTAGACAAGGGCCCCCTGGTAGTCAAGGGCCCCCTGGTAGACAAGGGCCCCTGGTAGTCAAGAGCCCCCTGGTAGTCAAGGGCCACCTGGTAGACAAGGGCCCCTTGTAGTCAAGGGCCCCCTGGTAGTCAAGGGCCCCTGGTAGTCAAGGGCCCCCTGGTAGACAAGGGCCCCTGGTAGACAAGGGCTCCCTGGTAGTCAAGGGCTCCCTGGTAGTCAAGGGACCCCTGGTATTCAAGTGCCCCCTGGTAGTCAAGGGCCCCCTGGTAGTCAAGGGCCCCTGGTAGACAAGGGCTCCCTGGTAGACAAGGGCCCCCTGGTAGACAAGGGCTAGTTCAGCGTTCTTTTTAGCTAATTAGACACACACATCTTAATGAACTTAACTTGTGCATGAGTCAGTTTCTCACAAGAAATGTAATTAATTTAATTTAAAAGTAAAATAACAATTTTATTCATATATATCATCTAAATACAGCGCTCACGTCTGTCTTTCCCTCTCTTCACTCAGTTTCTGTCGTTGCCTAGAAACTCCGAATAAAGACTAAAGCTCCAGTAGCAACTCAAGCTCAGGCACTGCCCAAAAAATGGCTCTCAATCATTTCTCAGCAATTTAATCCACTTTGATTAACTTTATCTGGACATGAGATCATGTGTGCATTGATTCTCATGTTTAGGGTTTGAGAGACCGCTAATGTTCTTATAAACGCACGTTAAAAAACTGTTTCTGATCTTAATCTTATACAAGCTGATTTTAAATGAAATTTCAATTTGATCACATGCAAAAGTACTTATTTATTACTTGTTGAGGGTTAATCATAAGTATGGATTTGGGGGGATTTGTTCACCAAATTAACCGACCCAAAGACTTGTGCAAGGTATGAATATGAAGTAACCCATACACTAAAACATGCCCATGTCCTCTTGTATGGCAATCATCAGACTCACTTTCATACATCAATCACGAGCAATCCAAAATAATTTGCTGCGGCACAAGAAGGGCGCCCTGCTGGAGTATCATTAACTCTGATGAGATGCTGCGTGATAAAAAACAATTCTAATACCCCCATTTCCATCTCATTTGTCACAAATTGACCTGTGCACAAATGTGTTGAAATATTCTGCGATTGGTGACCCGCTACTTTACTTTAGACGGAAGTCTTTGGCACAAAAGCCACATTCTTTAGAGCGAGGACATTAAATACGCAGATTATTACATGCAAAAATGAAATTTCTGTCATCATGTACTCACCCATATGTTGTTCCAAACCTGTACAGCTTTTATTTTCTCACAATAGTTTGCGTTCCCTCCCAATAAGTTTTGCGTTCCCTCCCAATAAGTTTTGCGTTCCCTCCCAATAAGTTTTGCGTTCCCTCCCAATAAGTTTTGCGTTCCCTCGTAATAGTTTGCGTTCCCTCGCAATAAGTTTTGCGTTCCCTCACAATAAGTTTTGCGTTCCCTCGCAATAAGTTTTGCGTTCCCTCGCAATAGTTTGCGTTCCCTCGCAATAAGTTTTGCGTTCCCTCGCAATAAGTTTTGCGTTCCCTCGCAATAGTTTGCGTTCCCTCACAATAAGTTTTGCGTTCCCTCGCAATAAGTTTTGCGCTCCCTCGCAATAAGTTTTGCGTTCCCTCGCAATAGTTTGCGTTCCCTCGTAATAAGTTTTGCGTTCCCTCGCAATAAGTTTTGCGTTCCCTCGCAATAGTTTGCGTTCCCTCGCAATAAGTTTTGCGCTCCCTCGTAATAAGTTTTGCGTTCCCTCGCAATAAGTTTTGCGTTCCCTCCCAATAAGTTTTGCGTTCCCTCCCAATAAGTTTTGCGTTCCCTCGCAATAAGTTTTGCGCTCCCTCGCAATAGTTTGCGTTCCCTCCCAATAAGTTTTGCGTTCCCTCCCAATAAGTTTTGTGTTCCCTCCCAATAAGTTTTGCGTTCCCTCGCAATAAGTTTTGCGTTCCCTCGCAATAGTTTGCGTTCCCTCGTAATAAGTTTTGCGTTCCCTCGCAATAAGTTTTGCGTTCCCTCGCAATAGTTTGCGTTCCCTCGCAATAAGTTTTGCGCTCCCTCGTAATAAGTTTTGCGTTCCCTCGCAATAAGTGTTGCGTTCCCTCCCAATAAGTTTTGCGTTCCCTCGCAATAAGTTTTGCGCTCCCTCGCAATAGTTTGCGTTCCCTCCCAATAAGTTTTGCGTTCCCTCCCAATAAGTTTTGTGTTCCCTCCCAATAAGTTTTGCGTTCCCTCGCAATAAGTTTTGCGTTCCCTCGCAATAGTTTGCGTTCCCTCGTAATAAGTTTTGCGTTCCCTCGCAATAAGTTTTGCGTTCCCTCGCAATAGTTTGCGTTCCCTCGCAATAAGTTTTGCGCTCCCTCGTAATAAGTTTTGCGTTCCCTCGCAATAAGTTTTGCGTTCCCTCCCAATAAGTTTTGCGTTCCCTCGCAATAAGTTTTGCGCTCCCTCGCAATAGTTTGCGTTCCCTCCCAATAAGTTTTGCGTTCCCTCCCAATAAGTTTTGTGTTCCCTCGCAATAAGTTTTGCGTTCCCTCGCAATAAGTTTTGCGTTCCCTCCCAATAAGTTTTGCGTTCCCTCACCTGGCAAATTATTTTTATTATCATAGTTTTCATTTTCCTGAATTATTATTATGATTTTACTACGAATATGACGGTTAAAATCTGGTTACTATATTCTAAATTCACACCCTGTCCTGTAAAAGGCTTTGTAACTACTTACTACTTTGGACATGTCCAATATTTTGTGTTCAACCCTGTCGCAGCACGACCCCTGTTAAAAAATATGGAAGATATCATTAAATTAAGAAACGTCAACAACAACAACAACAACAGTAAGTAAAGACGAGAACCACCTCAGTGTCTGTTAAAATACGCCAAAAATAAAATAAAAAACACAATATAGTAGAAGTCAAACATTTAAACATCTTTTAAGTTTTAAGCACCAAATTTCCCTGACACTTCGCCGAGAAAGAAGAGTTTGATGCCCAATTTAGTACCCTATTCTTGGCAAGTACACACTAGAGTGACCGCACAGTCGATCCCTCCTCACTTCACCTCAGAGGCTGGAGCACAGCAGACCGCACGAATCTCAGTGGATAACAAGATTTGGCTTGATCATTGGAGGAGTTGCAGTGTGAAGCATTTACATGCTTCCATTGATTATGGTATACATATTGGGGGGGTAACTTCCCACCCATCCCACTTGGAACCTACGCCCCTGCTTTCTTCTCTATATTTGACTAAACAATCATCCACAAAGCACCATATCTTCAACCACAGAGATGACAGCCACTACAAAGATCACTCCAGAGGTCCTTCAGGAACTCCTGCAGTATTATAACCTCACTCGTCAGGAATTCATCGACACCTACAACATCCAACCGCTGGTTTACATCCCAGAACTCCCCACTGGAGCTAAAAGCACGTTCGTGGTCATGTATGTGATTATTTTCGTGCTGGCGCTGGTGGGAAACAGTTTGGTGGTTTATATTGTGGTGCGCAAACGCGCAATGCGAACAGCCACGAACATCTTCATCTGTTCTCTGGCTGTGAGTGATCTGCTCATCACTTTCTTCTGCATCCCGTTCACACTGCTGCAGAACATCTCTTCAGAGTGGCTGGGAGGTGAGAATCCTCTTCTGTTAACTTTAAATTCAGGTTTACACGCTTGAATCTTCAGTACGTCTGTAACAAACGTATTTGTACTGTAGTTGACGTGACGTCAAAAAGCAGTCTCGCGGCAATTAAACAATATTATTTATTTATTTATTTATTTTTATTAGTTTGCGGTTGTTATTAGCTCAGATTAATTGAGAGACGTGAATGTTTGTACTTAAAAAAAAAATAAAAATAAATTCTGTCCAACTGCAAACATGTTATTGAGAAGTGGAAAAACTTTAAAGGAATATTCCGGGTTTAAAACGCTGAGCTCAATCGACAGCGTTGATTTCCTAATTTTCTTAAAAATAAATAAATAATTATCTTATTTACAAGTTGGATAGAGTAGTGACAGTGTCAAATAACAACTGTCTACTTAAATAATTGTAAACTGTTTCGACATACTTCAGACAAGTAGTAGACGCATTTTCGCACATGCGCAGTACCAATCTTGTTTCCGGTACGGATCGAGTAGTGACATGGAAGGATGCGAACTCTATATGTCGCCTGCCGCATACGTAATCGAGGCTGTCTCGTTTAATTTTTTTTTATTATTATTTTTTAGTTTTATTATAAATGTAAGTGCGACAAATCGACCTAATTCATCCCATTCATTTTCAATGAGAGCTGGTGACTTCCGGCAACACGAGCGACGGCGACCGTTGGTGACCGGATGTGGGCAACAAAGTTGAGAAATGTTAAACTTTATGCAAATGAAGAGCGACTTTCGGGAGAAGATGATAGAGCTCACGTGATCCTAATATTGTAATATTGTAATAATATTATTAATTTTAAAGAAACAGTGCTGTTTAGACTCACCTAACCGCCCGCCACTGGCGACAAAGTAGTTGGCAGTGTGAACGCCTTCCAAACGAGACACAGCCACTTACAATGGAGGACAGTTTTAGGAGGGTTTAAAGACTGAAATGTGACGCTTATAATTCTATGAAAGCTTCTTTTAAAACTTGTGTATTATTTGAGCTGCAAAGTTGGTTTAAATCGTCATTTTTACAGTCGTTTTAGAGTTAGGCAGTGGCGTAGCCTTCATTTTAAAAGTGGGGGGGGGACACAGACCTTACAGTGCAGTATTAATATAATACAGTATATTTTAAATAAGTATGATATTATTATGTACATATACTTTTAATATCTGTAATATTTTAACGATTCAATTATTTGCAAAAATAATTGCAAACATATGCTGTAAAAATAAAGGGCATCTTGCTTCTGTTTCACACATGACAATAAAAGACGGAGCACAAGCTGGTCCTGAATAAATTATTTAATCAATGACAATAATATGCACAATTTGTATTTTCTGCTCTGTGCATTGTGTGATTTAAATGTATCCAAGTGGCTCGAGTGTTTTGACTCTGTTTACTGATTCGTCCAGGGATCATTTCTGGTGTGATATGAGTTATTCACTGAATCAACGATCAAAAGAAAATGATAATACTTTAAAATGTGTATATCTACAGACCTACAAAGAGACTATAGTAACGGTTTTAAGCAAATCTTTCATTTCACTCCAGTTTGAGCTGCTGAGCATGACTTTTATCACAAGACAATAATAATAGTCTTGATAATGAGTTTCAATAATGTCCGTGCGGATTCATGTATCTACAATGTGTGTCTACATATCGAATGATGTCAGTCAAATGCATAAGTGTTTGAACACAGCAGATCGATGTTTTTATCGATGTTGACTCGGTATGGGTTTAGCTTGGAAAAGTGTTATACTGTATATATATATATAAACGTCTAAAATAGGAAATGAGAGACCCTAAAAAGATTTGACATTTATGGTGGGAATTAAGGTTGAACTTTAAAACATTCCGAGTGCAAAACACACGCAAACTTGTTTTTATGTCATTGTGGGGACTCTCCATAGACTTCTATTCATTTTATGGGTTTTATACTGAGCTAATGATAATTTCGACACCCTAAAGCAAACCCTCACAGAACCCTTATTTAGTGTGTTTAATCAGTCATTTCCCTCGTGGGGACCGTTGTTTACCCCCCACAAGGTAAGTGATCTCAGGTTTTACTATCCTTGTGGGGACTTTTGGTCCGTACAATGTAGTATAAACATGGTTACACACACACACACACACACTCTCACATACTCTCACTCACACTCACACAGACACACACACACACACACACTCTCACTCACACAGATACACACACACACACACACACACTCTCACTCACACACACACACACTCACTCACACAGACACACATACTCTCACTCTCACACACACACACACACACAACCTCACACACACTCGCACTCACACACACACACTCTCACACACACACACATACTCTCACTCACACACACACTCACTCACACACACACACTCTCACACACACACACACACATACTCACACTCACTCACACAGACACATACTCTCACATACTCTCACACACACATGCACACACAACCTCACACACACAACCTCACACACACTCTCACTCGCACACTCACTCACTCACAGACACACAAATGCACACACAAACTCTCGCACACATACACAACACACACACACACACACACACAGATACACAACAAATACATGCACACACATACACAACTCACAGACACAACACATAAACAACACACACACTCACACACTCATTCACACATACACAACATACACTCTCACACACACACTCACACACTCATTCACACATACACAACATACACTCTCACACACACACACTCACACACTCATTCACACATACACAACATACACTCACACACACACACACTCACACACTCATTCACACATACACAACATACACTCACACACACACACACTCACACACTCATTCACACATACACAACACACACACACACACAGATACACAACAAATACATGCACACACATACACAACTCACTCACAGACACAACACACACTCACACACTCATTCACACATACACAACATTTACTCTCACACACACACACACACACACACACACTCACACACTCATTCACACATACACAACATACACTCACAGACACACACACACACACTCACACACTCATTCACACATACACAACATACACTCTCACACACTCACACACTCACTCACAGACACACACACACACACACAGATACACAACACAAACAACACACACACCCATATACAGTGGGAAATGGGATGAGACTTCAGTGTGAGAGTGATTGTATATAATGCTGAATATCACATATAATGTGCTAATGGTGCTGATATTTGAAAGTCCTTCTGATAATGCCAAATATAATGTCTGATTTCTCCAGTAAATTCATATCATGACAAACATGTTACTGGATAAACATACAGATATTTATGAAGAGTTCAGAAACATGTGATCAGTGACTCTGTTCAAGCACATTATTAATATTTCTATTCTGCTGTCACCGTTGCCCTCTGCTGGGCTGATGTTTCTGTCCCGCTCCTCCCCAATGGGTCATCTTATGTTCAATTTTAAAGTCAAATATGTCCTGAAAGTAATAAAAATAACGATAATAAATTCAAACGTAACTTTTCATGATTCAGGCTTTGTTCAGCGTTTTGTGAGAGTAGAATTGTGAATTCAGTACCGTAAAATGATTCGATAATCTACTTTGTTTGGAGCCATTTTTACTGTTGGCGTAGTCACCTATCTTCATTAGCATACCGCGCGCTAGATATCGGTCGACCGCTTCTCTAAAGTGCACTTTTTGATCTTTTTATATCTTGTGTTTGTGTGTGTTTGTGTGTGTTGTGTGTGCAGGTGTTCTAGTATGTAAGACAGTTCCTTTTGTACAGATGACTGCCATCGTGACTGGCATCCTCACCATGACCTGCATCGCCATCGAGAGATACCAGGGCATCGTTTATCCACTCAAAATGAAAAGGCAGTACACTCCGAAACGAGCCTACAAGATGTTAGGTAAGCTCACAATCCCACACGTTGAACTCTGTCTACATTCTTATTTCAAATGATTCTTAATCACTGCAAATTGACATTATTTACTCACCTTCATGTCAATCCAAACATGTCTGGTGCTATTTTCTCTGTCGAACACAAAAAGAGACTTTTTGAAATGGTTCATGACGGCCACGTCTGTCAAAAGGAGATGTTAGGCATAATGCTCATTCACTTTCATCGCACGAGTCATTCAGGTTTGGAACAATAACGAGGGGCAGGAAATGATGACAGAATTCATCTCGCCTCGAGTTCAGGGCCTTTTGCGCTCAAACGCATCTTGTGTGAACTGCCCCCTTAGGAGCCGTTCACCTTGAATACCATAAACAAACAAAAAAACAGTTTAAAATGTAAAAAACAGATGCTAAGTATATTTCTGCAGGACTGGTGTGGATAGCTGCTGTCATGGTGGGATCACCAATGCTGTTTGTGCAACAGTTAGAGGTGAGTGGACAACTTGACAATATATAATAATTATGGCCATTACAAATTGTAATCAAATAAATTACATGCGATTACTTAAATTAATCACAATTAATCAATATTTGCTGTGAAAGCCCCTTAAATAACAATAATTCAATATATAATGATTAAATAATTATGAATAGTTATATTTAAATAATTATAAATAATATAGGTGCATTACAAAAATATTAATTTAAAAAAATCTATTTTATTATTTGTTTTCCTAAATATGTATGTATACTGTATGTGTATGTATGTATGTATGTATGTATACACATATACATACATACATACATACATACATATACACACACACACACATATATACACACACACACACACACACACACATATATATACACACACACACACACATATATATATTTATATGGAATAACATGTACATTTTATATGGAATAACATATACATTTTATATAGAATAACATGTAGATTTTATATAGAATAACATGTACATTTTATATAGAATAACATATACATTTTATATAGAATAACATGTAGATTTTATATAGAATAACATACATTTTATATAGAATAACATGTAGATTTTATATAGAATAACATATACATTTTATATAGAATAACGTAGATTTTATATAGAATAACATATACATTTTATATAGAATAACATGTAGATTTTATATAGAATAACATGTAGATTTTATATAGAATAACATATACATTTTATATAGAATAACATGTAGATTTTATATAGAATAACATATACATTTTATATAGAATAACGTAGATTTTATATAGAATAACATATACATTTTATATAGAATAACGTAGATTTTATATAGAATAACATGTAGATTTTATATAGAATAACATATACATTTTATATAGAATAACGTAGATTTTATATAGAATAACATGTAGATTTTATATAGAATAACATATACATTTTATATAGAATAACATGTAGATTTTATATAGAATAACATATACATTTTATATAGAATAACGTAGATTTTATATAGAATAACATATACATTTTATATAGAATAACGTAGATTTTATATAGAATAACATGTAGATTTTATATAGAATAACATATACATTTTATATAGAATAACATGTAGATTTTATATAGAATAACATGTAGATTTTATATAGAATAACATATACATTTTATATAGAATAACGTAGATTTTATATAGAATAACATATACATTTTATATAGAATAACGTAGATTTTATATAGAATAACATAAACATTTTATATGGAATAACATGTAGATTTTATATAGAATAACATATACATTTTATATAGAATAACGTAGATTTTATATAGAATAACATGTAGATTTTATATAGAATAACATGTAGATTTTATATAGAATAACATATACATTTTATATAGAATAATGTAGATTTTATATAGAATAACATGTAGATTTTATATAGAATAACATATACATTTTATATAGAATAACATGTAGATTTTATATAGAATAACATATACATTTTATATAGAATAACATGTAGATTTTATATAGAATAACATATACATTTTATATAGAATAATGTAGATTTTATATAGAATAACATGTAGATTTTATATAGAATAACATATACATTTTTTTATACTAATTTACCACTAAAGTTTTCTAATCCATACAAATTTTTGTGAAATCTATGAAATATCTACAGTAGTTATCTCTAAAAATTCCAGTTAAAGTTTTAATATAGTTACATTTAATACAGTTACAAATAAATGAAAAACATTATTTTATTATATGCTATTAAAATAGTTATGTCTAGTAAATTGAGCTGTACAGTATAACCTAATAAAAGTAAAATGTCTATTACATGCCTATTACATGCATATTACATGCTTATTACATGTCTATTACATGTCTATTACATGTCTATTACATGTATATTACATGTATATTAAATGTATATTACATGTCTATTACATGTCTATTAAATGTCTAGCTATGCTTACCTGAAAATTATTGTTCAGTATTTCATCTAAAAAAAAAAATCTGGTTATAAAGTTTTAAAATGGTTAAAACAAATGAAATAAAGTTAAACTAAAGCCAAATAAAATATCTAGTTATTCTCACAATATCAATATTTCTTCAGCTGGAATATGCATTTGTGGGTCAAAGCTCTGCCGATCTCTGTTGAACTCTCTCATCCGTGTTCCTCAGGTAAAGTATGACTTCCTGTACGACCATCATCACGTGTGCTGTCAGGAGCGCTGGCATTCCCTGGTCCACCGGCAGGTTTATGCCACCTTTATCATGGTGGCGCTGTTTCTGCTTCCGCTGGTCGCGATGCTTTTACTCTACAGTCGCATCGGGATCGAACTCTGGATACACAAACGTGTGGGAGACGCTTCTGTCCTGAGCACCATGAACCACAGAGAGATCAACAAAATATCCAGGTGTGCAATCATGTATAAAAATACACATGTAATAAAAATGGTTTCATGTTTGTATGTTAACACTGGGACGTCACTGTTGTTTTGTGTAACAGGAGGAAGAAACGTGCCGTTAAAATGATGATCGCAATCGTCCTGTTGTTCACCATCTGCTGGGCGCCGTTTCATATTGTGCACATGCTATTTGAATACAGTAAGTTTCCCATGTCTCGTGCACTTCAGTCATCAGGGCAGTTTTTGACGTATTTGATGACGTAAATGTTGAATGCACGAATAAACTTCAAAGAAATATTCCAGATTGTTTTATGTTCTGGGTCACATATATATCAAATTGTAGTTTATATATTTTCTATAATTTCTATATAATTTTTTTATATATTTGTATATAAATATATATATATTTTTTGTAATTTATGAAATTTTATATTTTTATAATTTCTATAAATAAATATATCTAAATAAAATTTTAATTTATGAATTTTGTCTATATTTTGTATATAATTTTTTTTATATATATATTTTTTGTAATTTATGAAATGTTTATAATTTATATCAAATTTTTAATATATATTTTTGTAATTTAAGAAATTTTATATTTTTATAAGTTCTATATTATTTTTTAATATATATATATATATATATATATATATATATATATATATATATAAAATTGTCATTTATGAATTTTGTCTATAATTTGTATATTATTTTTTTATATATTTTTTTGTAATTTAAGAAATTTTATATTTTTATAATTTCTATATTATTTTTTAATATATATATATATATATACACTACCGTTCAAAAGTTTGGGGTCACCCAAACAATTTTGTGTTTTCCTGAAAAGTCACACTTATTCACCACCATACGTTGTGAAATGAATAGAAAATAGAGTCAAGACATTGACAAGGTTAGAAATAATGATTTGTATTTGAAATAAGATTTTTTTTACATCAAACTTTGCTTTCGTCAAAGAATCCTCCATTTGCAGCAATTACAGCATTGCAGACCTTTGGCATTCTAGCTGTTAATTTGTTGAGGTAATCTGGAGAAATTGCACCCCACGCTTCCAGAAGCAGCTCCCACAAGTTGGATTGGTTGGATGGGCACTTCTTGCGTACCATACGGTCAAGCTGCTCCCACAACAGCTCAATGGGGTTCAGATCT
This sequence comes from Moxostoma hubbsi, assembly GCA_032164185.1. Classification (NCBI taxonomy): domain Eukaryota; kingdom Metazoa; phylum Chordata; class Actinopteri; order Cypriniformes; family Catostomidae; genus Moxostoma; species Moxostoma hubbsi. The sequence goes on from JAVLUX010000035.1 coordinate 1,594,609, forward strand.
GGTGACTGCGCTGGCCACTCCATTACCGATAGAATACCAGCTGCCTGCTTCTGCTCTAAATAGTTCTTGCACAATTTGGAGGTGTGTTTAGGGTCATTGTCCTGTTGTAGGATGAAATTGGCTCCAATCAAGCGCTGTCCACTGGGTATGGCATGGCGTTGCAAAATGGAGTGATAGCCTTCCTTATTCAGAATCCCTTTTACCCTGTACAAATCTCCCACCTTACCAGCACCAAAGCAACCCCAGACCATTATATTACCTCCACCATGCTTAACAGATGGCGTCAGGCATTCTTCCAGCATCTTTTCATTTGTTCTGCGTCTCACAAACGTTCTTCTTTGTGATCCAAACACCTCAAACTTGGATTCATCTGTCCACAACACTTTTTTCCAGTCTTCCTCTGTCCAATGTCTGTGTTCTTTTGCCCATCTTAATCTTTTTCTTTTATTGGCCAGTCTCAGATATGGCTTTTTCTTTGCCACTCTGCCCTGAAGCCCAGAATCCCGCAGCCACCTCTTCACTGTACATGTTGACACTGGTGTTTTGCGGGTACTATTTAATGAAGATGCCAGTTGGGGACCTGTGAGGCGTCTGTTTCTCAAACTAGAGACTCTAATGTACTTATCTTCTTGCTCAGTTGTGCAACGCGGCCTCCCACTTCTTTTTCTACTCTGGTTAGAGCCTGTTTGTGCTGTCCTCTGAAGGGAGTAGTACACACCGTTGTAGGAAATCTTCAATTTCTTAGCAATGTCTCGCATGGAATAGCCTTCATTTCTAAGGACAAGAATAGACTGTCGAGTTTCAGATGAAAGTTCTCTTTTTCTGGCCATTTTGAGCGTTTAATTGACCCCACAAATGTGATGCTCCAGAAACTCAATCTGCTCAAAGGAAGGTCAGTTTTGTAGCTTCTGTAACGACCTAAACTGTTTTCAGATGTGTGAACATGATTGCACAAGGGTTTTCTAATCATCAATTAGCCTTCTGAGCCAATGAGCAAACACATTGTACCATTAGAACACTGGAGTGATAGTTGCTGGAAATGGGCCTCTATACACCTATGTACATATTGCACCAAAAACCAGACATTTGCAGCTAGAATAGTCATTTACCACATTAGCAATGTATAGAGTGTATTTCTTCAAAGTTAAGACTAGTTTAAAGTTGTCTTCATTGAAAAGTACAGTGCTTTTCCTTCAAAAATAAGGACATTTCAATGTGACCCCAAACTTTTGAACGGTAGTGTATATAAAATTGTAATTTATGAAATTTTACATTTTTATAATTTATATCAAATTTTTTAATATATATATTTTTTTGTCATTTAATAAATTTTATATTTTTATAATTTCTATATTATTTTGTAATATTTATGTAAATAAAATTGTAATTTATGAAATTTTATATTTTTATGATTTCTATATTATTTTTTAATATATATATATATATATATATATATATATATATATATATATATATATATATATAATTGTAATTTATGAATTTTGTCTATAATTTGTATATTATTTTTTAATATATATATTTTTTGTAATTTATGAAATTTTATATTTTTATGACTTATTTATTTTTTAATATATATATATATATATATAGATAATTGTAATTTATGCATTTTTTGGAATAATTTATATGATATATTAGATTTATATTATACACTGTATGTTTTTTTCTTCTAATAATAATTATTTACAAAACATTTTTTTAATCAACAGAATGCTGATGTCGAAAATAATCTGGAATATTTCTTAATGCTTGGACAAAATTCCATCTCACTAAAATTGAATTAAATCTCAAAACTTTTTTATACAGATGATCTGGAGAAGAACTACAACGAGGTCACCATCAACATGATAATCGCCGTGGTCCAGGCCATCGGTTTCTCCAACTCTTTTAACAATCCCATCGTTTACGCCTTCATGAACGAAAACTTTAAGAAGAATTGCGTCGCCACTCTGTCAGCGTACCTGCGGCGACCCGGCCACCAGGGCGGCGCCGTCGAGCGACCGAACATCAGCGTGCACTTCTCCAAGCATCTCAAAACGGAGGCGTTTAGTAGCAACATGACCAGCGGAAACAACGCTAATCTACGCACACATCAGAACCTCAGAGTGCTGTCGTCATCACACGGCGATCTGGAGATATCGACAGCGTTCGGGGAGCAGAACGTCAACACCGAAACCTCCCAGCTACCTTCTAGCAGCTCCCGCGTCAAATAAACGTGACCTTGCGACAATCTCATCAACAGAAGACTGCAGAGTTCTTAGCAACAAACGCAGTCTCAAGGTAATTTTATAAATGTATAAAGTTCATGATGGGACACTGATCTGTCCTATCAGGGCTGCCTTAAAATAGCAGTTCCCTTGCAGTGCCAAATGAACACCAAATTGGGTAAAACATTTCAAAATAGCGCAACGGTTAACCGTACTCTCAAAAACAGGAAATGGCAGCTACAGTTGACTCTTCATTACACTCCGCCCCCCTTGGTTACTGTTGACCACACAGCCAATCCCATTACAGGACGTCCCATTGGAATGATTTGGAGAATTATACTATTTTATAGTTATTACATGATTACACATCAACTCATTTTAGCTATACATTGAATTAAAATTCTAAAAGAAACAAATTTTTTTTTTACAAATTTAATTTATTAATTGGAAAAATGTCTTATGTACGACGTAAAACAGTAACAGTTCTTAAAGCATTTCGAGTGATAGCTTGTGTGCAGTGTTGGGTGTAATTGGATTACAAAGTAATTTGTTACTGTAATCTAATTACATTTAAAATTATTGTAATCAGATTACAGTTACTGATGTTCAATGAAAGTAACTACTTTAAAGTACATTACTTAGGTTACAAATATTATGGGTAATACAATTAAAATGTGAAATCCTTTTTTTTTGTACGTCTCTTTGCATTTCTGCGACAATGAACGAGGAGAAAATAGATTTTATTTAGAATTTTTTAAGCGGAAAAAGAAAAGTAACTTAACGTAAAAGTAACTTAAAAAGTAACTGTTTTAGAAAGTTACTTAATTAGTAATGTGATTACTTTTTTACATTAAGTAATCAGTAATCTCATTATAATTTTAGAGAAGGTAGCAATTTGTAGTGGATTACTTTTTAAAGTAACTTACTCAACACTGCGCATTCATTCAGTGCATTCATTGGTATTTTAGTACGACGTTCACATTAACGGCAACAATTAACGGTTATGAACATCATACGGTTCCGGTATTTTGATAACATTTTATTTTGCAGTGTCCTCGTAATACATATTACATGTATTGACTATAGTGATAACAGTAAATTATGCATAATATTATTTTAAATTATTATTAATTAATAATATTATTATATATTATTATAAAGTAACTAACTCTAATCCAAACCACAACCGTAACCCTAAACCTACTATAAGTACATGTTGTTAATTAACATTACTCAGTACTTTCTTACATAATTACACTGTTAAATAAAGTGTAACAAGTATTTATTTTCAATTGTTGGTTCTTGTATCCCAACCGTAATTACAAATAAAATCGTTAGTTAGCATAGCATCTACTATGACCTGACTCGATACATTATTATTTAACATTTGCGAACATGCAGGTATCCTTAATGATGTTATACATTTTCATTTTGGGAATGATGGCTGCCACAGCGAGCCTAAAAGATTTATTTAAAATTCGTTGGCGTTTAAAACGGCCGATATTTACCTGTATTTTAGGGTAGTTTAATTAAATTCCTTTTAAAACTATGCAAACACACAGAACTTACTTTAGAAAAGAGCAAAAGCTTGCCCGACAATATGACGTTAACATTTGCTGACGTAGGATTGGTCAGAAACATTGAAGGCGGGGCTTAACGAAGTGTCAATTACACTTAAATACTGCACTGGTAGCTCTGGTCTTTGGGGGTTAGTAAATGTATACATTTACTTTGCCGAGATATATATATAAAAAAAAATTAAGTTTTATGTTATCATTGAAAAATTTGCAATGAACAGCTGGAACTGTTGAATTATTATACGTGCTAATTACAATGATCGAATTTCACTGCATGTTCTCACACTGGAAACGTTTCGCGCTGGTAAATCAACAGGATGAAAATGTGTTTAATCAGATTGTCTGTAATATATTTATCCTTGATTTCCACAATAAAAGTCAACATGAAATCAAAATGGACTTTCCCATTCCTGGTATTATTGTGCTCTATTCATCAGTGCATGTTATTCCTAAAAGAAGTGTTTGCCTATTAAATTTAATAGCTTGCTCCGCCTCTAAAACAACTTTTCTTTTCCGCTGATGTCACCAAGGCCGTGCAGACTATTGGTTAATGTTAATAGCCATTTAGGCAATCTTTTAGCAAAATCAACTACCTTTTTTACTCCTTGAATATCATGTTTCACTTGGAAATATAATAATGGAAGTAAAGTGGCTTTTGAATGCAGTTTCGTGTTGACCTTAAATTCAAGAGGTCATGTATTCATGCAAAAATAAAACATTGCACTGATGTTGTCTTAACATACATTTTATTCACACCTAGTACATATTTACATAAATATCTATTTATAATAGTAAAAACCAAAAATAAAAATATAAAAGGTAAAAACCTAAACAAAACAAAAACCAAATGAAAAATTTACTTAAATTAGCTGAATCCTAATTTGATCAACCTATAAGCACATTTAATATATTTAGCAGTTGGTTAGCAAAGAATACAATTTAATAAACCAAAAAAAGGAAAAACAGGTCCAAACTTTTCTAGAGATCGTAACATAAAGGCCCAGAATTGAGGTGGAACACTATATAATAATAATAATAATAATAATAATAATAATAATAATAAATATAGCTGCAAGCAGCAATTGTCGGGGTTCAAGCCTTTTAAGAACTTTCAAAGTATGCAAAAAAAGGTTTGTATTTGTATATGTACTTTTTAAGTTGCTGAATTTGAATGCAGTTTCATGTTGACCTTAAATTCAAGAGGTCATGTGTTCATGCAAAAATAAAACATTGCACTGATGTTGTCTTAACATACATTTTATTCACACCTGGTACATATTTACATAAATATCTATTTATAATAGTAAAAAAAAAACCTAAACAAAAACCAAATGAAAAATGTACTTAAATTAGGTAAATCCTAATTTGATCAACCTATAAGCACATTTAATATATTTAACAGTTCGTTAGCAAAGAATACAATTTCATAAACCAAAAAAAGAAAAAACAGGTCCAAACATTTCTAGAGATCCTAACATAAAGGCCCAGAATTGAGGTGGAACACTATATAATAATAATAATAATAATAATACATATAGCTGCAAGCAGCAATGGTCGGGGTTCAAGCCTTTTAAGAACTTTAAAAGTATGCAAAAAGGTTTGTATTTGTATATGTACTTTTTAAGTTGCTGAATTTGCAAACTGTTGTTAAATATGACACTGATGTCTTGTGTTCAGCAATTGTGAAACAGGATAATTGTTATGGTGGTCATTACTTTATAACTGTTATAAAGCCACAAAGCACCCAATCACCAAGTTTGAATATGTATTTTGGGAATTATTGGCTTTTGGATACACTTGGTCAAACCCACATGATATTATGCAACCCCTAAATAACTAAAGTTCAACTTTTCTTTGATAATTATTGACCTAGGGAGTCATAGATATAGTTCACAATAGCAGATATTGGATAATATACAATCATTTACACACCATTTATACAGCCATTTTGCTGAAATTTTATTGGCTGCTGGCGGCCATGTTTTTTTATTTGTCTGAGTCATATTGTAGAATATGTAAGCATTTCATTGATAATACAGTTGCAGAGTTATGAGCATTTTTTAGTTGTAGCGCTCCCGATGGCCGAATGTTTTTTCGCAATCTTGCATACAAACTCAAAATGTGCGGTTGTACATGTGTATCAAATTTCGTAACATTTGGCCTTTTTGTTTGGTAGATATTGGTCAATACGTACAAAATGGACGACGCCTGACCCATTCATTGGCTTGTATCTTCACAACGCTTCGATGAATCATAATTCCTTTGATACATTTTTGTCAGGAGGGTTCATGGTAGATACACACCAATTTTTGTGTGAATCGGACATACGGCCTGGGAGGAGTTTGAAAAAGTAGGTTTTTCGAATCATGCAAATTAGCGCAAAAATATAGATATACGTTTTGTTCGTCTTGAGCCAAGGAAACCAATGATGTAAGACACTTGAATGTGTTTAGGAGTTATGGGCCAAAACATAAACATCATCACTATAGCGCCACCTTGAGGCCGATCGGGCCAAACTCTGGGGGATTACCTTCCCTCAAAATTTTCAGCTCTCTACGATTTACGGTTTGGTCTACATGATCTGTTTTATTGCAGAATAATAATAAAAATAAAAATAATTAAAATTACAATAGGGTTTCAGCCCTTGGGGCTTGAACCCCAAATAAACATAGTGAAAGATCCATCTTTCACGCACCAAAAATGATGTCATCGTTCTTGACTTATCCTTGCCAACATTTCCCACTGTCTTCCAGCAGTTTAGCAAGGGGAAAAAAGGCACAAAATGATTCTTTCAAGCCACAAACTGTAAAACACATTATTTGGTTTCAGGACTTAATAACACACAGCTGCAGTAAACAGTCATTACACTCAACAGGAGCTGAAACGGTCAAAAAACAGGGTTATGGAGCTATTGAAAAGTGGAAATCTGGATTATCGAAGGGCAAAGGCCTGCGGGGGGAGTCGGGTCCTTCACAGCACAGTGTAAAAGATTAAAGAGTCTGTGCTGAAGTTCATGGGAATTCCCATTAATGCACTCCTGCAATAAGACAAACGGAGGCGTTATCAAACAAACCACTACAAACCCTTATAAACAACATGCCCATATCATATTTCACATCAAAATCAGTATATATAACCTCGTGCAACCCAGCGTCCACGTGTGTGGACGTTGTATTTTGGCTTCGCTAAACACAACGCATAATTTTATGCGTTGATCTCAGTTCAGGAGACTCTGTGCTGTCAGTTAAGGGTTAAACTTCCAACATACGGAGTCATGTGACAAATAACATGGTGCCGACCACAGCAGAGTTTCTCTTCTTGAGAAACGCCAACAAAACAACATTTTGTAAATAACCTCATTAAGTTTTTACACTGAAATCTGTTTAAATCAAAAGATCAGAGTCTCTAGTTTCATCCGATATGCCATTTTTTAAATTTTATCGATTTATCGCGAAACGGCGCGCTGGTAAACACAATGACCACGTATGTGGACTATAGGCTCATTTTCAGTTAAAAAATATTTACTGTGGATTATCACATTGAGAATCAATGGATGCATCCAAAAGCTGGAAAATGTGTTTTTCAGAGGCGTTATATGGAGTTATGATGAAAATAAGATGCATTTCAAACTGTTCTGAGACCAGTGCAGACAGACAGCACACTGGAGGTTAAGTCATGCACTAAATAGGGAGCATCCTATAGCTCTCCTATAGCTGTTCTGAGACCAGTGCAGACAGACAGCACAGTGGAGGTTAAGTCATGCACTAAATAGGGAGCAAGGGAGCATCCTATATCTCTCCTATAACTGTTCTGAGACCAGTGCAGACAGACAGCACACTGGAGGTTAAGTCATGCACTAAATAGGGAGCAAGGGAGCATCCTATAGCTCTCCTATAACTGTTCTGAGACCAGTGCAGACAGACAGCACACTGGAGGTTAAGTCATGCACTAAATAGGGAGCAAGGGAGCATCCTATAGCTCTCCTATAACTGTTCTGAGACCAGTGCAGACAGACAGCACACTGGAGGTTATGTCATGCACTAAATAGGGAGCAAGGGAGCATCCTATAGCTCTCCTATAGCTGTTCTGAGACCAGTGCAGACAGACAGCACACTGGAGGTTAAGTCATGCACTAAATAGGGAGCAAGGGAGCATCCTATAGCTCTCCTATAACTGTTCTGAGACCAGTGCAGACAGACAGCACACTGGAGGTTAAGTCATGCACTAAATAGGGAGCAAGGGAGCATCCTATAGCTCTCCTATAACTGTTCTGAGACCAGTGCAGACAGACAGCACACTGGAGGTTAAGTAATGCACTAAATAGGGAGCAAGGGAGCATCCTATAGCTCTCCTATAACTGTTCTGAGACCAGTGCAGACAGACAGCACACTGGAGGTTAAGTCATGCACTAAATAGGGAGCAAGGGAGCATCCTATAGCTCTCCTATAACTGTTCTGAGACCAGTGCAGACAGACAGCACACTGGAGGTTAAGTCATGCACTAAATAGGGAGCAAGGGAGCATCCTATAGCTCTCCTATAACTGTTCTGAGACCAGTGCAGACAGACAGCACACTGGAGGTTAAGTCATGCACTAAATAGGGAGCAAGGGAGCATCCTATAGCTCTCCTATAACTGTTCTGAGACCAGTGCAGACAGACAGCACACTGGAGGTTAAGTCATGCACTAAATAGGGAGCAAGGGAGCATCCTATAGCTCTCCTATAACTGTTCTGAGACCAGTGCAGACAGACAGCACACTGGAGGTTAAGTCATGCACTAAATAGGGAGCAAGGGAGCACTATAGCTCTCCTATAACTTTTCTGAGACCAGTGCAGACAGACAGCACACTGGAGGTTAAGTCATGCACTAAATAGGGAGCATGGTCCTAAACTGTGTAGGGTAGATTACTTCTGAAATGTAATCTGGTACTGATTATAAATTACACAAATAAAATATTCAGCATCATGATATTTTAGATTACTCTTTTTAGGTAATCCAATCAGATTACTTTTGGATTACTTGTTTTGCATTGCATGTTTTGATGCAAATCTAATTTTAAGTTTAGTACCAATTTATACTCCTTTACATACTTCCATTAAACATCTGTAAACACGAGTTAACCTGGAGTTCAGTGTCTTGCTTAAGGACACAATGGTGGTGGCTGTGGGGGTCGAACCAGCAACCTTCTGATTACCAGTTATGTGCTTTAGCCCACTACGCCACCACCACTCCTTTGTATGTTCTTGACTGGTTTCATGAGATTCATCCTTTTACTGGAAATCATTTATTTAGCATGAGATCAGCCAGCAGCATGACGTGTCTGCTATTATGGTGTACTGGATGTCATTAATGATGGTCGATCTCGCTGTATCTGGCACAGTAGGGAACCTTCCCAGAAGTGACCGACCTTCCAGAATTCCTCCAAGAGCACAGCGACGACCCATCCAGGAAGTCACAAAAAAGCCAAGGACAACATCCAAGGAACTGCAGGCGTCTCTCGCACCAATAAAGGTCACCGTTCATGACCGCACCATCGGAAAGACACGGGGCATAAATGCCATCCATAGAAGAGTGGCGAGGCGGAAACCACCGCTAACCCAGAAGAACATTCAGGCATTCAGGCTCGTTCAGGCTTTGCCAAAACACACCTTGATGATCCTCAAACCTTTTGGGAGAATGTTCTGTGGACTGACGAGTCCAAAGCGGAACCGTTTGGACGACAGGGGTCCCGTTACATCTGGCAGAATTACACATGAAGAACATCATATCTACGGTCAAGCATGCTGGTGGTCATGTGATGGTTTCGGGATGCTTTGCTGCTTCAGGGCGACTTGCAATAATCGATGGAAACATGAATTCTGCTCTTGACCTGAAAATCCTAAAGGAGAACGTCCCATCATCAGCCCGTGAGTTGAAGCTCAAACGCAACTGGATAGGAGTAAGTCCACCTCTGAATGGCTCAAAAGAAGCCAAATTAAAGTTTCGGAGAGGTTTAGTCAAAGTCCTGACTTGAACCCGATTGAGATGCTGTGGCAGGACCTTAAACGGGCAGTTCATTGCTGCTAAAGGTGGCACAACCAGCTATTACAGTTTTTCTCAGTCGCTTTGGTACATCCTACATTATCAATTGCTTACGTCACGTTGATCAAAATGTATTATAGTGGGTCTCTGTTGAATAGTCTCACCCCCCACAACATTTAGGCATTAGTTCATTGCATAAGTCTTTCCATGCATAAACATTTCCATTAGACTATTTTTCTAAATCTGTCCTGAACTGGTAAATTGCTCCCAGGTGAATCTTGACTTTCTCTAACAAAGGTGCATCTCATGAACCATCAACCGGCATGTATATATATATATATATATATATATATATATATATATAGCCAGAGCGGAACACAATGTTATAATGTCTGACAATGGAAGGACAAGGAATTGGACAGGGTCAACAGCCAGAGAGAAGAAGAGGAAGAGGAGTAAGGCGGTGTGGCGGAGGAGTTGGGAGGCAAAACAGAGGAAGAGGACGTATTTACATTTACATTTATGAATTTGGCAGACGCTTTTATCCAAAGTGACTTACAGTGCAC
>JAVLUX010000035.1:1615000-1620000 GCA_032164185.1 Moxostoma hubbsi
AGCATGCACAATGAAACTGAGATAATACAGGAAATCCACTGACGGAGAATTCTGCTTGAAATGTCACATTTGTGCTTAGATTAAATACAAGTATAATTGACGTGCAGATTTGTTTGGAGTGGGCTTTCTATTTTGTTCTCATACTTTTTGTTGCACTTTATTATCATGCACGACAGCGTGAAGCCATCTTTCATATAAAAAGATGCACTAGGCTTTTTTATTCAGAATTATTCGTCAATGTTAAAGTAAATTGCTTAATCAGTAAGAGAATATTCGGTTAATGCAACCTTTAATACACCATGTTTTTGTGATTATTAGTCATTGCCGAGCCTTTCCATGTTTTAAAGATTCTTGCATGCTGTCTCTAAAGGCTAATATTGTTTATTCCACATTCAAAACTCATTCAAGCTCCTGGATGTTCAGTATGCGGATTGGGATGCTGCCAGATCCGTGCATGCCGATGATCCGTGCCGTGTTTTCCGTCTGGCCTTTATGTCTCTTTGGAAATAGAATAAGCTCGATGTAATTTGACACTTGAACTGAGTGCTGCTGCTCTCCAGCTCATTCTCTCATATAATGACGAGCGAAGAACATAAGATACATTGAACATCACCGCGATATTACGATATTATCATTCATCCTTCAGCGGGATTTATCGGTAAGACACTTTCTCTGCGTGTTTCCATGCTGCGCTGGTTCGGGATGCTGCTTTTGCTCACGGTTCGTGTCCCAACAATGGATCTACTTGTATGAAATAGTTCACCTTTATCCTGCGGGACCGGACCGGGACTCGCGGTGCACGCGATTGTGTGCGGTCTCATCGCGGATCGCGATGCGCAGTGACCAAGATTCGGACGATTAATCGAAACGGGTTGATTCGGATGATTAATTCAGGTGATTCGTGCAATTATTGAGTTTTTCACGCTTATTTTTGCTGCATTTGGTTTGAATGTTTGTACACAATTATTATAATGTTTGTTTTTTATTCTTTACTTAATAATAATTAGGCTACGAATTCATAAAATATTGTTTACGGTGTTCTATTAGCGATTAATAACATGTATTTATTTCACGGGACAGCTTACAAATGCACATTTATTACAAATATTATATGATTATTTCAAATGTTACAATTATAATATGTATAAATAAACGTTGCTCAGTATATATATATATATAGAAGCAATTTTTATTTATAAGAAATTTGTTATATTATTTGTAATAAATGTCCATTTGTAAGCTGTCCCGTGAAATAAATACATGTAATGTGTGTATATTGATCAGTAATAGTAGCTACTATACAAATAGCCGTTTTCATATATGTAAAGTATTTTGGACAAATAATAGTGTAATTTGAATTTGTATATGCTGAAATAAAAAAACTGTAAATTTCTGTATATCAGATTTCTGTATGTGCTACGAGTTATTTTACAGTATAGTTACGATATATGCTACTGATTATACTAATTATAAATCAATAATCAGTATAGTTTCCAATATAGGCTACTAATATAATATTAACATTGTAATGTATAGTAGAGGTCACCAGATAGAGGACTTTGCCTATACTGATAACTATCGGGAAAGGCCGATAACCGATTAATCGTTCGATAGATTGGTTTTCTTATTGATTAATAGAATGATTACAAAAATTCTTAATCTTTCCTTAGTAGGAAGTAGAGGTAGACCGATATATCGGTTTTTATGAAGAATCGGTGCCGATAATTGCTTTTTGGATCGACCGTTTATCGGCAAAAATCAGTCGAAAGTTGTCGATAACTGTCGGTAAAACTATCCGATTTTGCCAATAACGATAGTTTAAAAAAAAGCAACTATCGGCACCGATTAATCGTTAACACCAATATATTGGTCTACCTCTAATGTAAAGTGCTCCTTTTTCTCATAATGTATTTGTTGGAATAATTAAAAATGAAAACTTTATGGTCATATATATGTTGTTCAATACGAGTTAAGCTCATTCGACAGCATTCGTCCCTATTTTATCTTCTAAAAACAGCAAAAATCGAGGTTACAGTGAGACACTTACAATAGAAGTCAATGGGGCCGATCCATACATGTTTATCCCTCCTATCGTGTTCAAAATCTGAATACACCTTTTGCATTCGTGGGTCAGTTTTGACCCGGTGGAGTATATATATATATATATATATACATATAACATATAACTTCCATATTAATTAATTACTCATTATTGCTGAAAAACAGCTCAGTAGTCAAAATCTACGCAACTAAATAAATTTTTTCTATCCAAACAGCATTAAAAAAAAATAGACCCGGGAATGCAAAAGATGTAACAATTGTATAAAAATGTTTATATCTCTTTAAATAAAATAATTCCGTTCATTTTTGTTGTCTTGACAACGTCACAAAGTTTGGCTCCCATATGAATAACGATGTGGTATTTTTAAAATGCCGATTGACCTCTACCGAGTCACAAATGATCCGAACGCGTTAGGAGGGTTGTGTACACGCTGTTTCAAACGCAAGCCACAAGACGTAAACAATATGTGTGTTAACATGTTTTTAGCGTGATAAAATCGACGTAATGTCAACAAACTCTTACGATTCTAAAACGACTGTACAAATGACGATTTAAACAACTTAACAGCTCTAATAACACACACGTTTTAACAGAAGACTTAATGCAAGTGCTTTTATAAATTTATAAGCGCCATATTTCTGCCTTTAAACCCTCCTAAAATTGTCCCCATTCACTTCGATTGGCCCCAGACACTTCTGTCTGAGACCGTCAATCCGCGCATCTCATCACGTGACTTGTTGAGCGCGTTACCGTGGCAACGTAGTGCATGTGGAGGCTTCACGCTGTTCTCCGCAGCATCCACGCACAACTCGCCACGTGCCCCACCGAGAGCGAGAACAAAATATAGCGACCACGAGGAGGTTGCCCCATGTGACTCTACCCTCCCTAGCAACCGGGCCAATTTGGTTACCCCATATGACTCTACCCTCCCTAGCAACCGGGCCAATTTGGTTACCCCATATGACTCTACCCTCCCTAGCAACCGGGCCAATTTGGTTACCCCATATGACTCTACCCTCCCTAGCAACCGGGCCAATTTGGTTACCCCATGTGACTCTACCCTCCCTAGCAACCAGGCCAATTTGGTTACCCCATGTGACTCTACCCTCCCTAGCAACCGGGCCAATTTGGTTACCCCACGTGACTCTACCCTCCCTAGCAACCGGGCCAATTTGATTACCCCATGTGACTCTACCCTCCCTAGCAACCGGGCCAATTTGGTTACCCCATGTGACCCTACCCTCCCTAGCAACCGGGCCAATTTGGTTACCCCACGTGACTCTACCCTCCCTAGCAACCAGGCCAATTTGGTTACCCCACGTGACTCTACCCTCCCTAGCAACCGGGCCAATTTGGTTACCCCACGTGACTCTACCCTCCCTAGCAACTGGGCCAATTTGGTTACCCCACGTGACTCTACCCTCCCTAGCAACCGGGCCAATCTGGTTACCCCACGTGACTCTACCCTCCCTAGCAACCGGGCCAATTTGGTTACCCCACGTGACTCTACCCTCCCTAGCAACCGGGCCAATTTGGTTACCCCACGTGACTCTACCCTCCCTAGCAACCGGGCCAATTTGGTTACCCCACGTGACTCTACCCTCCCTAGCAACCGGGCCAATCTGGTTACCCCACGTGACTCTACCCTCCCTAGCAACCGGGCCAATCTTGTTACCCCACGTGACTCTACCCTCCCTAGCAACCGGGCCAATCTGGTTACCCCATGTGACTCTACCCTCCCTAGCAACCGGGCCAATCTGGTTACCCCATGTGACTCTACCCATCCCCACTGTGTCTCACTGAAACACACATTTTTGCCTGTTTTTACATTGTTCGTGGTAATCAACATTATGCCGCAAATGCTGTCGATTGAGCTTAACCTGTGTTAAACCCGGAATATTCCGTCAAGTAAAAGCAGGTGTTTTAAACATGATCTGTGTGTGTGTGGATTCTGCGGTTTCACCCCTGGACATCAGCGCAGGATGAACGTGAACCACAGAAACCCTTCAACCAGACACAGACCATCTCTCTTGAACCCTCACCAAACTGTATCACTGTTTCGCTGCAGTCATCACGGGTTGAGTCACTGACCAGCCCTTAAATTCCACTTTACAGTGAGCAGACTTTAGTCACCACTGATTGTATTGTGTGTTGCATAATCTGGCATTTGTTCCGTTGTGGTTTATGCATAATTAAAAATGAACTCAAGCGTTGTTCTTGGTAAATGGGGTTTTGCTCGGAGAACTGCGAGTGATAACCGAAGACAACCTGATTGCAGATCAGTGTGTTGATACCGTCAGTGTCCTCTGAATCAGAGGAGGGTCACTCTTTCTCTTACCCTCATTGCAGGGCATTGTGTGTGTGTGTGTGTGTGTGTGTGTGTGTGTGTGTGTGTGTGTGGTGGGGGGTCGTCTGTCCTATTCAGCTGTAGACACAGCAGCCACTGAACAAAAGACTCATTGACACTGGGCAGTGTTATAGCACGTGTTTGTAAGGCAAACCAGTTGAATAATTTGTTAGCACTACGTTTGAGTGTTTAGAGACTCCGCTGGGAACTTTTACAAAGTCGAGACGAGGACGTGCTGAGAAAGGACGAGTACAGTTTATAAGCGAGGGTGGAGTTGTTCTTTCGAATGTACGAGACTGTAAATTGTTTCGTTTCTGTGTGTGTGTTTAAGCAATGTAAACATCTCCTGTCCTGTCTCTTTGTACTCTTAACACTACAACACTCAGCAGCCTCACAGCTACAGGTTATGTGTGTGTAAACTAAACCGAACATCACCTGTACGCATCTCAGTGTCCGCACAGCCGGTTGTTTCCATATGTCGAGGGTAAAACAGGCACCTTTTGTGGTTTTGGATTGTTTCGGGTTTGTGTGCTCAGACGTGTGTGTTCTTGTAATCTCCATTAAGCTAATGTAACTGGAGCTAGCTGATAG
>JAVLUX010000035.1:1625000-1637500 GCA_032164185.1 Moxostoma hubbsi
TCTCTCTGTTATTATGGGCTGTTTGGAGTTCTGACTCCATTGATTTTTTTTCTCTCTCATTCTTGCTCTAGGCTTTGAAGAGCATGTGATTGATGACTGAAGGTGTCGGAATGATCTAGAATGAGAGTGATTTTCCTTCACATTACACTCCAATGCATCACCTCAACACACACACACACACACACACACACACACACACACAATCATAGAGGATTCATTATAAATTCTGTGACATTCCCATATACAAAACTCTCCTGTTAGGAAATGATTTAAGAAAACACAACAGAAATAGCAACCTAGCCAGTATGGACATTGCGTGAATGACTTTCAGAGGGTCAGTGTGAAAACTAAATTTTTGCGAACTTCTACGTTTCGCCACAGTTTCCTGGTGAAATAAATACTTACTCGCTTTTGGCGCCCCCCGCTGGACATTTCACTGGGAAACTCTACCAAAATGTGTAATGAAGCACGAATGAACGTTACTATAACTACATTTTTTGCGAACTTCTACGTTTCGCCACAGTTTCCTGATGAAATAAAAACTAAGAGATTTCACTCGCTTTTGGCGCCCCCCACTGGACATTTCACTGGGAAACTCTAAACACTATTACTCACACATGCTATGTTATGATATCAAAACACTTACTATGTACCATTTACAGTAGTTGGTGCGTTTTGGACACTATCGGTTTGGTTTAGGTTAAAGTTTTAGGTTAGGGAGGTCATTTTTACTTATTAAAACCTGATTACGACATAATTTCACACGCTTTTGGCGCCCCCAGCTGGACATTTCACTGGGAAACTCTAGCAAAATTTGTTTTGAAGCACGAATGAACGTTACTATAACTACATTTTTGTGACCTTCTACGTTTCGCCACAGTTTCCTAGTGAAATAAATACTAAGAGATTTCACTCGCTTTTGGCGCCCCCTTCTGGACATTTCACTGGGAAACTCTAGCAAAATGTGTAATGAAGCACGAATGAACATTACTATAACTACATTTTTGCGAACTTCTATGCTTCGCCACAGTTTCCTGGTGAAATAAATACTAAGAGGTGCTATAACAACTGTGCGTTTTATTCACTTTCACAAAAATAACGACTAAAACATCTGATTATGAGTTTATAAACACTTAATTTTCGCACTATTATTCACGCACGCTACATTATGATATCAAAACACTTACTATGCACCATTTACAGTAGTTGGTGCGTTTTGGACACTATCGGTTTGGTTTAGGTTAAAGTTTTAGGTTAGGGAGGTCATTTTTACTTATTAAAACCTGATTACGACATAATTTCACTCGCTTTTGGCGCCCCCCGCTGGACATTTCACTGGGAAACTCTAGCAAAATGTGTAATGAAGCATGTAAGTTTTGCAAAAATTTAGCTACGGTCACAAAATGTTCATGAGATCTGGCTGCCTTTAAAATCAAACACTGGAATGTATTAATTAGTTAATTATTAATCCACTTCAATTTCATGCTCTTGGGAGCCAATAATATATTGCAAAACTATGTTTATCCTCGGTGCAATAAAAACTGTATTTAATGTTTTTGCAATAAAATACTGTAGACTCAAATCTGGTCTTATAAAATCACGTTACTATACCTACATTTTAGCAAAATTATTTTATGTCGCTCATTGTGCGTATCGCGGCAGTTTCCTGGTGAAATCTGGGGTACGAGTCCTGAAAAGCACGACACGACCCAAAGTATCATAGAAGCAACGCAAAATCTCACATTTGCTTTTTCTGACACTATCGGTTAGGTTTATGTTTAACGTTTTGGGTAGGGAGGTTGTTTTTTTTATTTAAAACTTTATGGGAAGCTCTATGGGGAGTCCTTCTCAGACGACCTCATTGAAACCCTTATACAATCATTCCTCTGATTGGCAATGGTGACTGAGCCCCGCCCCTTCAGGTGTGCAGTTGGCCTATATAAGTGGACACTCAGTCCCCATTTCTTCCGAATTTACTTCCTTCGAGACTGCGACCTTCGTCTTCATATTGGGACCTTTTCAACTTTGCCATCGATATACACTTACAGCGGATGCACGAGAGCTGTGTTCACTGTCTGGGCTTCCACGCAGAAGCAGCTCTCATGGAGACCGACTACCCTCAATGCGAGGGATTGAATCTCCGGATGTTGCTTTCTAGGATCGACCTTGTTCTGAGGGAAGATCCAGCCTCTTTTGCCCTCCCACCCACCTCTTCTGTGTTAAGTCCCGAGGGACAACATGAGGAGGTACGGCCAGGCAGTGAGGTTAAGCTGGAAGAATTAGAGTCTCATGCCGCCACAAGCCTTGCAAGCCCCCCGAACTTCCGATCTAACGTCCTCACCTGTGCAGTATACCTCCGGCCCTCTATTGAAGGGCACGGCCTCATTATGTTTGGCGGCTCTGACAATGGGAATCATGCTGTGTCACTCGCAGCTTCAGGTGAGTGATTCACGGAGGATGTTGCCACCTCTTCCCCCAGCAAGGGTGAAGAACGTGCACACGCCACGGAGCTTATTCGCATCCTCGCGAGGGTGGTTCAAAAGCTCGGTCTTGAGTGGTCCCCTCTAGAAGAGACAGAAAAGTGTTGCCTGGATGAATGGTTTTTGCAAACCAGCCGTCGTCAACAGACCGCTGTCCGGAGGAGCATACCATTATTCCCTGAGGTCCATGTGGAGCTCACAAAGACCTGGTGTGTGCCTTACTCTTCGTGCATTCCGGTCGGAGGTGCTGCCGTCCTCACTAAAGTGGACCACTCAGATGAAAAAGACTACTCCATAGCTTCCCCCCGGTGGAACAGGCAGTCGTAGCTCACCTCTGCCATAATACTGCCATGGGATGGAAATCCCACCCCATCCACCCACCCCTCCAAGCTGTGTCGACTGACGTCCGCACTGGCTATAAGAGCTTATACAGCTGCGAGCCAAGCTGGTTCAGAACTCCACAGCATGTCGATGCTCCAGGTTTTTCAACTGGAGCATTTGGCGCTCAAGCCACAAAAGCTACCACCTAGGCCATCGGCAAAGTGATGAGCAACCTGGTGGTGCGATGGACGCCCGACTTTCGGCAACTGGACAGGGTGCACTCCGATCGCCACAATTAATGAGCATGACACAATGCCTCCAATGGAGCGGGCATCATCTCCTCTCATTGCGGGCCGTCTGAATTTTATAGCGGATCTGTTGTCATGCCAGGGAGCATTATCAGGGGAATGGAGACTTAATCCTCAGACAGTGCACTGTATAAGAACTATATCCCCACTGTCCACTTTGGTACTCCATGTCCCAAGCCAAATGGCCGGTGAAACGGTGCCGAATCAGTCCTGGTTTCTGGAAATGATAGAAATACTGGACGGCCCTCCATGGGAAACCCATCTGAGGAGAGACCTTCTCTCTCAAGCACAGCCAGAGCTGTGGAGCTTACTTGTGTTGGCCTCTGAACGGAGCACAGTGGACGAGCCAGAATTGGCTCAGTCGGCGATGAACACCATTTTACAGGCTGGAGCACAGTCCACGAGATGCTTCTATGCACTTAAATGGCACGTGTTTGCAAACTGGCCCAGTTAATTGCCCCATAGCTGACATTTTGAAATTCCTTCAAGAGCAGCTGGATGCCATCAACGCTCAAGGTTTATGTAGCGACTATCTCAGCATACCACACCCTGGAGGGTGGCTCGTCAATAGGCAAACATAATCTAGTCATTAAGTTCCAAAGGGGAGCGAGGCATTTGAACCCCACTTGCCATGCTATGGTGCCAACATGGGACTTAAATTTGGTGTTGAAGGCACTCACAATCTCCCCGTTCAGGCCATTGGAATCTGTTGGCCTCAATGACCTTCTGGGCTCAGGTGGTTCAATTGCAAGCCGCCTTTCCCCCGCCATTTCATTCAGATGAAGAGCAATCTATGCATATGTTATGCCCGGTGAGAGCATGGCATACGGTACATATGTTGAGCGCACCTGTCAGTTTAAGCTGTCGGATCAACTCTTTATTTGTTATGGAGGATGCGCAAAAGAATGTCCATCTCCATACAAAGGCTCTTCAACTGGATCATTGATAAACCAACTTTTCCAACCATATTGTGTGAGGGTTAATAAACCTTATGTGGCACGGTGGAGGGCGGGGCCGGGTCGTGACTCAACACGCCCGGTCCCGTATTAGGCTAATCAAGCCTCCGAGAGGGTTAAGGACCGATCGCGGAGGACGTGCTTGAGAGAGAGATCGTTCACGGACATATCCGTCGTCCTATGTGTTTGTCTTTTGAGTTTCACATTAAACCTTTAGTTTGTATGTCAAGCCGGTTTCTCGCCTCTTCCTTGCCCGTGAGGGCGAACTTCTTTACATTGGGGGACGGAGGAGCCCAGCCGCCTGGAAGCAGAGGAACGGCCGCCAACCGCAAGGGGAGAAGGGGCTCCTAGCCGACCGCCTGGAGTGGTTAGGGCCGCTGCCAGGGGCGGAGGAGTCTCCTACCAGCTGCTGAAACGTGGTGGAGTTTGATACCGCCAACCGCGAGCGGGGAGGGGCTCGCTGCCGATCGCCTGGAGCAGGAGAACCACTGCCAGGGGCGGGAGAGACCCCTTTGGCTACCCTAGAACGCGGTAGGGCGTTCCGTCCGCCAGGGGCTGGAGGACTGCCGCCGATCCGCCCGGAGAGGACCGCCGCCGATCCTCCCCCAGGGGATGTACGTCAGGCCGGTCGTCCCCAGCCTGAAAGAACGAGGGAGGAATGTGGCATGGTGGAGGGCGGTGCCAGGTCGTGACTCAATACGTCCGGTCCCATATTAGGCTAATCAAGCCTCCAAGAGGGTTAAGGGCCGATCGCGGAGGACGTGCGTGAGAGAGAGAGATCGTTCACGGACATGTCCGTTGTCTTATGTGTTTGTCTTTGGAGTTTCACATTAAACCTTTAGTTTGTATGTCAAGCCAGTTTCTCGCCTCTTCCTTGCCCATGAGGGCGAACTTCTTTACACCTTACGATGTATATCTATATGGTTCATATAGATCCCAGACTACATTAATTTCCATTGGCGCCCACCATGTGGGACTATTCATATAACACTTTAACATGACTTAGAAGTCATCGGCATGTAGCTCCTTAGGAATATCTCTGTTTAGTGTTATAACTCTGGGACTGTAATGTCTCGTGATGGGATATCGTTCCCCATAGTGCGTACGGCAATGTCGAGTGAACTGAATAGGCCAACTGCGCACCTGAAGGGGCGGGGCTCAGTCACCAGTGCCAATCAGAGGATTGGCGGGATTGTCTATGGTTTTGAACAAGGTCGTCTAAGCAGGACTCCCCTTAGTGCTTACGGCAATGTCTCGTTCCCTTCATCTCAGGGAACCGAGGTTACACGTGTAACCGGAGACCATTTTTGGGTCACGTCCCACCATTTGAGAAGCACTGATCTAAATAAATCAACAGTGATCTCTCTTTCTCTGTAGTGGGGGTGAACAGGGGGTCAGACGCCGCAGTAAATGGCCCCTCTGGAGTTTTCCACCCGCGTCTCTGACATGACAGACTGTCCTTAAATGCTACCGCGCACAACTCTCTGAACGAGAGAGACAGACAGAGAGACTCATGTTCTCCTGTCTGTCTGTAACCAGTGCGACAGCTCCTTAATATACTGTGCCTCAGTCTGAATTTAGCTGTGATATACGTCTGACGGATGGGCTGTTTGTTTTGGGTCTGTTTCTTGTGCTAAGCTTCTTTGGTCTGTTTGTTTATGGCTTACATCCTGCCGTGCTGTCCAGTAGATTATGAAATCACTGTCGTGTTTTATGGTAGTGTTTTGTGTAGTTATGGTGCTGAAGTGTATAGCCATGGTGACGTCTGTTTTCATGGAAGTGTTACGTATTTGATGTGTTATCGTGGGGTTTTAATGGTTGATTTTAGGCATTTAATCACAATAACTGATATACTGTATCAGCCAGGCCGGTTCATTGATTGTTACATTGTCATTGTGACAATGTCCTGGACATATTTTACTGCCTCATCAAAAGAAATGAATAATAATTTCTATTTTGCATATGGAAAATGAATACTAGTTTTAGGGCCATTGAGATTGTTTACATTGGGACATTATTTTCATCAGGGTTGTAACTCCTGTCATTCAGGGCTTGTGTGATTGCAAACGGAGAGATTATAACTGGTTGTTGGTTTCTTTCAGGTTAGATGAGCAACTGATGGATTCATAGCTGTTGATTTTCCTGTGCAGATCCGTGGACGCAAAATATATGCAGGTAAACATTTGTAGGTCAGCTGACACCATAATGTGTATGAATGATACGTAAAATTGCTAATTGCATCAGCGCTAACCCTGATGAAATATGCTGGAATGCAAGACAGACACCGACAGAGGACACATACCCCCCCCAAATCCTCAACAGATATACCCCCCCATCCTCAACAGATATACCCCCATCCTCAACAGATATACCCCCCATCCTCAACAGATATACCCCCATCCTCAACAGATATACCCCCCATCCTCAACAGATATACCCCCATCCTCAACAGATATACCCCCCATCCTCAACAGATATACCCCCATCCTCAACAGATATACCCCCATCCTCAACAGATATACCCCCATCCTCAACAGATATACCCCCCCATCCTCAACAGATATAACCCCCCATCCTCAACAGATATAACCCCCCCATCCTCAACAGATATACCCCCCATCCTCAACAGATACCCCCCCATCCTCAACAGATATACCCCCCATCCTCAACAGATATAACCCCCCATCCTCAACAGATATAACCCCCTCATCCTCAAGAGATATAACCCCCCCATCCTCAACAGATATACCCCCCCATCCTCAACAGATATACCCCCCCATCCTCAACAGATATAACCCCATCCTCCACAGATATACCCCCCATCCTCAACAGATATACCCCCCATCCTCAACAGATATACCCCCCCATCCTCAACAGATATAACCCCCATCCTCAACAGATATAACCCCCATCCTCAACAGATATAACCCCCCCATCCTCAACAGATATAACCCCCCATCCTCAACAGATATACCCCCCATCCTCAACAGATATACCCCCCATCCTCAACAGATATAACCCCATCCTCCCACAGATATACCCCCCCATCCTCAACAGATATACCCCCCATCCTCAACAGATATACCCCCCCATCCTCAACAGATATACCCCCCATCCTCAACAGATATAACCCCCCATCCTCAACAGATATAACCCCCCCATCCTCAACAGATATACCCCCCCCATCCTCAACAGATATACCCCCCATCCTCAACAGATATACCCCCCTCCCCATCTTCAACAGATATAACCCCCCCATCCTCAACAGATATACCCCCCTCCTCATCCTCAACAGATATAACCCCCCCATCCTCAACAGATATACCCCCCCATCCTCAACAGATATACCCCCCATCCTCAACAGATATACCCCCCTCCCCATCTTCAACAGATATAACCCCCCCCATCCTCAACAGATATACCCCCCTCCTCATCCTCAACAGATATAACCCCCCCATCCTCAACAGATATAACCCCCCCCCCCCCCCCCCCATCTTCAACAGATATACCCCCCCCCCCCCCGACAGACTCAAAAAATGATTGTAGCTCTGAACATAAATTTACATCGGACCAAAACAACCCAAAGGGGGAAATTGGTTCCCACTTTATTTCAGAAATCCACCACATGCTGCTGCTGTGTGCATATGAGTAACACATGACTGTGTGTTTGTTTGCATATGTTGACATATGACTCATGAATCTGCGTGTGTTTGAGTGTGTGTAATGTTCCCACAGCTGGGGATGTATATTAGGTTGTATAATGGACTGTGTGTGCACTATTATAAGTCTTTATACAGCAGTCAGAACAGTGCGCTATTGTTTAGTGTGTGAAGAGTGACTATTGTGAAAGCAACACTGGAAGATCTATCTCTCTTAGTGCCTGTGCATGCTATTAAATTGTTAATTTAACCCCTTAAACTCTGGTGCATTTTTGGGCTGCCTCCTGCTATTTTTCACACTCAAATGTAAAAGCTCACCATTCACACACACTGTGGACTAATTGCAAAAGAATGGTCTGATTTTTCAGAAAGGTTTTTTTTGTTGTTGTTGTCTTAACTTTATAAGCATTTAATTCTGGTTCTGTTTGCTCTATCTCACTTTGAAAAGTCTCATTTTAGTCCACTAGGTGGCAGTAAGCACTAGAAAAAATACTGTTTTCTCTATCACATTCCATCACAATATACAGATGTGAAATGTAGGGGGCGCTCTAACACATTTTATCCCTCACAGATGTGCTCGTCCATTGACATTCAGTCTAATGTTCAGTTCAAGCAACACCCTCATTATTTCATTGAATATCTCGGCCTCTGAGTGGACTACAAGCTCAATCTAGGGGTCATTAGAAAGCTGAGATCCTCCCCTTTGCGATCACAATAGTCAAATACATATTTTCTGATGATTTGATTTGCATGCTTTTCCTTCTGGATGGCATATTTTGTTCTGGAAATCTAAAATATAACACTGGATTATTCAGCTAAGCAAAGCTCACAGACACGTAATCGTGAATTGTTTTAGGCAACTGCCTAAGGTAAAAGCAGATATGGAGTTTTTAGCTATTTGGGGCTTACAGCAGGAGTTATCGGAGCATAAAAGAGACATTTGTATTTGATGACTTACAAAAATCATATTTCACTTTATGATTCCTTTCGAATTTCAAATCTTGCGAAATGTGGTTTAAGGGCAACAAAATTACCTGTACAGTCACATTTCTGAGAATGAGCGCTTTCATTTGATATGTGACTTGTCCATTTATGTGCAATGCGAAGGACCCCGCCCCCCCCCCCCCCCCCCCCCCCCCCCCCGCCCCCATTACCTCTAGAGGGCACTGCTTTTCAACGTGAATGTTTTGAGGCCTTCTTTTGTTATTTTAAGTAACATAAATGCAGAAGTGGTGGTTATATCTGAGAAGTTCAGATTCTAAGTTTCAAATGAGACTCTGGTTGACTGAACAGTTGCAGATTAGGAGTGTTTAGGAGGTCCGGTAGAAATGGTGACGTGTCGGGCGGCACCGCACGGATTGTGATACACTTCTTGTATCAGTTCACAGTTCACTCAGTCTCTGTACCTCCCTAAACCAGATCTGGTCTGAGAGCGCTGGACTGGCCTGTAAAACCCTTTCCCTCTCACTGTGTGTGTGTGTGTGTGTCTTCCTCTGACAGGAAAGAGCTCATTTCCTGAGGTTGATTTGAATCTGAGCCACAGAGGAAAACCGTTCTGTTATGAAAACACTGACAATTCAGCTTTTAAAACACAGCAGTGAATGAATATTTGAGCTCACGCTCACAAAAAAAGACTGTGCCGGTACCATGGTGCACAATCATCTCTTTAGTCACGAAAAATGTGTGTAAAAATGTAATAATTCTTATTTTAAACTGAGCACGAACCATGGCAGTGAGGATTTCTACACTGAAAAGGGGAAAGTAGCTTTGCTGAAAATATTACTTGGCACTAAAGCAGCACCATACTTGTCATACAGTACTAAAAGATATGCTGTATATAATATGCTAATGTGTTTGCTACTATCTAGCTAGCTGCAAGGTCAAATTTAAGTTGACCAATGACCACAACATAATTAGGACTATATGGACGACAGGTCTAAAGGGAGGCGCTATATCGCAAAATAAGTTTACGTTTAAAACGTTAAAGTCTCCGTCAGGCATATGAGGTCTCATTTGAAAGCTCAGAATCTGAACTTTTCAGACATACCCATCACTTGTGCATTTATGTTACTTAAAATAACAAAATAAGGCCTCAAATCATTTGCGTCGCAAATTAGCGCCCCCTAGAGGTAATGGGGTGTAAATATTTATATGAAAATAAATGTCTTTCACATAGCACCTAAATGGGCAAGTCACATATCAAATGAAAGCTCTCATTCTCAGGAATGTGACTGTATAGTTTATTATGTTGCTGTAATACCACAGTTTGAAAGATTTTCAAAAGAATCACAAAGTGAAATATGGTTTCAGTATGTTATTAAATACAAATGTCACGTTTATGCTCCGATCACTGCTGCTGTTAGCCCCAAATAGCCAAAAACATTATATCAGCTTTTACTTTAGGAAGTTCTCTAAAGAATGAGCCATTTTTTACTTGTCTGTGAGCTCGCTTGGCTGAATAATCCAGTGTTATATCTTAGATTTCCAGAACAAAATATGCCATCCAGAAGGAAAAGCATGCAAAACAAATCATCATAAAATATGTTTTCATCTATTGATCAGTCTATTATGAAAACATCTCAAAGGGGAGGATCTGAACTTTCTAATGATACCTAGATTGAGCTTGTAGTCCACTCAGAGGCCGAGATATTCAATGAAATAATGAGGGTGTTGCCTGAACTGAACATTAGACTGAATGTCTATGGACGAGCACATCTGTGAGGGGTGAAATGTGTTAGAGCACCACCTACAGTTCACATCTGTGTATTGTGATGGAGTGTGTTAGAGCTCCACCTACAGTTCACATCTGTGTATTGTGATGGAATGTGTTAGAGCTCCACCTACAGTTCACATCTGTGTATTGTGATGGAATGTGTTAGAGCTCCACCTACAGTTCACATCTGTGTATTGTGATGGAATGTGTTAGAGCTCCACCTACAGTTCACATCTGTGTATTGTGATGGAGTGTGTTAGAGCGCCACCTACAGTTCACATCTGTGTATTGTGATGGAGTGTGTTAGAGCGCCACCTACAGTTCACATCTGTGTATTGTGATGGAATGTGTTAGAGCGCCACCTACAGTTCACATCTGTGTATTGTGATGGAGTGTGTTAGAGCGCCACCTACAGTTCACATCTGTGTATTGTGATGGAGTGTGTTAGAGCGCCACCTACAGTTCACATCTGTGTATTGTGATGGAATGTGTTAGAGCGCCACCTACAGTTCACATCTGTGTATTGTGATGGAATGTGTTAGAGCGCCCCCTACAGTTCACATCTGTGTATTGTGATGGAATGTGTTAGAGCGCCCCCTACAGTTCACATCTGTGTATTGTGATGGAATGTGTTAGAGCGCCACCTACAGTTCACATCTGTGTATTGTGATGGAGTGTGTTAGAGCGCCACCTACAGTTCACATCTGTGTATTGTGATGGAGTGTGTTAGAGCGCCACCTACAGTTCACATCTGTGTATTGTGATGGAATGTGTTAGAGCGCCACCTACAGTTCACATCTGTGTATTGTGATGGAGTGTGTTAGAGCGCCACCTACAGTTCACATCTGTGTATTGTGATGGAGTGTGTTAGAGCGCCACCTACAGTTCACATCTGTGTATTGTGATGGAATGTGTTAGAGCTCCACCTACAGTTCACATCTGTGTATTGTGATGGAATGTGTTAGAGCGCCACCTACAGTTCACATCTGTGTATTGTGATGGAATGTGTTAGAGCGCCACCTACAGTTCACATCTGTGTATTGTGATGGAATGTGTTAGAGCGCCCCCTACAGTTCACATCTGTGTATTGTGATGGAGTGTGTTAGAGCGCCACCTACAGTTCACATCTGTGTATTGTGATGGAGTGTGTTAGAGCGCCACCTACAGTTCACATCTGTGTATTGTGATGGAGTGTGTTAGAGCGCCACCTACAGTTCACATCTGTATATTGTGATGGAATGTTCTAGAGAAAACAGTATTATTTCTAGTGCTTACTGCCACCTAGTGGAATAAAATGAGACTTTTCAAAGTGAGATAGAGCGAACACAACCAGAATAACATGCTTACAAAGTTAGGACAACAACAAAAAAGTTATTTTTTTATTATTCTGCTGATCATACGGTTATAAACACGTACGCTTGTTTATTATTTATGAATAATTGGAGTCTTTTTTTGTATTATTTGGACAGTTAGTTCACAGTATGTGTGAATGGTGAGAGTTTAAAACGGAGGGTGAAAAATTGTGGGTGGCGACCCAAAGTTGCACGAGAGTTTAAGGGGTTAAATGTGGTATAAACAAAACAAACAATGTTTATAAATGTGTTATAACAATGCATGTTCTACCCAAATTGCAATGATTTCATTTGGCTGTCCAAAACATCACTCTCTGGATAATTGAATGGGGAAAAAAAATAATTTTCATAATAATCAGCTTCTCCCATTTTTAGCCAAATTATGTGTGTTGTGGTAATGAGAATTGACTGCATACAATGTCTGACTTCCCTTTTCATGTTTCAAAGGCCAATTGCAGTTCTGCCTGATTGTTAAACGCTAACTAGTGTAAGTGTGTCTCCAGTTGTGTTCATTAAGACATTTATATCACACACACACGTTTGAGAGACGTGATGTAATGAACATGCGCTGCTGTGATTGTGGGAGCTCTGCTGTAATGTTCCTCACATTAATCCTCTCATGTGTTTCGTGTGCTGTAGAGTCTCAGAGTTTGATGGCTGGTTGGGTCATCGAGGGTCCTGCAGGATGAATTCTTTCCCGCCAATAGACAG
>JAVLUX010000035.1:1640000-1687500 GCA_032164185.1 Moxostoma hubbsi
CTATTCTATTCTGCTCTATTCTGTTCTATTCTGATCTATTCTGTTCTATTGTATTCTGCTCTATTCTGTTCTATTCTGTTCTATTCTATTCTGATCTATTCTATTCTGCTCTATTCTATTCTGATCTAATCTATTCAGCTCCTATTCTATTCTGTTCTAATCTATTCTGTTCTATTCTATTCTGCTCTATTCTATTCTGTTCTATTCTGCTCTATTCTATTCTGTTCTGATCTATTCTATTCTGTTCTGATCTATTCTGTTCTATTCTGATCTATTCTGCTCTATTCTGATCTATTCTGTTCTGATCTATTCTGTTCTATTCTATTCTGATCTATTCTATTCTGCTCTATTCTGTTCTGATCTATTCTGTTCTTATCTATTCTGTTCTATTCTGTTCTGTTCTGATCTATTCTGATCTATTCTATTCTGCTCTATTCTATTCTGATCTATTCTATTCTGCTCCTATTCTATTCTGATCTATTCTGTTCTATTCTATTCTGATCTATTCCATTCTGCTCTATTCTATTCTGCTCTATTCTGTTCTGATCTATTCTGATCTATTCTATTCTGTTCTATTCTATTCTGATCTATTCTATTCTGCTCTATTCTGTTCTGATCTATTCTGATCTATTCTATTCTGTTCTATTCTATTCTGATCTATTCTATTCTGCTCTATTCTGTTCTATTCTATTCTGCTCTATTCTGATCTATTCTGTTCTGATCTATTCTGTTCTATTCTATTCTGATCTATTCTGTTCTATTCTATTCTGATCTATTCTATTGTGTTCTGGTCTATTCTGTTCTATTCTATTATATTCTATTAAACTCTGGTCAATTCTATTCTGTTCTGATCTATTCTGTTCTATTATATTCTGTTCTGTTCTATTCTATTCTGTTCTGTTCTAATCTGTTCTATTCTATTCTATTCTATTAAACTCTGGTCAATTCTATTCTATTCTGATCTATTCTGTTCTATTCTGTTCTATTCTATTCTATTAAACTCTGGTCAATTCTATTCTATTCTGGTCTATTCTGTTCTATTCTGTTCTATTCTATTCTATTAAACTCTGGTCAATTCTATTCTGTTCTATTCTGTTCTGATCTATTCTATTCTGTTCTATTCTGTTCTTGTCTATTCTATTAAACTCTGGCCAATTCTATTCTGTTCTATTTTATTCTGTTTTGTTCTTTCCTGTTATATTATATTTTATTCTGTTCTATGCTTTTCTATTATGATTTTACATGTTGTAACTCTCTTAATAAGCTTTCTCAAATGATCAGTTGAATCTGAATGTTGTGACTGAAAAAGAGTGAAAGTAAAATCTGAGATCTGAACTGAACAATCAAAGCTGTATTTAAAGCGCGTGTGGAATCACATGTTTAATTACACCTTTTACACGCATATATCTCTGTGTCATCTGTGTTTCACTGTAATTAAGACATATGAGACGGCTTCCTGTATGTCTGTGTCTCAAAGTGAAACCGGCCTCAGAGTCGAACCCACCCGAAACCACCATGACCCTGCAGCATGACGATATATGACCAGTTACTGTATGATATGACTGCATGAAACAAACATGTTTGTGTGTTCACGCTCGCTCAGGTGGTGAGTCGTGTGGCGGGACAGCAGGGCTATGACATGGAACTGGGGTATCGATTACTGGCCGTCTGTGCTGCAAACAGGGACAAATTTACCCCCAAATCAGCAGGTGAGTCTCTGATTGTCTCAACACCCTTGTTTGAGGATTCATGAATTGAAGTCAAGAGGGCACTTTAACTATTCGTGCTCCAGCAGCTTTCAGTGGAGAGGTTTTTTTTGGCTGGTGGTTTGAGGTGGTTGTGTTACGGTCTGAGGATGACTCTGTCTGACTGAAAATAGACTGGAGATGGTCTAGACAGGGTGTGTGAGGTTTTTCTCTTCAGTATCCGCTTTAACTTGGAATATCAGGCTGTTGCTATTGTAAAGAAGACTAAAAACAAGTAAAGGCAGCGCAGGTGAGATGAACGTTTATACCGCAGGCAAACTATAATGTGACTATAGGATACATTTCGGATTACCGAATGACATTAACACGTACCGGAAATGTGTTTGATCGTCTGATTATAATTTAAAAGGAGAAACCAGCGTTAAACTCACTTGTAAAAGCTCTCTAGACTTCATTGTGTTTGTCATTTGCAGCTCAAAGTGCTTCACATTTTATAAATTAAAAGTCTAAGGATTAATTAAAATAAATAATTTCAATTTTTTTTAAAATATATTTTAAATGAAATGGACATTTCCCTTTTATAATAAGTAATACTAATAATAAATGATAATAGTAATAATAATTAATATTAATAATAAATAATATGAATAATAAATAATAATAATAATAAGTAATATTAATAATAAATAATAAGTAATATTAATAATAAATAATAATAAGTAATATTAATAATAAATAATAATAAATAATAATAGTAAGTAATATAAATAAATTATAATTATAATTAATAAGTAATAATAAGTCATATAAATAAATAGTAATTAATATTAATAATAAATGTTATTATTTTGTATTATTAGTATAGCATCTTTCATACTTCAAGTGCAGCTCAAAGTGCTTCACATTTTATAAATTAAAAGTCTAAGGAAGTGACAGCATTAAAATAAATACATTATTTCAAAAAAATATATAAATATTTTAAAGGAAATGGACATTTTATATAAGTTATATTAATAATAAATAATAATTAATAATAAGTAATAATAATTATTAATAAGTAATATTAATAATAAATTATCATAATAATAAGTAATATTAATTATAAATTATAATAATTAATAATAAGTGATATAAATAAATAATAATTAATAATAAGCGATATAAATAAATAATAATTAATAATAAGTAATAATAAGTCATATAAATAATTATAATTCATAATAAGTAATAATAATTCATATAAATAACTAGTAATTAATATTATTAATAATAAATGTTATTATTTTTTTATTAGTAGTATAGCATCTTTCATGCTTCAAGTGCAGCTCAAAGTGCTTCACATTTTAGAAATAAGTAAGTAATAAGTCATATTAATAATAATGAATAAGTAATATTAATAAATATTCAAAATAATTAATAAGTAATAATAATAAATAAAAAATTATTTTCACAAAATAAAAAAAAAATCAATATACATATCAACCAAATCATAATAAAAATTTGTATTAAAAGACATTTTAAATAAAAAATAATAATAAAAAGTAAAACATTAATTTACACCAAAGTAAATAACAAATAAACTTTCACACATACACACTACTGCATCTACCAACATATCAACCAAATGCTAATATAAGAAAATAATATGGAAAAATAATTTTAAAAGAATGTAAAAAATAATAATAAAAAGTAAAACATTAATTTACACCAAAATAAATAACAAATAAACTAAAAAAAAATGCTATTTTTACAATATAATAAACACAAATTTTAAAAGAAATTGAATAATAATAATAATAATAAAGACATTAATTTAGACAAAAGTATATACAAAATAAATATTCACACATAATTATAATTTGTCATTTTTTAAAAAAGTCCTTAAATGCTTTTTAAAAGTATGGATTCTCTGTGTGGGGTATGGGATGAAATTAGTCTCAAAACGAATTAACAAATGTGTGCCGTCTTATCCATCAAAGTTAAAGTGAGTGTGTATGTGTGTTTGTAGCGCTGTTGTCCTCATGGTGTGAGGATCTGGGTCGACTTTTACTGCTGCGCCACCAGAAGAACCGACCGCCTGATCCGTCGGTGATGAAGAACCAGATGCAACCAAACATCAGCAACATCAAACCGCTGTCGCACGGGTCAGTTACACACACATACACACTTATTCATACAGTAATGCACATTAAAACTCACTTTTACACCTTTTTCTTTATATTTCCATAGTGATGCACCGTTTCAGTATGACTCTGTCTCCTGGCAACAAAACACCAATCAACCATCTAGTTCTGTCTCCGTGGTAACCACTGTATGGGGTGTGACCAATACATCACAGACGCAAGTAAGAGTGTATTTAAACACACACACACACACACATATATATGTGGATATATATATCATATACAGTCATAACATTGTGTGTTTAGGTGTTGGGGAACTCCATGGTCAACACAAACAGCCATATGAACGCAATGGCAGGGGGTAATGGGGGTATGAACCCGGGGCAGTTTGCTGGGCAGCAGTTTTCCTCTAAGGGTAACCCTAGTCAAGCATACATGCAGCAGGGCATGTATGGGCGACGCAGCTACCCTGGCGGAGGAGGATTTGGGGGCAGGTCAGTGTCTTCTTTTTGTAAATAAATAGGTGAATCTCACAAAATCTTGTTCAAAACAATGTCAAAGGAAAAAATAAGACCCTTTTTTTTATTAGTCATTTGTTCAGGAATCGGACTACACTGGATGAACTGTGCTTTTCATGCTATAGATTCAAAAGAATCGGTTCGTAAGAGTCATTTGTTCAGGAATCGGACTACACTAGATGAACTGTGCTTTTCATGCTATAGATTCAAAAGAATCGGTTCGTAAGAGTCATTTGTTCAGGAATCGGTCTACACTAGATGAACTGTGCTTTTCATGCTATAGATTCAAAAGAATCGGTTCGTAAGAGTCATTTGTTCAGGAATCAAACTACACTGGATGAACTGTGCTTTTCATGCTACAGATTCAAAAGAATCGGTTTGTAAGAGTCATTTGTTCAGGAATCGGACTACACTAGATGAACTGTGCTTTTCATGCTATAGATTCAAAAGAATCGGTTCGTAAGAGTCATTTGTTCAGGAATCGGTCTACACTAGATGAACTGTGCTTTTCATGCTATAGATTCAAAAGAATCGGTTCGTAAGAGTCATTTGTTCAGGAGTCGGACTACACTGGATGAACTGTGCTTTTCATGCTATAGATTCAAAAGAATCGGTTCGTAAGAGTCATTTGTTCAGGAATCGGTCTACACTAGATGAACTGCTTTTCATGCTATAGATTCAAAAGAATCGGTTCGTAAGAGTCATTTGTTCAGGAATCAAACTACACTGGATGAACTGTGCTTTTCATGCTATAGATTCAAAAGATCTGGCTCATAAGAGTCATTTGTTCAGGAATCGGTCTACACTAAATGAACTGTGCTTTTCATGCTATAGATTCAAAAGAATCAGTTTGTATGAGTCATTTGTTCAGGAGTCGGACTACACTGGATGAACTGTGCTTTTCATGCTATAGATTCAAAAGAATCAGCTCGTAAGAGTCATTTGTTCAGGAATCGGACTACACTAGATGAACTGTGCTTTTCATGCTATAGATTCAAAAGAATCAGCTCGTAAGAGTCATTTGTTCAGGAATCGGACTACACTAGATGAACTGTGCTTTTCATGCTATAGATTCAAAAGAATCAGCTCGTAAGAGTCATTTGTTCAGGAGTCGGACTACACTGGATGAACTGTGCTTTTCATGCTATAGATTCAAAAGAATCAGCTCGTAAGAGTCATTTGTTCAGGAATCGGACTACACTAGATGAACTGTGCTTTTCATGCTATAGATTCAAAAGAATCGGTTCGTAAGAGTCATTTGTTCAGGAATCAAACTACACTGGATGAACTGTGCTTTTCATGCTATAGATTCAAAAGATCTGGCTCATAAGAGTCATTTGTTCAGGAATCGGTCTACACTAAATGAACTGTGCTTTTCATGCTATAGATTCAAAAGAATCAGTTTGTATGAGTCATTTGTTCAGGAGTCGGACTACACTGGATGAACTGTGCTTTTCATGCTATAGATTCAAAAGAATCAGCTCGTAAGAGTCATTTGTTCAGGAATCGGACTACACTAGATGAACTGTGCTTTTCATGCTATAGATTCAAAAGAATCGGTTCGTAAGAGTCATTTGTTCAGGAATCAAACTACACTGGATGAACTGTGCTTTTCATGCTATAGATTCAAAAGAACCGGCTCGTAAGAGTCATTTGTTCAGGAATCAAACTACACTAGATGAACTGTGCTTTTCATGCTATAGATTCAAAAGATCCGGCTCATAAGAGTCATTTGTTCAGGAATCGGTCTACACTAGATGAACTGTGCTTTTCATGCTATAGATTCAAAAGAATCGGTTCGTAAGAGTCATTTGTTCAGGAATCGGACTACACTAGATGAACTGTGCTTTTCATGCTATAGATTCAAAAGAATCGGCTCGTAAGAGTCATTTGTTCAGGAATCAGACAACACTGGCTACACTGTGTGTTTTGTGATGTAGATTCCACAGACAGACAGACAGACAGATAGATAGATAGGTCTATGTTTAGTGTAGTTCTAATCTCTTTCTCTCTTTCACAGTTATGGGGGCGGTCCTAACCCCGCAGGTGGGATGGGCATGTCTTCAGAGACACGCCCCCATTCTGACTTCAGCCAACCAGCTGCTGCCGCTGCTGCTGCTGCTGTGGCTGCTGCTGCTGCTACGGCAACAGCCACGGCCACTGCAACTGTTGCCGCCTTACAGGAAACGCAACACAAGGACATGAATCAGTACGGCCCGGTAAGAACTTTTATATTCATGATACCAAATGAGTTTTATTATACAACAATGTTTTGCTTGATGCACTATGTGTGAAATTCCTTTGTTTGTTTGTGTTCTAGATGTGTTCGTCTTTTCAGATGGGACCAACCCAGACGTACAGTACTCAGTTTATGAATCAGCCTGGCCCCCGGGGGCCCCCTGCCATGCCCGGGGCCATGAACACAGGGGGCATGAACATGGGGCAGCCTCGAGGGCAGATGGGACAGATGGGGCAGTACGGGGGTCATCCTCAGAGGATGCCACAGCAGTGTTACGGTCCCGGGCCACGCCCCATGCAGGGGGTGAAGAGACCCTATCCGGGAGAGGTGAGGGAAATTACATCATCTTAGTCATTAAATTACTTTTAGCAAAACGAAACATAAATATAAATATTTTTTACTATAGTGACTTTACCCATTTAATATTTTAAAATATGCAAATTAGTCATCTTAATAAATATGCACACTTTGCATATTATATCATAAAGCAGACCCCACTGAACTTTTATTTTTGTTTTAAAAATAAGATATACAATAAAACTTTAAGTATAAGGTTTTAAGATTTTTTGTATGTTCATCATAAGATTGTAAATGCATATAATATTATTTAGAAATTATTGGAAAATTTTTGTTTAAATTTTGTTTTTTTTTTCTATAAAATGAGACCAATATTTAGCCATTTTTGCAATTGCAGAATGTAAAATGTTAAAAACGGTTTAATATAATATTTATAATTTAAGTTATAATAATACAAATACATATTTCTAATAAATACATTTTTTATTTGTATGTTTATCATAAGATTGTAAACATATGTAATATTATTTATCAAGTATTTAATTTGCTTTTATTTGAGGCTATTTCTATCGGATGATAATATTTTGTAATTTTTGCAATTTAAAAGAGTAAAAGACTTTTAAAAAGATTTCTAACTGTTTAACATCATTTTTATAATTTCATTTATAATAAAAAATATATATTTAAATATTTTTTAATTTGTATGTTTACCTTAAGATTGTAAACAAATGCAATATTATTTATGACCGTTTAATATAATATTTATTATTTAACTACTATATAAAATTGTTATATATTGAAAATAGTTTAACATTTAAATGTTTTATTTGTTTGTTCATCATGAGAGTTTAAAAGTATTGTAACTGTTTTATTTTATTTAGGGTGTTTTCTGTTAAATGAGACCAATATATTGCAATGTTTGCAAAGTTTAAAGCATTAAAGAAATATATATTTAACTGTATAATATTTATAATTTTAGATAATTTTATAATGCAACATTTAAAAAAATAAATAATTTGTACGTTTAACATGAGATTGTAAACAAATGTAATGTAATTTATTATTTATTTATTTATTTTAGGGTTTTTTTTTCTATAAAATGAGACATATTTAGTGATTATTTAAATTGCAGAGTGTAAGGGGTTAATTTTTTTTAACTTATTTATTATACAAAAAAATTATAATATATTTTTTTTATTATTATTTGTAAAATAATCCTAAAATTATTAACATGCATTATTATTTATGAAGTATTGTCATCTTTTTTTTTTTGCCGTTTTTGGCGTTTAAATGAAATGTTTGTTTTTCTCCAGGGGAACTATGGAGGGCAGCAGTATGGAAACGGGCAGTTTTCCTCTCAACAGGGGCAATACCCTAATTCTACCCCTACCAGAGCCCTGTCCTCGCCCCATTACCCCACTCAGAGAATGCCAGGACAGCCCGGGACTCCAGAACTATACCCGTCCAGTGGCGCGGGACAGTTCTACAAGGTCCATTTAAGAAGCCTCTAGAATACTAAAAGTTCTGTAGATATTCTGATACTGGGAACCATGCATTTGTTTATGCCAACCTAGTCAGCATATGTGGGCACTCAGCTCAGTATGCTTTGCACTTACATATGTGTCTCTCTCTCCGTCTGTATTGTAGGAGCCCAATAATAACTGTAACACAGTGAACCCTCAATATAACCAGCCCAACATGTGCGGGGTGAGATAGCTAGATTAGCCATTGATTACTGTGGATTCGTTTAATGGTTTCTAGTTATTTGTCTGTCGAAGGTTGTGGCTTCATGTTGGTTTGTGTTCCGTTGATGGTTTGTAGCCTGCGCGGTCGATGGGCGGATACCCCCACTCTCCCTTGCCGGGCAATCCCACGCCCCCTGTGACTCCAGGAAGGAACATACCTCCGTATATGTCACCAAACCAGGACGTGAAGCCGCAGTTTCCTCCTGATATTAAACCCAACATCAATGCGCTTCCTCCACCTCCAGGTACGAGCAGCAACTGAACACTTTTAGTCGTAATTTACCATTTCAAATGCAAAATATGACATTTATGATCGTCTTATAGTTTCAGGATCGTTGTCTTGTTTCCTAGGTAACTCTAACGAGGAGTTGCGCCTGACGTTCCCGGTTCGGGATGGTGCGGTTCTGGAACCGTTCAGACTTGAGCACAATCTGGCTGTCAGTAATCATGTCTTCCACTTGAGACCCACCGTATACCAGACACTCATGTGGAGGTGAGACTACATCACATACATTATCTTGTTACAGTAACGTGAATATATATCAAAATCAGGCTGATTGGGGACCAGGCGTGCGTTGTTCCAGCCCGGCCCCTCCCTCCTCCACTCTACACTCCTCCCGGCATCCATCTCCGGGGAGGGCATGACTTGCGCCCACTGCCGGCAGGTAAACCCCGCCTTCCTCGACCTGGGAGGTGACAGGAGGTGAAAATTATTTTTTTTTAAATTAAATAAAATAGGCATGGGAAAGGCCAACACGGAGCGACGGCGAGAGAGAGAGGAGAGAGAGAAACTCCTAAACCCTCTCAGGCAGACGGCAGCCGCTCCTCCCCGGGCGGATCGGAGTCAGACCTCAAATACATGATACGGACTCAATGATGACTCAAATGGCACAGAATGAAAGGTGCCAAATACATGACACAGACTCAATGATGCCTCGAATGGCACAGAATGAAAGGTGCTAAATACATGACACAGACTCAATGATGACTCAAATGGCACAGAATGAAAGGTGCCAAATACGTGACACGGCCTCAATGATGCCTCAAATGGCACAGAATGAAAGGTGCCAAATACATGACACAGACTCAATGATGACTCAAATGGCACAGAATGAAAGGTGCTAAATACATGACACAGACTCAATGATGACTCAAATGGCACAGAATGAAAGGTGCCAAATACGTGACACAGACTCAATGATGACTCAAATGGCACAGAATGAAAGGTGCCAAATACATGACACAGACTCAATGATGACTCAAATGGCACAGAATGAAAGGCGCCGAATACATGACACAGACTCAATGATGCCTCAAATGGCACAGAATGAAAGGCCCCAAATACATGACACAGACTCAATGATGCCTCGAATGGCACAGAATGAAAGGTGCCAAATACATGACACAGACTCAATGATGACTCAAATGGCACAGAAAGGCGCCAAATACATGACACAGACTCAATGATGACTCAAATGGCACAGAATGAAAGGCCCCAAATACATGACACAGACTCAATGATGACTCAAATGGCACAGAATGAAAGGCGCCAAATACATGACACAGACTCAATGATGACTCGATGATGAAAATCTTTGTTATCGTTGCTTTTTTTATGATATTTTTAATTATAATTGTCTGTGCAATGTTCTTTAAAAAAACACAAAATTAAGAGGATGCATATTTTAAAAAAAATTAAATGTTCACAATGGTAATATGTCTTTCTGTAACAACAACAACAACAGTCGAAGGTGCAATTAAAAGACAACAAATTAAAAAAAGCTGTTGTAAAATTAACGAAAATGTTTATATTGAGTTTTTGTTTTAGTGTCCGCTAACGATAATAACACTGAATTTGAAGCGGTTGTAAAATAACCAATAAACACACACTTCCAACATCAGCTGAATTCTGTGCGATTCTTAACATGGCAAATTGTTTCAGGTCTGATCTGGAGCTGCAGTTCAAGTGTTATCATCATGAGGACAGACAGATGTACACTAACTGGCCGGCGTCGGTGCAGGTCAGCGTCAATGCTACACCTCTAACCATCGAACGCGGTGAAAAGACTTCACATAAACCCCTGCATCTTAAACACGTGTGTCAACCCGGACGCAACACCATCCAGATTACTGTGACGGCGTGCTGTTGTGTGAGTATAAACACACAAGTATGTAAAACAATGTGTTTTGACATAAGATAAGCAAAGTTTAGTGAGGTTTTACTTAAAACGGGGGGGGGGGGGGTTGGCGACGGCGACGATGTGGCAAGAGTTGAATTCAAATCCGAAACAAGATTATTTTTCTTACCCCAATAATTTTTTGTTGTTTTAAGTAAAAACCTAATTAACTTTTGTTGAAAAAAGACTATCTTGTGTGTTACTTGAACTTCGGGCACTTTTATGAGAAAAAAAAATTATTGTCAAATTTCTTGACAATAAAAAGTCTTGACCAACACAAAATAGGTATTGTTTGAAATCTTAAAAGCTCTACTTTAAAATGCATGGAGGCATCATTATCAAAACTGAACAAGTGCTTTGAAATTTGCAGACAAATCAGAAATAGTGAAATATACGTCTTTGACAATTATGTCGGTATTGCTTATGTGCCAAGTTTTTGCATATTGCTTCAAGATAAATAAACGGAACATTTAATATCACATATCATTATTTAGAGGAGGTGATTATCTTTCAAACGAGTCCACACACAAGATAATCAGATGTACAGATCATTAGATAATCCACAATGATGACTCAATGATGCCTCAAATGGCACAGAATGAAAGGTGCCAAATACATGACACAGACTCAATGATGCCTCAAATGGCACAGAATGAAACTCATTCTGTGAAATCTCATGAGTAAAATCATGTCTGCATGCTATGCAAACCTTTAGTCATTGTTGTGTTTGCATGTGTAATTAGTTCTTATGGACAATTATTATGTTTTTATTTGTTTGGAGATGTTTTTGGACATTATGATACATTTTTATAACTTTTGATCGCTTTGTCGTATCAACACAAAAACAAATCTCAGTTACAGTTGATATGATTGGGAACAAAACAAAAGCAGTTTTTCCGAGCCACCTTATATATATATATATATATATATATATGAGAAAAAACTAATTTAACGCGTTAAAAAAGCATTTTTTAACGCGTTATTTTTTATCAAATGAATCGCACTGAATTAACGCGTTAAAACGACAGCCCTAACAGTTATATATATATATATTATTTGTAATTTTTTAAATATAATTATTTTGAATTATTGTATCATAATATATTGAATTATTGTTATTTTAGAGGCATTCTCAGCAAATATTTATATATACAAAAATTCAACTAAATGAATCGGCACACCATGTTATGATGTTGATTGACAGCCCTAGTATAAACAAGACTTTGCAATGGTAAACTTGCAATTTTTTTGCAAACATCAAAATTAATATCAGTAAAGTGAACAGCAATAATGCAAAAAAATGTATGAAGGTTTTAATCATATTTTCACACCTTTTGCATAATTTGGCAAAATCACAACTTGATTGGAAATGATGCTTCTCAGGGAAATGTTAGTCTGTCAAGAAATCAAGAAAATCGATAAAAATAAAGTTCTACTTGTCCTCTGCGCTCCAGTGAATGTTGTGCGAGCGTTGCATAATGGTTGTGTTCTCTCTGCAGTCGCACCTGTTTGTCCTTCAGCTGGTGCATCGGCCGTCGGTTCGATCCGTCCTGCAGGGTTTACTGAAGAAGAGACTCCTCACAGCAGAACACTGTGTCAACAAAGGTACCAGAAATGATCAAAATAAACAGTTTTATTGGCCATCCACGACAGTACTCACAACAACACTCTCTTTGCAGTGAAGAGGAACTTCAGCAGTGCGGCGGTCTCGGTGGGCGGGGCCTGCCTGAGTGGCGAGGATGGGGTGGAGCAAACGGCCATCAGAGTGTCCTTAAAATGTCCAATCACGTTCCGACGCATTCAGCTGCCGGCGAGAGGCCACGACTGCAGACATGTTCAGGTCAGTCGTTTACATGGAACATGCATTTATATCAAGTGTTATGATAACGTTGTGTAAATGTTGTATCAGCGTTGAGATCATGTGCCGACGTCGCTTTCTCTTACAGTGTTTTGACCTGGAATCGTATTTAGAGCTGAACTGTGAGCGAGGAACGTGGAGATGTCCAGTGTGCAAGTAAGAATCATTTTATCCTTTCCGTCTGAGAGTTATACAGAGCTGCTCTCGTCAGTGTCGATCATGTTTTATTTCTGGTTTTAGTAAAACAGCTCTGTTGGAAGGTTTGGAGGTGGACCAGTACATGTGGGGAATCCTGAACGCTCTACAAACGTAAGTGTGTCCTGATAATTCACAGTTAACACTAATGTGAGTCGGCAGTGTGTGTACACAACCACCCTACAATGTTAAACGTCCACCAACTCTTTCTTATATTTCTATTCGTCAAAAACAGTTGACGGACTCCGCCCTATTATCATAGCTCCTCCCCTGAGTGATCTACACACAGTCCTGGAGCAGATACAGTGAGAAGAATAATGTCTCATAAGTGTTCTGTTGTTGCTATAGTAACCGAAGCAGGAGCTGTAAAGGCACAGCCCTCTTCCTGAAAGGGGGCGGGGAGCAACAGCTCATTTGCATTTAAAGAGACACACACGAAATCAGCGTGTTTTTGATTCCACCCAAAAAGAGGTGTTTATAACGTGATATTGTAGTGTTTACATGTAACTCCAGATCCATGTTTTATGTTTAACATCATACTGTGATGTAAGCACGTATGATCAGGTGATAAGGGAAGCGAGGGAACCAAGGAATAAACCGCGCGTTCGAGAACAGCTCTTCCTGTGTATGTTGAGTTTATTTCATTTAAACAAAGCAAGACACTACATTTTGGCGACGAATGATGCGAGATGTAAGTTTATCACGAAAATCATAAACAAAAAACAAAAATCAAACAACAAAACTGTTTAAATCACACGGATCGCGAGATGACGACTCTCCCTCATTTTCCTATGTTCGATTTTCACACCGAACCCAGCTCAGTCGGCTCGAGATGGAAAAAATGGCAGAGTCGATTTGATAACTATCTACAAGCATTCAGTATTGAAGAGGACAAGCAGAAACGAGCCCTCTTACTACATCACCTGGGACCCGATGTGTTCGACATTTTTGAAACGCTGCCAGAAACGGGAGACGACTACTCTACAGCGGTGAGAAAGCTAGACACGTATTTCTGTGTATTCACAAGTGGAGATTGCAGGAGTACCAGTGAAGGTCATCATCGATTCTGGTGCAAGCGTAAATATTGTTGATGATACTACATATCACAAAATAAAACAAAAGATAAAATTAAAACCATCAGATGCAAAGATTTTCGCATATGGCTCTTCCGCTCCCCTTCCACTGAAAGGAAAATTTCAAGCCAAAGTCTGTTTCAACAGAACGGACATAGCAACCACGTTCTGTGTGATTGATGGTCATTCAGGTTCTCTGCTGAGCTACAACACTGCAACAGAACTTGGAATTCTTCAAATAGTCAGTGCAGTATCGGCCAAACCAGCTGAAGCTCCCACTGTCAATCAATTACTTGAAGAATACAAAGACCTTTTTGAAGGAATCGGAAAGCTGAAAGACTTTCAAGTGAAGTTACACATACTGTAGATGAGACAGTAAAACCTATAGTACAAGCACACCGACGAATTCCATTCCATATCCTTTTAAACATCCTGCAATATTTGCCAAAAACGCCTAAAAAAGGCCTACCCAAATTAAAATGCATGCTGTTCTTGAACCCTTTGGAGTATATGCATGCTTTTGGTCTCTTTTGAAAGGGGAGACTTTGAGGTTTGTTCCTAAATAGTCAGAATCACTGTAAGTCTTACTTGTATTGAGTAATTGAACTTTGAACACACTCAAAAAGGGGAAATAAACTCCGCCTACATTTTTTTTTTTGTAAAAAGATGCCTGCAGATAACTACAGCTGGGAGGACATAGCTGGAAACACAATTAGATCACAGCATGAAGCCTTACCAAACCCAATATAAAATTTGATAACAATACTTTAGAAAATGAGTGTTTTACACATGTTTATCCAAGTGTATGTATAGGCTTCAAGGATATTGATACCTGGCCACACCTCTAAAATGCACCGACTGGCTCAAATGACCTGTCCATCTAAAGTCCAGGGGTCAGCGGACATTTTGACATAAAAATATCTGTAAAGTTTACATGTTCAAGGTAGCTTCATCAAAGAATGCGAAGTTGTGTTAGCTCTGTCGGTTAGCTCGAAATGCTACGTCTATACTACGTGGGTGTTTATTGATATATAAATGTGTTATGGACCAAAAACTTTGTTGAATTGGATTGTATGGACCCTTTACAGTGTAACTAAACCATTTTTGATGGAATGAAGTGGATCAGTAGAGTAAGATGAGCATTATAAGTGAGTTTCTACCATTTTGTATTCATTTATTTTGCTGTAAGTGGTCTGAGAAATACACCGATTGTACCCGCTGTGTTAAGTGTATATTAAAATGGTTTACATCGTTCGAATCACAAGAGTCTCAGCTTTCCAATGATGTAAGATATGTTTATCTTTTAATTTTTGAGTTTTTGCATATCGCGAAGTTATTGCGCAATAGACCCGTCGGGCTGTTAAAAGGATATCAGAAAGAAAGTGGAACAAGAACTTGAAAAACTTGAACAACAAGGTATCATTGAAAAAGTCAGTGGCCCGACACCATGGGTATCACCTATAGTTGTCACACCAAAACCCAAAAATCCTGACAGTGTGCGCATATGTGTGGATATGAGAATGCCCAATTGCGCCATTCAAAGAGAACGTCATATCACCCCAACGGTAGATGATTTGATACACGACTTAAACGGAGCTGTACTGTTCACAAAGCTTGATCTGAATGCTGGATATCATCAGCTTGAACTAAATCCTGATTCCAGGTATATAACAACATTCACGACTCATGCAGGTCTCTGGAGATACACTCGTTTGAATTTAAGGGTTAGTTCAGCAGCTGAGGTGTTTCCAAACACGATACAACAAGTCCTTCATGGCATCCCAAATGTCAAAAACATGAGCGACGACATCATCGTTTTTGGTAAATCGCAAGACGAACACAACGCCTGTCTACAAGCAGTATTCAAGAGACTTGGAGAGAAAAATCTCACCCTCAACAAAGATAAGTGTGAGTACGGTAAGACAAAGCGAGACTTCTTCGGATATGTGTTTTCAGACAAAGGAATTTCTGCAGATCCCAAAAAAATAACCGCCATCAAGAACCTTCCAGCCCCACAGAATGTTTCTGAATTACGCAGTCTGTTTGGAATGACAACATACTGTTCTCGGTTCATTCAAGACTACGCAACAACCACACAGCCATTGCGTGAACTCCTCCGAAAAGACCACTCATGGAATTGGGGACTGGAACATCAAGCAGCACTGGACAAGCTTACACTCACCTAAAGGATTATTAGGAACACCTGTTCAATTTCTAATTAATGCAATTATCTAATCAACCAATCACATGGCAGTTGCTTCAATGCATTTAGGGGTGTGGTCCTGGTCAAGACAATCTCCTGAACTCCAAACTGAATGTCAGAATGGGAAAGAAAGGTGATTTAAGCAATTTTGAGCGTGGCATGGTTGTTGGTGCCAGACGGGCCGGTCTGAGTATTTCACAATCTGCTCAGTTACTGGGATTTTCACGCACAACCATTTCTAGGGTTTACAAAGAATGGTGTGAAAAGGGAAAAACATCCAGTATGCGGCAGTCCTGTGGGCGAAAATGCCTTGTTGATGCTAGAGGTCAGAGGAGAATGGGCCGACTGATTCAAGCTGATAGAAGAGCAACTTTGACTGAAATAACCACTCGTTACAACCGAGGTATCCAGCAAAGCATTTGTGAAGCCACAACACGCACAACCTTGAGGCGGATGGGCTACAACAGCAGAAGACCCCACCGGGTACCACTCATCTCCACTACAAATAGGAAAAAGAGGCTACAATTTGCAAGAGCTCACCAAAATTGGACAGTTGAAGACTGGAAAAATGTTGCCTGGTCTGATGAGTCTCGATTTCTGTTGAGACATTCAGATGGTAGAGTCAGAATTTGGCGTAAACAGAATGAGAACATGGATCCATCATGCCTTGTTACCACTGTGCAGGCTGG
This sequence comes from Moxostoma hubbsi, assembly GCA_032164185.1. NCBI lineage: Eukaryota > Metazoa > Chordata > Actinopteri > Cypriniformes > Catostomidae > Moxostoma > Moxostoma hubbsi. Next base: position 1,656,824 of record JAVLUX010000035.1, read on the forward strand.
TGGTGGTGGTGTAATGGTGTGGGGGATGTTTTCTTGGCACACTTTAGGCCCCTTAGTGCCAATTGGGCATTGTTTAAATGCCACGGCCTACCTGAGCATTGTTTCTGACCATGTCCATCCCTTTATGGCCACCATGTACCCATCCTCTGATGGCTACTTCCAGCAGGATAATGCACCATGTCACAAAGCTCGAATCATTTCAAATTGGTTTCTTGAACATGACAATGAGTTCACTGTACTAAAATGGCCCCCACAGTCACCAGATCTCAACCCAATAGAGCATCTTTGGGATGTGGTGGAACGGGAGCTTCGTGCCCTGGATGTGCATCCCACAAATCTCCATCAACTGCAAGATGCTATCCTATCAATATGGGCCAACATTTCTAAAGAATGCTTTCAGCACCTTGTTGAATCAATGCCACGTAGAATTAAGGCAGTTCTGAAGGCGAAAGTGGGTCAAACACAGTATTAGTATGGTGTTCCTAATAATCCTTTAGGTGAGTGTATATCTCAACTTATCCAGAATACCACAATGGCATACTTTGATCAAAAGAAGAAGTCAACACTGCGTGTTGATGCAAGTCCGGTTGGTCTTGGTGCCATACTAAGTCAGCCAAACAAAGACAACTCTGGTAACAAAATAATTGCGTATGCCAGTAGAGCGCTCACAGCTGTAGAACAACGCTACTCGCAAACCGAGAGGGAAGCTCTAGCAATAATATGGGCATGTGAACATTTTCACTTATATCTCTATGGTTCACACTTCATAGTCATTACGGATCACAAACCGTTAGAGCTCATTTTTAATAACCCTCGAGCATCCTCACCTGCTAGACTTGAATGTTGGAGACTGAGACTACAACAATATACGTTCGCAGTCCAATACAAGCAATCCTGCTGATTACATGTCAAGACATCCTGTGGATGGACAACACACGGACAACTGTTCGGAAAATGCAGAAAAACACGTCAACTTCATAATTGACAACACAGTCCCAAAAGCAATGACTTTAGATGAAGTACGTCGGGAAACGATGAAAGATTCTATCTTATAAAACCCTACAAGGGTCAATGGTGACAGCAAGTCGTTCAGGAAGATGCATTACACAAAATTCCTCATTTTTCAAAAGACTCCCATCTCGTCTCTCAGTTGAGCAGAACAAAATCTCGGATGATGAAGATGACGTCAGAGGACAAACTCCAAATTCTGATGTGTTTCAAGATAATTGAAATTACAATTCCTGTGTATGTTGAGTTTATTTCATTTAAACAAAGCAAGACACTACAGATATAATAAATGATCCGTGGGGTATTATGAGCTGAGACTTAAGACACATTCTGGGGACGCCTGAAATTTATGTTACATCTTGTAGATAAATAGACTTAATTCATTGGGAAAATTATTGTAAATTTTTTGGTTATTTTGCTTCTCAAGTAAATATATCTGGACCCGTGTTTAGTAAGTTACTCTAAAAAAGTAATTTATTACTAACTACTAATTGCATCTTCTACAGTGTAGATTACTTTACTAATTACTCTGAAAAGTAATTGGATTACTTATTACTAATTACTGTATAAAACCCTGATCAACCTCGATAGACATGAAAATGTTCTTTTAATTCTTTCAAATAAATCATATAAAATCAAATAAATTATTCATGATCTGGCCAAAGAATTTAAAGGGGCGGCGTTAAATTCGAAAATATATATTTTAACATTAGACGTTAAATTTCACTATTGTTTTATATATATAATTGTTCTATAGTCTATACGGTATTTAACACAATTACATCAGAAGTAACTGTAATTAAATTACTGAAAAATTAAGAGTAATCCCTTACTTTACTCTCTTCAATGAAAAAGTAATTACAGTAATTAATTAGCAGCAAATGTGAATTTTTTAGAACAACGTGAAGTTACACAATAAATAAATTTTATTATATATATTTTAATGTCAGTAAATAGTAGTTAAAGACACCCAAGATAAAGTGGGGGCCATATATCTTGTTTTAACATTTACATTTCTGCATTTGGCAGATGCTTTTATCCAAAGTGACTTACAGTGCACTTATTACAGGGACAATCCCCCCGGAGCAACCTGGAGTTAAGTGTCTTACTCAAGGACACAATGGTGGTGACTGTGGGGATCAAACCAGCAACCTTCTGATTACCAGTTATGTGCTTTTGCCGACTACGCCACCACCACTCCACTTTTAAGGGTGTTTAGATATTTTACTGAAAGACATAACAAACGTTCAGAGTAAGAAAATGATTTTTTGGCAGAGTACAACAATAATTGTCCCAAAATTATTAGGATTTGGCTTTTCTGAGGTCACATGCTCCTCTTTGAGGAAGACAACTTGTTCTCAAATAGGAAATTGCTATTAGCATTTTCCACTTAATCCACTTCCTGTCTGTCCCTGCAGTTCAGAGTTTGAGGAGGTCACGATCGACCCGTCCTGCAGATGGAGACCCGTGCCGGTAAAACCGGAGCTGCACATAAAGGAGGATCCAGACTGGCCGACGTCCAAGCGCTTCAGAACCACCAGTCCCAGTCAGATGATTCTGCCCAATGTTTTGGACATGATTGCTCAGCTGGGACCTGGAGCCTCTCCGTACCGCAACCAGAACCCAAACCATCAGAACAACAACGCAGGTATCGACCACTAACGCTATGTAGCTGTTTGACATACAGTGCATTCAGAAAGTATTCAGACCCTTAACTCAGTACTTAGTACTTAGTTGAAGCACCTTTGGCAGCGATTACAGCATTTCAAGCGTTGGCTTTGCACACCGGGATTTGGGGATTTTCTACCATTCCTCTCTGCAGATCCTCTCCAGCTCTATCAGGTTGGAAGGGGACCATCGGTGGATAGACATTTTCAGGTCTCTCCAGAGATGTTCGATTGGGTTTAAGTCCGGGCTCTGGCTGGGCCACTCAAGGACATTCACAGAGTTGTCCCGAAGCCGCTCTTGCGTTGTCTTGGCTGTGTGCTTAGGGTCATTGTCCTGTTGGAAGGTGTGCTGCGTTCAGCTTTCCTTAATCCCTGACCAGCCCCCAAGTCCCTGCCACTGACAAACACCCCCACAGGATGATGCGACCACCAACATGACTCACCGTTGGGATGGTATTGCGCAGGTGATGACCGTTGCCTGGTTTCCTCTAGCAATGACGCTTGGAATTGAATCCAAACAGTTCAATCTTCATTTCGTCAGACCAGAGAGTCTTTCTTACTGTCTGAGAGTCCTTTAGGTGCTTTATTATGTATCTTGCACTGAGTAGAGGCGTCCGTCTGGCCATAAAGTCCAGATCGGTGGAGTGTTGCAGTGATGGTCGTCCTTCTGGAAGTTTCTCCCGTCTCCACACATGATCTCTGGAGCTCACCCAGAGTGACCGTCGGGTTCTTGGTCACCTCTCTGACCCTTCTCCCACGATTGCTCAGTTTGTCTGGGCGGCCAGCTCCTGGTTGTTCCAAACTTCCCATTTAAGAATGATGGAGGCCTTTGTGCACTTGGGAAGCTTCAATGCAGCCAAATTGTTTGTAGCCTTCCCTAGATCCTCGACACAATCCTGTCTCTTGAGCTCTAGTAGGTCATTTCCGTTGACCTCATGGCTTGGTTTTTGCTCTGATATGCATTTACAGCTGTAAGATATTTACATTTACATTTATGCATTTGGCAGATGCTTTTATCCAAAGTGACTTACAGTGCACTTATTACAGCGACAATCCCCCTGGAGCAACCTGGAGTTAAGTGTCTTACTCAAGGACACAATGGTGGTGGCTGTGGGGATCGAACCAGCAACCTCCCGATTACAAGTTATGTGCTTTAGCCCACTACGCCACCACCACTCCATAGACCTTACATAGACAGGTGTGTGTCATTCAAATCATGTCCAGTTAATTGAATTTGCAACAGGTGGACTCCATCTCAAAGATGATCCAGAGGAATGGGATGCACATGAGCTTAAATTTCAAGTGTCATAGCAAAGGGTCTGAATACTTTCTGAATGCACTGTATAAAGCAGCTCAAACAGAACAGTGCAAAAAAAAAAAATACATGCCGTTTTAACACCGATCAATTTGCCAAATGTCTTGTATTACTGCTCAAATTTGGCTTTGTCCAATTAAAATATATATTGTTATTTGTGCAGTGCTAAACAGTATGTGCATGCATGTTGTTTATAAAATGCATACAGTACATTTATTATCTGTTATATGTATTTATACGTGTGTGTGTGTGTGTGTGTGTGTGTTTGTGTGTGTAAGTTACATTTATATCTAATGTAACATCTGTGATTGGTATCCCAGGCAACAGCTACCCAAACCACAGTAACTTTGGTGACTATTCCCATGGCAACCCTGCAGCATCGTCAGTAAACGAGTTCATGCAGGGTAACCCGCTCTCCCACCAACCGACAGACCTGCCCGCCTCTGAGAGCATGCTGGCACACACGCTACACAACATGGTGAGTCAGATGCCCGTTTAAACGTGGTGTTAAGATGTTTCTGGGTGATTTGTTTAATGCGGGACAACACTAAGAGTCACCTCTAAGCGGGATAAAAACGCTTTGAGATTTGTCCACTGCGTGGACCAGAAAACACGTGATGACATGGGCTCCGAATGTAAATCCAGTCCGTTCATAAGCGTTCAAACCACAGCGAGGCAACGCCTACTCACCTGTCAATCATCCGATGTGCTTAACCTCCAGCTGGACCGATTTCAGTTTTTTTTGTTTCCTAAATCTGAGTTGTACAAAACTTTGTGAGTTTTCCAAGATGGATTCGATTTGTTAAATCTAAGTAATTGAAAAAAAGTAAGAGTGACACCGTTGCTGCTCACGGTCAAAGTTGACCGACCACAGAAAATGAATGGGACAGACCTTAAAACAGAGCTTTTTTTTTTATTTGTCAAATAAAGTCAATAAATTAGCTACGATGCAGAACACACACACACACACACACACACACACACACAATAACACACACACACACACACACATATACACACACACATACACATATACACACACACACACACACATACACACACACACACACATATACACACACACACACACACACACACACATACACACACAATAACACACACACACACACACATATACACACATACACACACACACACATACACATACACACACATACACACACACATATACACACACACACACATACACACACACATACATATACACACACATACACACACACATATACACACACACATACACACACACATATACACACACACACACATACACGCACATACACACACATACACACACACACACACACACACACACACACATACACACACACACACATATACACACACATACACACACATACACACACATACACACACACACACACACACACACATATACACACACACACACACACACACACACACATACACACACACACATACACACATACACACACATACACACACACATATACACACACACACATATACACACACACAGATCAAAGAGTAAAATACAACATCTGAGTGTGAATTTTGATATTTAAGATAAATTGTTGGTAAGAAAATGGTTATTCTTTTTTCTCTTTGTAACACCATGGTCAGGTTTGATCGTAAGCAAACAGTAATGTCACATTATTGCAAAAACAAACACTTCAAAACAACTTTAAAAAATGCTACATTTTGGCAAATAATAGTTTAAAGGTTTGTCCAAGTATAAATGCAAAATTAAGCTAAAACAGGCGATCAGACCACACAGTTTCTGCTGGTTATTATCAATTAAATTTTAATCTAATTATTTACATGATATGTACATACTCGGGGTAGGGAAGGAGGTATTGCCCCAAGTGAAGGAGTTCAAGTACCTCGGGGTCTTGTTCACGAGTGAGGGGACAATGGAGCGGGAGGTTGGCCGGAGAATCGGGGCAGCGGGGGCGGTATTGCACTCGCTCTATCACACCGTTGTCACGAAAAGAGAGTTGAGCTCTCGATCTACCGGACAATTGTCGTTCCTACCCTCACCTATGGTCATGAAGGCCGGGTCATGACCGAAAGAACTAGGTCACGAGTACAAGCGGCCGAAATGGGCTTCCTCAGAAGGGTGGCGGGATTGTCCCTAAGAGATAGGGTGAGGAGCTCAGTCATCCGTGAGGAGCTCGGAGTAGAGCCGCTGATCCTTTGCATCGAAAGGAGTCAGTTGAGGTGGTTTGGGCATCTGGTAAGGATGCCCCCTGGGCGCCCCCCTAGGGAGGTGTTTCAGGCACGTCCAGCTGGGAGGAGGCCTCGGGGAAGACCCAGGACTAGCTGGAGAGATTACATCTCCACACTGGCCTGGGAACGCCTCGGGGTCCCCCAGTCAGAGCTGGTTAATGTGGCTCGGGATAGGGAAGTTTGGGGCCCCCTGCTGGAGCTGCTGCCCCCGCGACCCGACTTCAGATAAGCCGTTGAGATGGATATTTACATGACATGCCAATTAATCGTAATGAATCGCATACATCATTATTTGCTGAGAAATTAATATAATTTTCATTTATATTATTTGCATAATACATAATAATTCAAATATTTATAAATATAATATGTAGGGCCTATAATAACATATACAGTGAAATTCTGTTTAAAATAAATTGCATTATTGTAGCAGATGAATAAAGCATTGATTAGACAACACAAAAAAGTGGCTTAAAAACTCAATATATTGTTTGTTTTATTTATTACGTAATTTGCGCACATGCCAGGGGCATGATTAATTGCGTACATTTATTCTCTTCTTCACAGGCGCCTCATCCAGTCAACACAGACCAATGCCACAATCCCCTGCAGCATCACAGCGGCCCGCCCCTCCCCTGCAGACCGCCACCCAGCCGGCAGGACTCCGCCCCCAGCGGCAACATGCACCCAGAAATGACCTTTAACCCCTCGGCCAGCCTGGAATGTAGCTCGGACATTCCCGAGGCCTCTTTAGACGTGAGTGGACATCGAAATATAAATAGTCATCATTTCCTCACCCTCGTGACGTTCTAAACCAGTATGACCTTCTTAGTATCAGCAATGTTGTTCAGTTGGTTATTTCATTGGTGTTTCTGCTCTGCCGCAGCTGCTGCCCGACCTGATGAATCCGGATGATCTTCTGTCGTATCTTGATCCTCCAGATCTTCCCAGCAGCGGCAACGACGATCTCCTGTCTCTCTTTGAGAATAACTGAGAAAGACTGTTGACCCTGAGGTCAAACTGTCCATTAGCAGCTCCTTTATACTTGACAAACACAAATGCACTTACTATTATCATCTTCCTGTACAGACGAGAGATTTCTAAACCAGCGTGGAGAGACGCCGTCCAGGCTGCGCTGCTCAAATGAACTTCTGCAGCAAAATTATGCCTGTTTTAGTTTTTTTACCACGAGTTGTTTAAAACGAGTAAATGTGTGGTAGCGTGTGCGGATTTTGTTCTGAAACACAGACAAACAAACGTCCGCTATGATACTGCGTGCAACTCCATGTTGTCGTTTCAGCTGAATTCTCAGTTTTGGGTTGTTTATATTTTGTTGTTGTTGTTTTTTTCCACTCAAACCTGCAGTACAGTTTCGTCCTTAAAGGGACAGTTCACCCAAAAATGATCATTCTCTCATAATTTACTCACCCTCATGTCATCCCAGATGTATATGACCTCAAATTAAGATTTTTAGTCCTTACAATGCAAGTGAATGGTGGTCAGAACTTTGAAGCTCCAAAAAGCACATAAAGGCAGCATATCTTATACATATGACTCCAGTGGTTTAATCCATGTCTTCAGGAGTGATATGATAGGTGTGGGTGAGAAACAGATCAATATTTAAGTAATTTTCTACTATAAATCTACACTTTCACTTTCACATATGACTCCAGTGGTTTAATCCATGTCTTCAGGAGTGATATGATAGGTGTGGGTGAGAAACAGATCAATATTTAAGTAATTTTCTACTATAAATCTACACTTTCACTTTCACATATGACTCCAGTGGTTTAATCCATGTCTTCAGGAGTGATATGATAGGTGTGGGTGAGAAACAGATCAATATTTAAGTAATTTTCTACTATAAATCTACACTTTCACTTTCACATATGACTCCAGTGGTTTAATCCATGTCTTCAGGAGTGATATGATAGGTGTGGATGAGAAAAAGTCCTTTTTGACTATAAATCTTCACTTTTACTTGCACATTCTGAAAGTGAAAGTGAACGTAGAGATTTATAGTTAAAAAAATTGATTTAAATATTGATTAATGTTGTGATGGGAGCATTTGAAACTGCTCCACGAAGACCTTTACAGATCTTTTTTCGTGAATCAGTGATTCAGAGTGCGATTCAAACTGACTTTCAGAAAACGGGGCTTCGTTTCGTCATATGGTTTCAAAGCGATCCGAAATATTTCGCAATTTGATGCTAGGGGGTGTTGACCCCACAGCGAACTCCTGAATCTGTGTCAAATTATGGTTGAAACTGATCTTAAGTCAGTTTAGCAATAACTGGTTTGAAATTAACCCTTTAAGCTCGGATGGGCTCGCCGAGAAAAATTGTCAAAATATTAATAACTACAGTTTTGAACAACACACAATAGGTATTGTTTGAAAGCTTACCAATGCATGTCGGCATTATGACCAAAACTGAACAAGTCCTTTCAAATTTTGCAGACAAGTCAGAAGTGCTCCGTTTTTATCATTTAAATAAAAAAAGTTGCACTTTAAATATATTATTGCAATCACTAAAAACATCAAACTGATCAAATATCCATGTGTCATATGTTGTTGGAAAGCTCTCAAAGAGTAAAATACAACCAGTCTATTAGTTTTACTCACAGACAAAAATATAGCGAGTAACAGCGAAATATATGTCTTTGACAGTTGGTGTTCCTGATATGCCGCGTTTTTGCTTCTTACTTCACGGAACATAAAATATCACATGTTGTTATTTAGAGGAGGTGATTATCTTTCAAACGAGTCCACACACAAGATAATCAGATGTATAGATCATTAGATAATCCACAATGATGACTCAATGATGCCTCAAATGACACAGAATGAAACTGAATGAGGTGATTATCTTTCAAACGAGTCCACACACAAGATAATCAGATGTACAGATCATTAGATAATCCACATGAAGCACAATGTTACATATGACCACCAGCAGATGGCGCCAAATACATGACACAGACTCAATGATAACTCAAATGACACAGAATGAAACTCATTCTGTGAAATCTCATGACTAAAATCATGTCTGCATGCTATACAAACCTTTAGTCATTGTTGTGTTTGCATGTGTAATTAGTTCTTAAGTACAATTATTATCTTTTATTGGTTTGGAGATTTGTAATACTGTAACTTTTGATTGACTTTTGACTGTATTTCAGTACAATGATACCAAACACCTTAATTTTGGGGTGTGCCACTGAAACAGGAAATCTTTAAAAACACCTTCAGAGCTTAAAGGGTTCATTTGATATATCGTTTAGTTATGTTCTCAAAAATGAAAATATATTTGTTTTAAAAAAAAAAAGTGTACGTAGCATTGTCATGGTTACCGCTTTTCTGTCTTCCGATTGCATTTACGCATCCGTGACCAGCAGATGTCCTCAGCGTGCCGCGTTTCAATCGCTCCAAAACAATGAACCATTTTGCGAAACGGATCAATTGATACGAAGTTTTGGAAGCATTTGTTTCTCCCATCACTACTTTTATGATACATTTATGGTGTTTTTTTTTTGGCCTTTATGGAGCTTGACAGACGTCTCTTTGAATTTGAAATTGCACTACAATTTGGAATACATGAGGGTGAATAAATAATGTCAGAATTTTCATTTTTCTTCCTCAAACTGTTTGTCAAAACGTTGCAGGCTTTCGTCTTACGTCTAGTACACTACATCTGATGCAGTTGCGTTTTTTTTGATCTTATGTAAATATAGCAGTGAATCATTTTGCACGGTTCTGCGTTTGATTTTTCAGCAATCGTTCTTCACCGCTGTAAGGTCATGAATATTCATTATGTGCGAGAGAGAGCGTGAAAGAGACCATCTGTTCGGGATGCAATCATAGCATACTGCGTACTGAACACTGCACAGTGTATACTGTATATTGCACACTGTTTTTATATGTGAATCAGTATGTACAGAAACAGTAGTGCGCTACTGTTGTCCCGTTGTCATCTTGGAAATAAATATGGATATTTCACATTATTATTTTTGCATAATTGTGCATATACATACTAGATACAACAAGTGAGTTGCATGGTAGTATGCTGTTCTGAACATGTGTGTGCATCTACATGTGTGTCACTATGCTTTCATAAACACATACTGAGCAATGCATTTGGTTGAGCTCCCAAAAAATACCTTTCATCTCAGAAAACCAATAATGTACAGAGCTATCAAAGGATTTATGTTAATATGAGAGTTATGGTTAAGGTGTACACGTAAATATTGCATTGTGTGAAATAGATCATTAAGCTTTTAAGTCTGTGTTTTGCTCTGGTAAATCATTTTGACTTCCATGCAACATCCTATAACTAAACATACATTGTTATTGTTACACTATGTAGCAAATAAATACATTTAAAAATGCTAAACACATGCAAATAATTTTATAAATGACTTTGAATATGTGACAGAAGTCTTCCGTTTTTTTATGGAAAAAAATAATCATTTTAATCTGTTTCTAAACCATTTTTATCACTAAAATCACTACAAACACTGAACGAGATGACTTCATTAAGTGAATTGTATATGTCGGCTGTTGTTATAACACTGTGCAAACATGAAATAAAGTATTTCATTGTGGGGTTTTTCTTACATAATCTATGCTCGTTCTGTACAGACCAAACTTCAGTCAGAGTTGTCTCTAATCACTAGCCAAACACCCTTTTGACATATTTGCTAACGTGGTAAATGTAAGATCGTTGAAGTCTGCATGGATAAAAGCTAAAGTAATTTTATAGCAAATAATGATTGTATGTGGGTGAATCTCACAAAATATGTCAAGAATGTGTCCAGGTCATATTTCACCCCAAAATAAACAGAAAAAAAAATTGTACAAAAAAAATAACAGTCAAAATTATTCTTTTTTTTTTTATTTATTATTATTATTATTTATTTTCATGAGAAACACAAAAGTTTTTTTTTTTTTTGGTGAGGTTTGCCCATTTTTAATTAATAATATATTTTAATTTAATTTAATTGTACTGCTAATCATAGGATTCACCGACTTAAAACGTTTGTTATTATTATTAATAATAATATTGTTATTATTATTATTAAATGTGTTCAATCATCAGTGGTTGTTTTTGCGGGTTTTTTATATATATATATTCTTAATTTTATTTAATTTTTAAAATAATTAATTTATTGATATTCACAGCTATTGTCAAAATGACATGTCAGTCACACGTATGTTTTCACTTTCAGTGTTCAAAAATGAGCATGTGACTGACGCTTCCGTGTGCGCGTTCAGCGCTTCCTGTGAGACAGTTCAGTTGAGCGCGCGGCAGCTGTTGTTGTCGGTATCCGGAACAAACATGTTGATCATCAGTAACCGGGTAAAATTATGTTCGCTGGCGTTTACCGCGGCACGCATGTACTCCACCGGAGCTCAAGCCAACAACAACCCAGTGGTGTTCTTCGACATCGCGGCGGATAACAAGCCGCTCGGCAGGGTCACCTTCGAGGTGAGTCATAACGAATCCTACTATGCTGAAGGTTTAGCTCATGAATATTAATGACGTTCGTCTATTTCGCTTATGTGATTGGCTGACACACGCTTGACGCTAGACAGCTGGCGAATGAACGAATGCTACTGCGGCTACTGAATATTAATTAGGCTGTGTGATTGGACGCTATACCAAAAGCAACACGGACTAATTAATATTCATTATATCAGCCTTTTCCGTAGTAGTAAACCCATGACCTATAAATAATAAATATAACTTGTTTGAATGAGCCCAAAATACTTGCATTTATAAGACTTTAGTGCATAAAGTGTTTCTGAAACATTTTAAATATTGTTTATAAAAAGTTTGAAAAATTATTTAAGTTTGAATAAAATTATTTGCATGTTGGTTAAAGGTGTAATTATTTGCATTGTAGTTATTTAAATAGTTTTCATGAGTTTATCACCTTCATTCTCTTCCTGAACTTCAGCTGAATGCAGATGTTGTGCCCAAAACAGCAGGTAAGAGCACTTCAGGACAGGACACACTCATAATTTCTGTCATGCAGGTTTATTATATAATCATTGTATTTTTCTGTAGAGAATTTCAGGTCGCTTTGCACAGGTGAACATGGATTTGGATACAAAGGCTCAATCTTCCACAGAGTGATCCCACAGTTCATGTGTCAGGTAACACGATCTGATCAGTTCTGTATTGGGACATGATTAGACTTGCATTTAATAATGCTGAGATTAAAGTGCTTTGAGGTTTGGCAATGGGTTGATACTCTTTCGACAGGTGTTATAACTGACTAATCGTTTATTAAAGAAACTCATGACATTTCCAGTAGTGTCAGTACATGTTCAACAATAGTATATTCTCATATAATTATTGCATGCATGCAGTTTTATGAGCTCATAATAATTTAGAGATTACATGGAATATATTAATATTCATGAGCAGTTACAGTGCCTAAAATGTAATTTTTTTTTTAATACATTTTAAACATCCATATGTAGTCATTTCACATCTAATAAAAATATTGTAATTTAACATATATGAATGCATTTAAAGCATTATTGATGTGCAGGGAGGAGATTTTACAAACCACAACGGAACCGGAGGAAAGTCCATCTATGGAGCGAGATTTCCTGACGAGAACTTTAGACTGAAACACACAGGACCAGGTGAAGCACACCTGTTCACTCTTGCCCCAGTTGAGCTGTTGAGTGTCTCACAAGTCTGTGAAAGTTTTCATTCGTCCTTGTCATGGTGAATGTGCATTCAGCAGAGTTCATTCATTGGTTCTCTGTACAAAGTTCATTCAGGTTCTCTGTAGGAACGTATGACCGCCACTAGATGGCGCCATAACAGCTGTTAATAATGAGAGTCTGACGACGCTGTTTAATTGTATGGAAGCCCTAAACCGCAAGGTGGGAAAAAATATTTGAATAGAATGTTTTTTTAGGTGTCCAAGTGCCTTCCTGAGCCTATGTCCTTCAAAAAAAGCAATTAAGTTTTTACCAAGTGTGTGGTCTCCCAAAAACTTGTGTCCATTTTTGTCACGTATGTAACGCAAATTAATTTCCCGATCTAAACTGGAAAAAAACAGACTTGTCCAGATTATGATACTGAAAAATGAAATGTACCTGTCATGAAATATAAGGAAAATAATTTCAGGTCATGAAAATAAATTGACATTTTTAATTTTCAGAGAGGAAAAAAAAAAATTGAATACTGAAAAATTTGGATACTTTTTTTATTCAGAGAAAATACATTGAATAAATAAAACATTCAAAAAAAAAAAAACATTCAAAAAAAATGAATAAAAACATTTTAAAAAACAAATAAAACAATTTCAGAGGAATTTCTTTTCTCAAAAAAAAAAATAAATAAATAAAACATTTTAAAAAAAACAAACATTTTCAGAGGAAAACATTTTTGTAACTTTTTTTTTTTTGCAGAGAAAATACGTTGACTAAATAAATAAATAAAACACAAAAAACATTACAAAAAAAAAACTGTTCAAAAAAAATTCAGAGAAAAAAAATTGATACTGAAAAATTCAGATACTTTTTTTTATTCAGAGAAAATACATTGATTAAATAAATAAAACATAAAAAAAAAATATATTTTTTTTTTAAATAAAACAATTTCAGAGAGGAAAAAACATTTTCAAACAAATACATAAATCATTTTAAAAAATAAATAAAATAAAAAACATTTTCAGAGAAAAAAAAATGTTTTACTTTTTTTCAGAGAAAATACATTGAATACATAAATAAAATAAAAATAAAATAAAACATTTTCAGAGGGGAAAAAAAACCCATTTAAAAATAAATAAATAAAATCTGTCCAAAAAATAAATAAATAAATAAATTCAGAGAGAAAAAATAAATAAATACAAATGTAAAAAAAAAAAAAAACATTTTTCAGAGAGAGGACAAAAATTGATACTAAAAAAATTCTGATTTCAGAATAAATAAATTGAGATGTCTTTATTTCCCCCCAGAAAAAATAACAATAAAGATAATTAAATCATAAATAAATGTTTTTATGTTTTTGTTGGCACCTAGTAAATTTCTTTATTTCATTATTTTTATTAATTTTTTTGTTTCATCTTGCAGTTCAGGGCTTCCATATAATTTTGACAGAGAAACAAGAGCAGATTGTCAATAACTCTATCTATAGCCTCTATAATTATTAAATCTGTTAGTGGTTAGCTGTAACCGCTAGCTGCTAAAAACGACCCCTACAGAATAAGTTATTCACAATGTGTTTGTTTTTGTGTTTATTTGAAGGTATTCTCTCTATGGCTAACGCTGGACCCAACACAAACGGATCCCAGTTCTTCATATGCACCGTGAAAACGGAGTGGTACATTAATGCGTTCTTGTTTTGTGTGCGTTTGAGAGATGTTGAGAACAGAAGAATCTGATACTGACGGTTTGTGCTGTTGTTGTTCAGGTTGGATGGACGGCACGTGGTGTTCGGCAGCATTAAAGAAGGGATGGATGTGGTGAGGAAGGTTGAAGCGTTGGGTTCTCGATCTGGCAGAACCGCCAAGAGGATCAGCATCACCGACTGCGGAGAACTCAAGTAGAGGGTCGAGAGAACGAGTCGAGTCACTGAAACGCTGAAGCTGTTTGTTGATGAAGATGCACAGACTACTGAGTGTTCGAAAGGGCCTAACGCTCCATAATGTGAAATGTAAACACTTTTGGGTTAAAGGGAAAAGCTTACACAAAATTGCAAATAATGCACTCACCCTCATGTCGTTCCAAACCCGTACGCTGGAGAATTTTCCCATTCCGCGATTTCAAGTATTCTGAAGCCATTTTTCCATGTTTTGCATGGAGTAAACAATGACTGACTTTATATTTTTTAACTAACTATTCCTGTATATGAGATCCACTGTGAAAACCTCCTTCTCAGGCAATAATGCGCATTTGTTTTGTTGAGCTTCCGTTGTGTTCGCACACATTTCAAGTAATAAAGATTAGAGCAATAATTCTATGTTGTCTTATTTGCATTCATAAGCATAAAACACACGTTTTTATATACATTGTTCACATTAGGACATCGACAGTTGCCCAAAGGAAGTCCCTCCTTTCATGTAAAAGAGCCAATCACCTTTTAGATACAGACACTGGCGATCCACTCGAGAGCGCGCATGCGCATTAGCGATACAAGATGGAAAATTGCACGACTGTCCACGAGAGCGTTACAAAGATGACCGCTACTTGTTAAAAAGACTTTGAGTAAACTGAACAAGAAGCAAATATTGTTTTTTTTTATTTTTTTGGAGCATTTGAATATCCACAATATTCCTGAGTCCCATGATGCTTTGCAGGTGATGTGGGCGGAGCTTCCGGTTACGCGTAAACAATCGTTACGTACTAACGCCGCATTTAAAATTACGGAAACGTGAGAACAAATGATCACAGAATTTGTAGCGAGGTGATCTACTTTTAAATGACCAACTCGATAAGATCTACTCAACTAAAAAAAAAAAATTCATTTAAAAAAATGGGAACTACTGCATGTATCCCTGTGAATTCATCTTCTAATTAATAAAAAATATCTAATAATGTTCAATGTTGATATCATTCAATTTTAACACTAAGCCCAACACACCTACAGCACAATAGATCACAATATACAGGGCATTTACCTTATTCTGATGACTTGCACTGAATGGAAACGGACAGTTTTGGTAGCTAGCCTCAAACACTGCTAGCTTTGCAATTTAGCGTCTGTTCTCAGAAGCCGTTGGAAGGCGCGAACCCAGTTGTCATGGCAACTGAATAAACAAAAATCTCCCCAGGTCAAAATTTACTCGTCGAGTGCCTTTGAGACAGAAACTAAAATAAGGAAAGACGCTATCATTTTTTTAATAAAAATTGTACGAAAGCACATTTAAAGTTTGTGCCCTTGTGTTAATGATTATGGGTTTCAGGAGAAGCGTTTTAGCTATTTTGTTGAGTTTTATTCACTGATGGCAGAACCTAAGCAGACCTGAAAAGCAATGTAGCCTGTTAGCACCTGCACAGCTGTAAAGTTGGACATTTTTTGAGAGCTGTAGACAATTATGTTTATTTTAAAGCATATATTGAGTCTAGTCAGAACCTGAAGAGTGTGTTATACCGGGATGATGGTCTAGACAGCAGGATGCTCGTGTTATACAGGACTCGCGACCCCATTTATAGGATAAAATTTATAGGCTATATGCAATGTGGAAGATGACTGTGTAGTAAGCTCTATCTAGCTTTATAATTGTTAGTTTAAATGCATAATATCCGTATGTAAATGCAATAACCTACATTAAATTATCTAGTGTTGACTGAACGACTGATCTGTTGATAGATCGAATTTATTGTTCTAGTGTAAGAAATAACGATGTCGTAGCGGCCGCACGATAATCTGCGACGTACAAATAGAGCTACATGCCATACAAATAAACATATTTATTTAGATATGTCCGGGACATTTTTAAGACATCTTACAACATTTAAAAAGGTAGACGCTAACCGCATGACACGCAAGCAAGCTGAGTACGGCTACACATGAAACGCGAACCAATGGCACTTTTGCTAGCCAATGGCATAGATTTGGCTTGGAGGGTGGGATGGGGGGTTACCCCCCCCCCCCAAATTCCCCCTGGAATCTACATCCCTGTTTTGATAAGCGCTCAGGGGAGGAATGTTAACCCATGAATTCACCACAATTTGCAAATTATCCTGTATTGTACACTGCTGGACGGTTGTCTAATGTATATTAATGAGTTGGGCCGGCGCCATTGGATGGTTATCAAAGAGTGTAGGCTTGTTCTAATTAATATTCAAATATACCTCCTTTGCTTTAGGACTGTTGCCAAGAACGTTGGCATAGTCTTGCTGAAATTCATGAGCTTGGCCTTTCCATTCCCTCCAGGACAATCCATCATAAAATGAGCAGAAATACCATTAAAACAGCTTTAAAGTAGTCGATGAGGATCATTTATGGTGAAAATGCATATATTTGACTAACCCTTCCCCAAAACAGAGTATAATGTTAGCTTAGCTTCATTTGAGAGAATAGTTGTTGGGCTTTTGGTGAAACGATTGTCTGTGGAGAATATCTAATCCAGTGTGTTTGTCGCTCAGTAAAGCTGTAATGGGACACTTTATGACATAGTTTAGGTACAGTGTGCAAGGGGCCGTCTAAAAATTCCACAAAGTGCGCTAAAACGCCGGTGTCCAAGCGCTAAACTGACTTGCATAGTATAATGCAGGGCTGGACTGGTAATCTGGCACACTGGGAATTTTCCCGGTGGGCCGACGCACTTTGGGGCCGATCAGGGGCGGACTGGCCATCGGGAGAACCAAGTGGGCCGGTGGGTCGTCAGTGAAACGGGCTGCCACGTTATGCAGAAAGGGAGAGCGAACACCCCCCACCCCCTCGTCGTTTTACGCTCTGTGTTATACAGTTTCCTGTTACTCTTTTCCCACGAGATAAAACACTCCAGATGATTTCGTTTTTCAGTCAGTGACCTTTTGGCACTCACTGTGATATAACCAGTGAACCAATCCTGAAGAAAGGACCAGATCTCGTTCACACAGCCAATCAGGTGAGAAGCTACTTGCCCTTTCCATTTAAACTGAACCGCTGTTGTGTTTTTAGATTTGGTGTTTTGTTTTGACCTTCACGGCCACCGTAGTTTTTCCACTTGTTGTCTATACATGCATCTAATGCAACTAAAGTCCAACCCAAGAGACTCTGTATAACACGTGTATAAACATGTTGGATGGGGAGAGTCATGCGTCATTGTCTCTGAGCTAATGTGAGGGCAGGACAGGCATGAGAGAGAGAGAAGCATACTGTCGTTTTCATGCAAATCATTGGTTTGTTTATTGTGTCGGACATCAGCCACGTTCAAACCTTTCAAACTCAACTTTAAGGCCAATAAGTACACATTGGTTTCCTGTGAATTAAAGATAAGCTTTTTTTTGTTGTTTCTTTATTGTTTTATTTAATGCAAATGTTCAACACAAATGTGTTACTGTAGTCTTTGAATCTCTACAGTACATATAGTGTAAAATGTTACAATTTTACAGAAAGTTGCTGTACTCTTTCTGGACAAACAAAAGGCTGTTTTGACTATTATTTTAATTATTATTATTTGATTTTATTAATTATTACGTTTTATTATTTTAACGTTTATACCTGCATGTTGATTTCACAACATGACTTTGATTTGGTGGACAAAAGTTCTATTTAAAATATTAATTATATTTGAAAATTATATTTAGAAACATCTTTTCACTGCAGTTAAAACGAAACAAATAGCACAACTCATGCCAACATTTCTTTATTAAAGAATTGTAATTTTTAATGGGACTTTGAAATGTTTTACTGCCTCCGGACGGTTGCACTACATGATATTTTTTACTGTAAACAGCCAACAAAAACGTCTCGACCTGTCAATCATTTCAGTTTAGTCAATTAGTTGAAGCGAATTATTGAGGCTTAATGCCATTTTTATGCCATGTTGTTCATAACAGTTGTCAGATGAGGGCGCTGTTTTGCAGATGTTGTTTTTGCACAATGTCGGTCTCAACAAAGCACATTTGGTATCTTTGGAGTGCGGGTATATGGAATTAGGGGGCGTGGCTAATTAAACGGCTCATTCTCGTGGAAGTACAATGGCTTAAATCACTTACAGCACGTTTAAGTCATTATTTTGTGTGAATTACATTTGTAATGTATTTTTGGATAATTTATTAGACGTGGATAAAACAATTTGCGTCACGTCATTGACCCAGTTTCGTTTAATTTTTTATGTTTTGGTTTGTTTGTTTTAATAAAGGTAATATAAGTTACTAAAAAATGTAATCCAATACAAATTATTAACTACTACTCTAAAATTATAACCAGATTACTTTAATGATTACTTCATTGAAAAGTAATCACATTATTAATTACATTACTTTTAAATTACTTTTTAAATCACTTCTCATACGTTTTAAGGTTTTCCGTTCAATAAATTAAAAATCTATTTTCTCCTCGCTCTTGTCACTTACCCTTCAGCTGTCACAAAAACGCTAACATATGAATATACAAACATATTAATTCACATTTTAACTGTATTTCATATATATTTGTATCCTAAGTAATGTACTTAAAAGTAATTACTTTCATAGAAAGTCAGTAACTGTAATCTGATTACAAGAATTTAAAATGTAGCATTTAAATGTTACACTTTTTTTTTTTTTTTGCCTAAAAGTAATTAGATTACAGTTACTAATTACTTTGTAGTCCGATTACACCCAACACTGTAAAGGCTAATGCATGCAAAGGCTAATAATGTATGTGAAAAATGCTACCAGAACCCAGATTGCTGAAAAAGTGGAACGTTACAAAAGGACCTCAGTTTGTTCCTGGGAGGCAGCAAATGCCCTAACCCCGCCCCCACCCTAATACTAACCATATGGCGCCTGTAAGGCTGAGTACCCTTCAAGGAACAACCAGAGGCACCTTTCTCCTTTCGCGGAAAAAGTGGGCGGGCACTGTTGCGCATACTAGAGCTCTGCCTCTGTAGTATGGTAGTATCCTATACTTCTATGGAGTTATACTTCTGCCACAATTCTGCATAAGCAAAATTATATTTGTTATTATAATTATTATTAAAAATGTTCTGGGTGCGAAAGATGATATTTTGAGCATGCAAAAAGGTATTTTGCACAAATACCTTTCAGGAGGAGAAAGCAAAATTTAAGAATTATAAGAAAAATTAACATTCAAATAAAATTTATTCAAGCACAAAATTGATTTTTGTTTGCTTTTTGACTTTTAGTGTGCTCAGTTTCATCTTGCGTTGCAGATTTTTTGTGAGCGCAAAATATCATCTTGCGCGTGCATAAGAATTTTTTGCGCGCTCCGTTTCATCTTGCGCATTCGGAAATTGTTTTGTGGACGCAAAATATCATCTTGCGCGTGCATAAGAACTTTTTGTGTGCACAGTTTCATCTTGTGCGTGCAGACATTTTTTTTTGCGCTCAAAATATCATGCACGTGCAGAAAATGTTTGCGCGCTCAAATAAAAATTTTGCGCGTGCAGAATTGTGGCACATGTATAGCTCCATATTCTCTAGTGTGGAATGTGAGGATGAGGAAGGACTCGGGGCGGGTCACATCCAATGTGATATTCTGCAATCTGTGAACACTTCCTCATTCATTCTGTACACGGACACGGATCGCGAGTGCTTTTAATCAATTACACATTCCAGTAAGTTCTATTTAGAATCTTCACTTCGCGCGCTAATGCAGAAATGTTACATTGTTACTAAATGTTACTATGGTTTTTTTTTATTTGCCGCGTACTTTATTGAGACGCTTTAATAATGGGTGTAATGTAATTGAATAATTGGGCTAATTGTACATTTGTCTGGGTGAAATATGTCCTTTAAATGTTTGTAATGGAAACTCTGTCGAAAGGACCAGAATTGTTGAAAGGATGTTTGTTTTCTGGGCGTTTGTTTTAGTGTGTGTTGTGTAATCTGAAATACTCGGCTGCCATTTTTTGCCCGCGGTAGATAAACATAATGTCGAAACTATACTACTATATGTTATATTTGATTATCTGACTTTGTGTTTAGATCATATTTCGGTAGAAGTTTAGATATGAGATCTTTAAGAGGATAGTTTTATTGTTTCCTTAAGCAACAAAAGAGGTTGTAGAAGCGCTTTTCTGTGGTTTACGTTTGACACGCACTCTGAATTATAGGAAATATTTGAATAGCAGCACAAAGGCCACAACACCCTATATAACCACAACATCATGCTTAATATACCTACAGACAACCAGTGGAAAGTTTGGACACACTTGACTGAATTTATGTGCTTTTAAACCCCGTTAGATTTAAAGGCGTGGGCCTATGCGTGTGCTTTCAGTTTTGTAAGTAAATAGTGTGCCTAAAATGTACATAACTAACATTTTAAATATAAATTGGGATGTTTTATAGCAGTGAACAAGTGTTCCGTATATATGGGAACTTTTTTGGTCTGTGATATTGAGAAACTTTGAGATTTCTATTAAAAGTCTACTTTAAACGCCTGAAACACTGGTGCAATATTTCACACAAATTTAAAAGCTCACCATTCACACACAATGTGGACAATTTTTTTTAAGACCCCACCTAAATTTAAAAGCGGAGTCAAATTAATCCGTAATATTGTGTTTATAATCTTATGATAAAGTATATGTGAAAAAAGAAGAAAAATCTAGCGCATTTTAGGCCTCACAGATGTGCTCGTCCATAGACATTCAGTCTAATGTTCAGTTCAAGCAACACCCTCATTATTACATTGAATATCTCGGCCTCTGAGTGGACTACAAGCTCAATCTAGGTGTCATTAGAAAGCGGAGATCCTCCCCTTTATCACCAAAATGCAAAAACATATTTTACTGATTTTGTTTTGCATGCTTTTCTTTCTTAAAAGAGTCGTTTGTATTTGATGATTTACGGAAATCATATTTCACTTTGTGAATCTTTTGAAAATCTTCAAACGGTGATTTTAAAGCGACCAAATGAACTATACAGTCACATTCCTGAGATTGAGAGCTTTCATTTGATATATGACATGCCCGTTTAGTTGCTATGAAAGATTTTTACTTTTATACAAACATTACTACCCCATTACCTCTAGGGGGCGCTAATTTGCGACGCTAAATTTTTGAGGCCTTTTGTTATATTAAGTAATATAAATGCGCAAGCGATGGCTATCTCTGAAAACTTGGCTTAAAAATTTTTATGTGGTGTAACCAAGTAAAAGCTATTTAATTTTTTTTATTGAATCTTAAATACACAAGTGTGCGCAACTTAATCGTTAATTTAAAAAAGACAAAAACGGTGTAATTGTTTTTACAAATATCATGCAGTTTTGAGTCCATAATATCAAGTTTCTCAGGGTTACTCAGATTGACCTGAACAGCAAAAAAAAAGTCAAAGTTTTGATATTTAGTTACATTTTAAAACTTTTTTTAACTACACACAATATTTAGGGGTTTCACTGCTTATTCTTCAAATAATAATAATAATGATAATAATAGATTATTCTGCTGCCAAACTTTTAGATTTAATGAATTTAAGCTTTTGCGCTGAGACTTTATATCATGTATCCAGACAGATAAACCACATGACAATATTAACTTTTTTTAAGCCCTAATTAAAATTAAAACATAATTTATTTTTTGTGAATTGCTTTTTTTTTTAAATATTTTAATATATCTGGAAAGTAATTAGCATTACTGACCCTGCTACATAATTATTTTCCATTATCTCATAGTTTTGGTGACTTCACTGTCATTCTAAAATGTGGAAAATATTAACAATGAAGAATGAGTAGGTGTGTCCAAGCCTTTGACTGGTATTGTATAAACACATCAGGAGATATTCTGCATTCAGAGTGAATACCGTGTGTTTAAATATTCTCCCATCAAAGACTGAAAATACCTGTTTGTTTACCAAGCGGACATTTGGGCGTTTACTTCTAGGTTAAAGGTAATCAAAACAGTGCTCTGTTTGTTTGAGTATCCCAACCAGCCTGATCAAGAGAGAGTTTGGGTGATATTATGAGTGACACTAATGGTGCAGAAATTAAATACTAAAGTTTTATTATTTGACAAATATCATCAAATATCATTGACATGTTTTTCAAGATTTTATGCTCGAATGTATTTGAATGTATAAGCGAAAGTGTCAATTAAAATTATTATTTTTTTATTTCTTTTAATTCGTTTTTGTATCGTTTTTGTTTTTGCAAATGTGATTAATACACACCGATTGTGGATTTTTGCCGATACCGATATCGAAAGTAGTGGGGAAAGGCCGATAACAGATTAATTGGCCGATAGTTTTTATTATCGGTTTATAAAGCGTTAAAAATAATAACATATTCTATATTTATAGAGTCCAAAATAAATAAAATACTAGATGCAGTTTTTTTTGTTCGGCCAAAATCCCAATAATATGTTTTGATGCATAACGTGGAATTTCTAAGTATAAACAAGCTTAAAAAACAAAATTTTCAGCATTTCAAAATAAGAGTCCCCAGTGCGATTCGCACTGGGGACTCTTATTTTGAAATGCTGAAAAATCTATTGGCAACCATCGACAGATTTTTGCCGATAACTGATAGTTCCGAAAAAGCGACTATCGGCGCCGATTAATCAGTACAAACCGATATATCGGTCTACCTCTAATTTCTTGTTGATTTCCACCCAAAATAATTTCGCCTCTGTCGTTTATTTAAAAATAAATGTTCAAATATGACACTTACAATGGAAGTCAATGGGGCCAATTCTCACCGTTTCAAACGTAAAGTCACAAGATGTAAATAATAAACATGTTAATATGAGTTTAGTGTGATAACGTCACAGATAATGTTATTAAGCGATTTTATCACATTTATATCAGCTTAAACCATGTTTTTGAATGTTCTTATTACTAAAAAATGAAGAGTGAAATATTCCTATCTGCCCAGGTGTCAAGATGAGTTATCCCGGATACCCTCCTGCAGGCGGAAGCTACCCACCTGGATCAGGAGCATATCAGCAAGCCCCTGGGGGTACATACCCGCCCCAACCAGGTGCCTATCCTCCCCAGGGAGGGTTTTATCCACCTCAACAAGGGGGGTATCCCCCCGGAGCAGGTTACCCACCCCAGGCTGGGGGATATCCTCAGGCTGGCGGTTACCCGGCCGCACAGGGAGGAGGGTTCCCACCGCAGGCAGGGGGTTACCCTGCTGCCCAGCCCGGAGGATACCCGTCCATGCCCGCTGCAGGTGAGCGCATATGATGTTTTGACATTGACTTTATATGTAATTTGGGGTGTTTTTGTGTCTGTATTGTCACTAATTGCAGCACTAATTAATTGTATGTTTTATAACAGGTGGGTGGGGTGCCCAGCCTGGCTTTGGAGCTGTAAGCATTCCTTTATTTCTATATTATTTCTATTGTTTATCAATCTGCAGTGTCATTTGTTTTTCAATGCATGGCCATTTTAAGCTAAATGTAGTCACGTAGTCACGTCACTGAACTCCTTGTGGTGTGTTTGTGTATGTAGCCTGGAGGTGGGATGCCTCAGGGGTACCCCGGAGGTCCTTTCCCAGGACAACAGCCCATGCCACAACAGCCCATGCCAGGATACCCAGGTGCTCCGGCTCCAAACCCGTCAATGCCCGGGTACGGAGGAGGTGTTCCGCCTGGACCAACACAACCAGCTGTTCCTGCAGCTAAAGTGAGCGACTGGCAACTTCATGGGCCATTTTAAGCTTTTACTTTCTTCATTTTAGATTTACAGCGCACGTCACATGGTTCCCGCGGTCATTGACATCTTGGAAAATAATCAGGGAATTTAAAATTGTGATTTTTTTTTTTTTTTTTTTTTTTTTTTTTTTTTTTTGCAAAGAAAAATGTAGGCCTGGAAAAGTCTCAGAAATGACTTACAATGAATGTGAATATGCGTATATGTACGTGACTATTGTGATTTCTTGTATTATGTGTATTCTTATATTTGTGCATATAAATTAAATGATCAAATAGAATTTTCCTTGTGTTTATTTAGTGCAAACAATGTTGACAACATGCCTTGATTTACTTTTAACTTTCTTTTGCTGTGTTTTTCTACCTGCGCCAAGCATTTGTTCAAAATGATGGTTCCTGACGCTCTCAAGCCATTACAAATATAAACATCAACATAAATTGAAAATTGTCAGAATTTATATAGTCGATATTTCTCTGTGTGTGTGTGTGCGTAAATGTGGGTCATTTAAAAAAATAAGGTTGTCTGAGGTGATAGAAATTAGAAATGTAAAAATGTCAAGTTTGTAGAAATGTGAAGTTTGTCAGATTTGTTCTACATTTTTGAAAGCATTTATAAGCATTTTCTAAAGAAGAAGAGTTTAGACGTTAAAAATGTCATGTGGTGTGACCATCAAGCAAAAGGTTTTAAAATGCTACTTTTTGTTTTTTTGGTTATGCACTTTGAGTACACGAGTGTAAACAACATAATCGTTCATTTCAAGGTAAAAAAAAAACGTTTTTCAGAAGTTTTCTCAGGGTTGCTTCATTCGACCCGAACAAACAAATCGTGCTTGACTTGAGCTAAAGAGCTCCTCTGTTTGGTTTTATGTCAACGTACATGTTGGTTACACCACCTGACTTTGATTTGGTGGACACATTGACTTCTTTAAATATTTATAACATTTTAAAACACAATTGTCTCACTGTTTTTTTTTTAAGAATAATAAAAGATTATTCTACTCATGCCAACGTTTCTTTTTTCAAAAATGCCAGTTTATAATGAGATTTATTTTTTTTTACCGTCTCCGGACGGTTACACCACATGACATTTTACTTGTATTTTTATAGCTTTAAAGCTCAGAAACAAATATAAACAAGACTTTGAAGTCCATCAGTTAATAGAAGAGTTCAAGTCTTGGTTTTGTGAATATTTTTGAATAACTTCATATATCTGGACCAAACAACAAAATGCATGAAGTTATTCGCCCATATGTGTGTGCGTGCGTGTGATATATTTATATATATACACTGTATATACGCACACACATATGCACACATACAGTATTGTGTGTGTGTGTGTGTGTGTGTGTGTTGATATATATTCAGTATACAGTACACACAGTATATACATACTCATATAGTTATATAGCGCTATATCGCCCTACTATTATGGAAATATGGCGTCTTCTCCCAGTTACGGTTGAAGTGTTTCCCAAAGGATGGCATGAATGATCTTAAAGTGTTTCCTATAACCGTGTTTGTGTTTAGATGGGCTACCGTGGATCCATGAAGGACTTTCCTGGCGCTGATCCTCTCAGAGATGTTGAAGTCTTGAGGAAAGCAATGAAGGGCTTCGGTGAGAAAAAAAATCGTTTTTTTGGGGTTTATTAGTAACAACGATGTTTTTGAATGTTTGTTTGTTTTACTATAGTTAGTTCAATGTTTGGAGACATGATGTTGACTCGTGTTTACTCACAGGAACTGATGAAAACGCCATCATCGAGCTTCTCGGCAGTCGCACCAACAGGCAGCGTGTGCCGATGGTCGCGGCGTACAAAACCACATACGGCAAGGTGAGCGTGTGACGACACGGCGTGTTTACAAATGCAAAAGAACCGCCGTTGTGTGTAACATCTTTATTTAATGGTAATTCACAGGATCTGGTTGGTGATCTAAAGTCGGAGCTGACCGGGAACTTTGAAAGTTTGGTTTTGGCGATGATAAAGACTCCTACTCAGTTGGATGTCTCTGAACTGAAGCATGCCATAGCCGTGAGTTCTCCTTTAACACACATTCATCCTTGACTTTTCAGGAATATCCACATCGGATCAAATTTACAATCGGTTAGACAGGAAGAGACTGACATGTAGCGCAAACAACCACAGTTTTCACATTTACTTTATAGGATTCGTTCACCCAAAAATGTAAATTCAGTCATTGTTTACTCACCGCTGTGTTGTTATAACCCCATGTGACTTACTTTCTTTATCTGAACACAAAAAGAGAAACTGTGAAGAATTGTTGTGCTCTGTGATGTCATACAATGGCAGTTTATGGTCCTCTTCAAGCTTCAAAAGAACACAAATGTATCATTCAGACGTCTAATTAATTATTCATGAGACTCATGATTGTCATTAACATATACGATAAGTTTTGGTGCGAAACTAACTGAAATCTGATGTGTTATTTAGTGAAAATGTGTATGTTCATGATATATGAGAGCAACAGTTCACGCACCCCCTTCGCAACATTGGGGCGTTCAAGCGAAAACTCGTTGTGTTTATCTAAAAACAGCGATAGTGACAACAGAACACAACACAACTGAACACAAAACAGAGAACAGAACTTACTAAACATGTCTGAAGAGTTTGTAGTTGGAGATTTGATGCATTTCTGTGCCCAGCCTTGTTTTTTTTTTGAAAGAAGTACTCTGTAAACGTCGATGAGGCTACAGGCCGCCGCAGTCACACCGTGTCCTAACCTGACGGCTAACGACATGTGATAAAAGGTATATTTTCTATAGTAATCAGAGTTTTTGTCCTAAGCAGCCGTGACGAGCGCCGGAATGTTCTATCGATCGCTTGCTTTCTGTTTTCAGCATCGCGCGGGTAACTTTGTCCACTGTGAACCGGCACCAGTCCAAAAACTTACAAAAAAATAAGGCTGAGCATAGAAATGCATCAATTCTCCAACTACAAACTCTTCAGACATGTTTAGTAAGTTCTGTTCTCTGTTTTGTGTGCAGTTGTGTTGTGATCTGTTGTCACCATCACAGTGGAGGACCTGTTTTTAGATAAACAAAACGAGTTTTCGCTTGAACGCCCCAATGTTGCGAAGGGGGTGCGTGAACTGTTGCTCTCATATATCATGAACATACATATTTTCACTAAATAATACATTCGTTTTCAGTTACTTTTGCATCAAACCTTATCATATATTTTAATGACAATCATGAGTCTCATGAATAATTAATTAGACTTCTGATTGATACATTTGTGTTCTTTTGAAGCTTGAAGAGGTGGTCACCATAAACTGCCATTGTATGACATCACTGAGCACAACAATTTATTTCACAATTTCTCCCTTTGTGTTCAGAAATAAGTAAGTCATATT
Organism: Moxostoma hubbsi; assembly: GCA_032164185.1. Classification (NCBI taxonomy): domain Eukaryota; kingdom Metazoa; phylum Chordata; class Actinopteri; order Cypriniformes; family Catostomidae; genus Moxostoma; species Moxostoma hubbsi. Next base: position 1,684,691 of record JAVLUX010000035.1, read on the forward strand.
GGGTTACAACAACACAAGGGTGCGTTCACAATGATTGAATTTACATTTTTGGGTGCACTAATACTTAAAGTCTGAAAATGAATGTAAAATCAGACTGTGATTATGAGAATGCAAAATAGCAGAGAGTTTTCAGTGAATAACCAGATGAATGAATGAATGATTGTTATTGTTTATGCTCAGGGTGCCGGAACAGATGAGGCTTGTCTCATAGAGATTCTGGCATCTCGTAATAATGCTGAAATCCAGGAAATAAATAAATTGTATAAGGCAGGTGAGTGGTCCATTACCCAGAAGACTGTCTGAAGTGTCTGAAAATGATGTTTTGAGTAAGTATAAAGATCACTGTGTGTTATTTAGAGAACAAGAAATCTCTGGAGGACGCCATCAGCAGTGACACATCTGGACATTTCCGTCGTCTGCTCGTCTCCCTGTCTCAGGTACAACGTCTGTCTTTCTAAATGTGTCTGTGGGTTTCTTATTGTTTCTCTGTCCTTTTATATTAGCAATGACACCAGCATATATTTGGGTGTAAATGACCTGTTATAGATTGAATAGTTTGTGGACAAACTTTTGGTTGGCTTGAAAAAGCCAAATGTATTGATAGATAGAATTCTTAGCTAGGCATTGCTAACATTTTTATTATGTTGCTAGCATGTTTTAGCACTTAGCTAGGCATGGCTTGCATGTTGATAGGATGTTTTAGCAATTAGCTAGCATTGCTAGCATGTTTTAGCACTTAGCTAAGCATTGCTAGCATGTTTCAGCATGTTACTAGCATGTTTAGCACTTAGCGATGCATTGCTAGCTTGTTTCTAGCATGTTTTAGCACTTAGCTAGGCATGGCTTGCATGTTGATAGGATGTTTTAGCAATTGGCTAGCATTGCTAGCATATTTTAGCACTTAGCTAAGCATTGCTAGCATGTTACTAGCATGTTTAGCACTTAGCGATGCATTGCTAGCTTGTTTCAGCATTTTGCTAGCATTTTTATCAACTAGCTAGACATTGCTAGCACGTTTTAACATGTTTCTAGCATGTTTTATCACTTAGCTAAACATTGATAGCATGTTTTAACATGTTTCTACCAAGTATTAGCACTTAGCCAGACATTGCTAGAATGTTTTGACACTTAGCTATGTGTTGCTAACAAGTGTTAGCATGTTTGAACACTTAGCTATGTGTTGCTAGCATGTGATTTCATGTTTCTAATATGTTTAAACACTTAGCTATGTGTTGGTAGCATTTTTAATATGTTGCTAGCATATTTTAGCGCTTGGCTAGGCATTGCTAACATGTTTTAGTACTTAGCTAGGTGGTGTTAGCATGTTGCTTGCATGTCAACGGCTCAGTCTTGTGAAAGTAGGACGGCTAAACTCGCTCAAAGCACCTTTAACACAGTGTATATGCAGTATTTTGGCTTTTTCAATCCAACCTAATTTTGAGATGGTCACAATAATGAGATAAATGTCATAATTATGAAATACTTACTAAAATGTCTTAAATGTATTCAGTTATGTGATGAATTTATAATGACAATAAAATGTAAAAATGATTAGATTTAGTCATAATTATGAAATAAAATGAGATGAGAGTAAATTGTTGGATAGAGTCATAATTATGAGCCATACAATAATTATAAGAAAATGTCATCATTGCTTGCATGTTGATAGGATGTTTTAGCAATTAGCTAGCATTGCTAGCATGTTTTATCACTTAGCTAGGCATTGCTAGCATGTTTCAGCATGTTACTAGCATGTTTAGCACATAGCGAGGCATTGCTAGCTTGTTTCAGCATTTTACTAGCATTTTTATCACCTAGCTAGGCATTGCTAGCATGTTTTAACATGTTGCTAGCAAGTATTAGCACTTAGCCAGACATTGCTACTAACAAGTGTTAGCATGTTTGAACACTTAGCTATGTGTTGCTAACATGTTTTAACACTTAGCTAGGCATTGCTAACATATTTTAGCACTTTGCTAGGCATTGCTAGCATGTTTTAACACTTTGCTAGGCATTGCTAGCATGTTTTAGCACTTTGCTAAGCATTGCTAGCATGTTTTAACATGTTGCCTGCAAGTATTAGCACTTAGCCAGACATTGCTACTAACAAGTGTTAGCATGTTTGAACACTTAGCTATGTGTTGCTAACATGTTTTAACACTTAGCTAGGCATTGCTAGCATGTTTTAGCACTTTGCTAGGCATTGCTAGCATGTTTTAGCACTTTGCTAGGCATTGCTAGCATGTTATAGTACTTCGCTAGGTGGTGTTACCATGTTGCTAGGTATTGCTAGCATGTTTTAGCATGTTGCTTGCATGTCAACGGCTCAGTCTCGTGAAAAGTAGAACGGCTAAACTCGCTCACAGCACCTTTAACACGGCGTATATGCAGTATTTTGGCTTTATCAATCCAACCTAATTATGAGATTAAAGTCACAATTTTGAGAAACAAAGTAATATATTATAGTTTTTCTTGTTTTCAGGGTAATCGTGATGAGAGAGAGACTGTGGACATCTCTATGGCCAAACAGGATGCCCAGGTTGGGGAAAATACTTTTTTATTCACTTTAAGCTGATATGTGTTGTTGTTGTTGTTGTTGTTGTGAACTGTATAAAAATGTGCGTTGTTTTCTCTGTTGTAGAAACTGTATGCTGCAGGAGAGAATAAAGTTGGCACGGACGAGTCCCAGTTTAATGCCGTTCTCTGCGCTCGCAGTAAACCTCATCTCAGACAAGGTAAAACAACACACAGGAACTGCCATTACTTCCTAAATGATGGTTAATAGCAATGTATTTAATAGCATTCATTGG
>JAVLUX010000035.1:1692500-1735000 GCA_032164185.1 Moxostoma hubbsi
TGGTAGGACGGCCACTTCTAGTGAGAGTATCTATAGTACTAAATCATCTCCATTTATAGACAGTTTGTCTAACTGTGGACAGATGAATATCTAACGGCCACTTCTAGTGAGAGTACCTATAGTACTAAATCACCTCCATTTATAGACAGTTTGTCTAACTGTGGACAGATGAATATCTAACGGCCACTTCTAGTGAGAGTACCTATAGTACTAAATCATCTCCATTTATAGACAGTTTGTCTAACTGTGGACAGATGAATATCTAATGGCCACTTCTAGTGAGAGTACCTATAGTACTAAATCATCTCCATTTATAGACAGTTTGTCTAACTGTGGACAGATGAATATCTAACGGCCACTTCTAGAGAGAGTACCTATAGTACTAAATCATCTCCATTTATAGACAGTTTGTCTAACTGTGGACAGATGAATATCTAACGGCCACTTCTAGTGAGAGTACCTATAGTACTAAATCATCTCCATTTATAGACAGTTTGTCTAACTGTGGACAGATGAATATCTAACGGCCACTTCTAGTGAGAGTACCTATAGTACTAAATCATCTCCATTTATAGACAGTTTGTCTAACTGTGGACAGATGAATATCTAACGGCCACTTCTAGAGAGAGTACCTATAGTACTAAATCATCTCCATTTATAGACAGTTTGTCTAACCATGGACAGATGAATATCTAACGGCCACTTCTAGTGAGAGTACCTATAGTACTAAATCATCTCCATTTATAGACAGTTAGTCTAACTGTGGACAGATGAATATCTAACGGCCACTTCTAGTGAGAGTACCTATAGTAATAAATCATCTCCATTTATAGACAGTTAGTCTAACTGTGGACAGAATGAATATCTAACGGCCACTTCTAGTGAGAGTACCTATAGTACTAAATCATCTCCATTTATAGACAGTTTGTCTAACTGTGGACAGATGAATATCTAACAGCCACTTCTAGAGAGAGTACCTATAGTACTAAATCATCTCCATTTATAGACGGTTAGTCTAACTGTGGACAGAATGAATATCTAACGGCCACTTCTAGAGAGAGTACCTATAGTACTAAATCATCTCCATTTATAGACAGTTTGTCTAACTGTGGACGGATGAATATCTAACGGCCACTTCTAGTGAGAGTACCTATAGTACTAAATCATCTCCATTTATAGACAGTTTGTCTAACTGTGGACAGATGAATATCTAACGGTCACTTCTAGTGAGAGTACCTATAGTACTAAATCATCTCCATTTATAGACAGTTTGTCTAACTGTGGACAGATGAATATCTAACGGCCACTTCTAGAGAGAGTACCTATAGTACTAAATCATCTCCATTTATAGACAGTTTGTCTAACTGTGGACAGATGAATATCTAACAGCCACTTCTAGTGAGAGTACCTATAGTACTAAATCATCTCCATTTATAGACAGTTTGTCTAACTGTGGACAGATGAATATCTAACAGCCACTTCTAGTGAGAGTACCTATAGTACTAAATCACCTCCATTTATAGACAGTTTGTCTAACTGTGGACAGATGAATATCTAACGGCCACTTCTAGAGAGAGTACCTATAGTACTAAATCATCTCCATTTATAGACAGTTTGTCTAACTGTGGACGGATGAATATCTAACGGCTACTTCTAGTGAGAGTACCTATAGTACTAAATCATCTCCATTTATAGACAGTTTGTCTAACTGTGGACAGATGAATATCTAACAGCCACTTCTAGTGAGAGTACCTATAGTACTAAATCATCTCCATTTATAGACAGTTTGTCTAACTGTGGACAGATGAATATCTAACAGCCACTTCTAGTGAGAGTACCTATAGTACTAAATCATCTCCATTTATAGACAGTTTGTCTAACTGTGGACAGATGAATATCTAACGGTCACTTCTAGTGAGAGTACCTATAGTACTAAATCATCTCCATTTATAGACAGTTTGTCTAACTGTGGACAGATGAATATCTAACGGCCACTTCTAGAGAGAGTACCTATAGTACTAAATCATCTCCATTTATAGACAGTTTGTCTAACTGTGGACAGATGAATATCTAACAGCCACTTCTAGTGAGAGTACCTATAGTACTAAATCACCTCCATTTATAGACAGTTTGTCTAACTGTGGACAGATGAATATCTAACGGCCACTTCTAGTGAGAGTACCTATAGTACTAAATCACCTCCATTTATAGACAGTTTGTCTAACTGTGGACAGATGAATATCTAACAGCCACTTCTAGTGAGAGTACCTATAGTACTAAATCACCTCCATTTATAGACAGTTTGTCTAACTGTGGACAGATGAATATCTAACGGCCACTTCTAGTGAGAGTACCTATAGTACTAAATCACCTCCATTTATAGACAGTTTGTCTAACTGTGGACAGATGAATATCTAACGGTCACTTCTAGTGAGAGTACCTATAGTACTAAATCATCTCCATTTATAGACAGTTTGTCTAACTGTGGACAGATGAATATCTAACGGCCACTTCTAGAGAGAGTACCTATAGTACTAAATCATCTCCATTTATAGACAGTTTGTCTAACTGTGGACAGATGAATATCTAATGGCCACTTCTAGTGAGAGTACCTATAGTACTAAATCATCTCCATTTATAGACAGTTTGTCTAACTGTGGACAGATGAATATCTAATGGCCACTTCTAGAGAGAGTACCTATAGTACTAAATCATCTCCATTTATAGACAGTTTGTCTATCTGTGCACAGATGAATATTTAAACTCTTCCAGATAACTTTGCAACCCTTTCCAGGTTTATGCATATCAATAATTCATGATCGTAGATCTTCTGAGATCTCTTGTTCCACATCAGCAGATGCTTCTTGTGAATAGCAAACTCTAAATGTTTGAGTGCTTTTTATAAGTCAAAGTAGCTCTAACCCACACCTACAATCTCGTTTCATTAATTAAATGGCAGGTTTGCCGGGGGGGGGGGTCATTAGCCTAGGGTTCACATACTTTTTACCAACCTACACTGTAAATGTTTAAATGATGCATTCGGTATGTTGTATTCGTTGTTGTAATTTATTGTACATTGAAAATCTAACGTTCATTCATGCTTTATAACTGACTGTTTACTTGTCTTGACTGATTACTTGAGAACTTGAAACAGCGTTTTCTCAAATTAGGGTTCGGACCTGTGATTTGATTGGTTGATTGGATAACGTTCATCGCCTCAGGCTGACCATATGTGTGTGCGGTGCCATTAGTGGCATCTATAAGCCTTTGGCATGTTATATAGATATCGATTTGAATCCATTTGCCTGACCCAATTCCACACGCAATCTGGGATGAGGGGCGTGTCTTTTTTGACAATCGCTGTGACACCAGATTGTTTCATAGAGATTATACACGTCAATGTTTATAATCCTGCAGGATTTCCAGTGGACTCTAATCTGTTCATCAGGGACCTGTAAGCTTTAGGTTTAAACATTAAAATTCACATAGTGTCGGTCAAAGAATCAGAACCTTGATGAGCAACGGTACCGATTTTGTCCAATTAAGCAAATGTTTTTTTCTATCAGTGATATTTTATGTTGGTTTTAAATGCATCGATGAATGGGGCACAGGGTTTTTATGGTATCTAGACCTTATTTACCTCTAAATGACTAAATTACACCATTTTCATATTAAATAAGCACATTCATTTTATCAATCTTCACTTCACAAACACCTTAATTACAGTCAATTGAAAGAATCAAAACACCCATATATATGTATGTCATGCATTAGGGGTCTCTGGTGACATCTGCTGGAATAAAAATCAGAATAACATGAAATTACAACTATTGGCAGTACATGGCTTCAGTGCATTCATTGGCTGATCTCTATTAGCCAATGTTGAAACTTAATTTTTAGATATTATCACAAGTTATAGATTGGATGTATATTTATAAATCAAAATTGTAGCATTTTTTAAACCACTTGTGTTGAAGTGTCAGATTTTGCAATGATGCTCCAATAGGTTTACACCTGAAGTCTATGAGATATCTTATAAAGTCTATGAGATATCTTCGCTAATATAGGCACATATGTGTGTGCGTACATGTGTTTTTTGCATTGTGGATGTTTTATAGTCTCACCCCTTTACTTATGTGTGATTGTGTTCTGCATTGCGTCTGATTTATTGATTTTTATTTGACAAATATGAAAAAAAAAATGCTCTGTGTTATAGTCTCTCCCATTCATTTCCTATGGCGGGTGCGTAATGTTTACGACCGCTTAGACTTTTCGAATCAAGTCCAGATTTTGCGTGTGTGTTCAGACAACAAGTGGAGTTAAAATCACCAAGTATTGTACCACTCAGATAAAGGATACTGTAAAGAGGTATGAGGGAAAGGAGGAGGTGAGAACTGGCTTGACAATATAATTAATAGTTTTAATATTAAACTGAACGAATAACACACAAACATAAACACATAGAGCAGGTGCCTGTAACTCTCTCTCTATCTCGAACTGTCGTCACCGGCCACCTTTATCCCTTGTGCACCCCCATCAGGCTGATTGGGGACCGGGTGCGCTATGTTCCAGCCAGGCCCCGCCCTCTTTCACTCTACAGATACATTTAAATTAAAGGAACTAATTTAAAATGCAGTCAAAAATGACCCAAGCAATACACAAGGTTTAATGGCAGGTTCCCATGATGACAGCTCGCCCCACTGTAATGAACTGTATCTTTTTTCCTGTGGAGTGATAACGGTGGAAATGTTTAATAGCTCTTTGCTAATTCTTATTTTGCATGTGTCTAAAGACTTTCAAAAATAATGTTTTAGTTTTTTGTTCGCTTAGTGACTTCAGCCAGGTCTCCTAAGCAACCAAATTGGCCCGGTTGCTAGGGAGAGTAGAGTCACATGGGGTAACCAAATTGGCCCGGTTGTTAGGGAGGGTAGGGTCACATGGGGTAACCAAATTGTCCCGGTTGCTAGGGAGAGTAGAGTCACATGGGGTAACCAAATTGGCCCAGTTGCTAGGGAGGGTAGAGTCACATGGGGTAACCAAATCGTCCCGGTTGCTAGGGAGTGTAGAGTCACATGGGGTAACCAAATTGTCCCGGTTGCTAGGGAGAGTAGAGTCACATGGGGTAACCAAATTGGCCCGGTTGCTAGGGAGGGTAGAGTCACATGGGGTAACCAAATTGGCCCGGTTGCTAGGGAGGGTAGAGTCACATGGGGTAACCAAATTGGCCCGGTTGCTAGGGAGGGTGGAGTCACATGGGGTAACCAAATTGGCCCGGTTGCTAGGGAGGGTGGAGTCACATGGGGTAACCAAATTGTCCCGGTTGCTAGGGAGGGTAGAGTCACATGGGGTAACCAAATTGGCCCGGTTGCTAGGGAGGGTAGAGTCACATGGGGTAACCAAATTGGCCCGGTTGCTAGGGAGGGTAGAGTCACATGGGGTAACCAAATTGTCCCGGTTGCTAGGGAGGGTGGAGTCACATGGGGTAACCAAATTGGCCCGGTTGCTAGGGAGGGTGGAGTCACATGGGGTAACCTCCTCGTGGTGGTGATTAGTGGTTCTCTCAATGGGGCGTGTGGTGAGTTGTGTGTGGATCGTGGAGAGTAGCATGAGTCTCCACATGCTGTGAGTCTCCGCGGTGTCACGCACAACGAGTCACGTGATCAGATGCGCGGATCTCCAGGTTGCTCCGGGGGGATTGTCCTTGTAATAAGGGCTCTGTAAGTCGCTTTGGATAAAAAGCGTCTGCCAAATTCATAAATGTAAATGTAATGTAATGAGTAACTGCGCCACCATGAGGACCTACTAAGTAGTGGGAATTGGGCGTTCCAAATTGGGAGAAAAGGGGATAAAAAATGGCACTGGTCATAAAACTGCATATATTATAAAAAATAATTATAAAAGGATTAAGAAATTGTTTTAGATGAAGTATAGCTGGTCACACTGCAGTCACTGTTTGAAATTTCATGTAAATTACCCAGATTTACTGTAAATATCAACATGCAAATTATTTAACTGCTTTCCAGTAACTTGCTTTCCACGTTATACCGTCACAAAAACATATAAAAAATAACGTAACGTGAATTGTCTCATATTTGGAGAAATTGTCATGTTTAGATATTGTAATATGTAAATCGATTTTTTTTTTCGCTGATGACTACACAAGTAGAGAATCACGCATATAAAAACAATAAAAAAAGAAGAAAAAATAAATAATTAATGAATAAATCAAAAACTTTCAATCAGCGAATAGACACATTTCCCAGTGAACGCCCAGGTGAGCCACGCCCCTCTTGATATTCCCCTCCAGTTTAACTGGTTTGATTGGCAGGTTGTAGCCACGCCTCTTTTCCCCTGTTTCCCCTCCCGTTTACGCGGTTTGATTGACATGTAGGAGCCCCGCCCACGCCTCCATTCCCCTCCCGCTGCTGCGTTTGATTGGCAGTTGGTAGCAGCTGCGGGGTTGTAGAGTCATGACGGCGCTGCGCTGCGCCTCAGGAGATCATTGGCGTTGAGGCGATACTTTGCGATGGATTCTCGAACTTAAAATGATCGAAAGCGCGTTAAAGTTACGGGCGTCGCCAGACCCCCTTCAAACCGTCTGAAACGGGAAACTGGCAAAGATGTGAGACTTCACGAAGCCACTGGGAGTCTCGCGAAAGTCTAGACAAATATGGCTTCTCGTGTCTTTCAATTTCACGCGAAAAACTCTCTGACAGGATCGTTTCCAGAGCTGTTGTAGTGGACGGGCCGGGCGCGATGGATCCGAAGCATAAAGAGTTGCTGGAGCAGTCCGAGCAGAAGTTGTCGGAGTCCGTCACAGATGTGGATCGGCTCCTGGAGCTGCTGGCCCAGTCCGGCAGTCTGAGCCCGGCCGAGCGCACCGAGCTGGACAAGAACTGCTCCAGCAGCGCCGACAAAGTCCATCTGCTCCTCAAGATGCTGGTGGAAAACAAGGAAAACGATCATTTCCAGGAGCTGTGCTGGGCGCTGGAGAAAACTCATCCGCTGCTGCTCAACTCTCTGCTGCCTGTGGACAACCACAACACGGGTAAAACCTCCTCAAGGGTTCGGCGAAACTTTCAGAACATTCCAGTGAAGTTTATCTGGACACATTAGTTTTAGTGTGATGTTGTGAGTTAACAGTGAAGATAAGTGTGATTTAATCAGGTCTGCAGCACAAATTACAGACAGAACTATCACTGTAAACAATAACAAAAGTACACTGTAATCAATACATACACAACAGTGCAAAGAAAATACATTATAATGTATGGAGTTATATATGTGCCACAATTCTGCACGCGCAAGATCATAATTTGAGTTAAAAAAAAATAAAAGTTCTGCTCGCGCATAAAGTTATTTTGCACACTTAAGATGATATTTTGAGCACAATAAAAGTTATTTTGCACACTTAAGATGATATTTTGAGCTCAATAAAAGTTATTTTGCACACTTAAGATGATATTTTGAGCTCAATAAAAGTTATTTTGCACACTTAAGATGATATTTTGAGCACAATAAAAGTTATTTTGCACACTTAAGATGATATTTTGAGCACAATAAAAGTTATTTTGCACACTTAAGATGATATTTTGAGCACAATAAAAGTTATTTTGCACACTTAAGATGATATTTTGAGCACAATAAAAGTTATTTTGCACACTTAAGATGATATTTTGAGCACAATGAAAGTTATTTTGCACACTTAAGATGATATTTTGAGCACAATAAAAGTTATTTTGCACACTTAAGATGATATTTTGAGCACAATAAAAGTTATTTTGCACACTTAAGATGATATTTTGAGCACAATAAAAGTTATTTTGCACACTTAAGATGATATTTTGAGCACAATAAAAGTTATTTTGCACACTTAAGATGATATTTTGAGCACAATAAAAGTTATTTTGCACACTTAAGATGATATTTTGAGCACAATAAAAGTTATTTTGCACACTTAAGATGATATTTTGAGCACAATAAAAGTTATTTTGCACACTTAAGATGATATTTTGAGCACAATAAAAGTTATTTTGCACACTTAAGATGATATTTTGAGCACAATAAAAGTTATTTTGCACACTTAAGATGATATTTTGAGCACAATAAAAGTTATTTTGCACACTTAAGATGATATTTTGAGCGTGCAAATTTTTTTTTCTGCATGCACAAGATGATATTTTGAGCGCACAGAAATTTTCTGCACTTGCAATATGATATTTTGAGAGCAAATATTTTTTTCTGCAAAATAACTTTTTGCATGCTCAATATATCATCTTGCGCTCGTAATATAATTTTGTGCATGCAGAATTGTGGCACAAGTGTAACTCCATAATAATGCAAGTGGAAGCTTATCAGTTCTATTTGATATATTGAGCAAGTTAAGTAAACCTCATGAAGTCTGGCAAGAATATGTCTGGGCCATTTTCACCCCTAAAACAAAAAGATCAAATAAGAAATTAAGGATGCACCAACATACTTTGCCACTTACTCAACTGAATTTTATTTGGTTTTGCTTCTGAATTACTGTAAACAATAAATCATGAATTGATAGATGATAGAACATTACAAATTCATATTATGCGTACATTCGGTTCTGTGAAAAAGTATGTACCCCCTTTAAATTTTCGGTTTGTTTACATTGCGTCATCATGGCAACAAAGTTGTAAAATTGGCTGTACATTTATACAGAAACGGTTAGTAAGTGATTTGATCATGTTGTTTACGTCTTGTATCTATACTTTTGAAACTGAGTATATTAATGTTTACAGATTGGCCCATTTGACTTCCATTGTAAGTGTCTCACTGTAACCCAGTTTCTTGCGGGGTCGAGTCAAAATACATTTTTGCGGTAATCAACATTATGCCACAAATGCCTTTCGACGAAATGTGCCATTTTGTTTACAAAATAGGTAACTTGCGAGATTAGCGCAGGTCCGATTGGGGGGGGTGTTGAGGTTGAGGTTATAATGTTTACGTCTTCTGGCTAAACTTTCCTAACAGTTTTTATTTTAGCCTTTTAAGCTCGCCGTTGGACATTATGATAAATTATTATTGTAATGCTATAACTTTTGATTGTTTTTTGCCAGATACAGTTGACATGATGGGAAACAAAACAAAAGCAGTTGTTTTTTTACACCCAGAGATTAGGCGTTAAAATTTTTTTGATACCAGTTCCTAAACGATACTTTTCCGTTTTATCAAGATTACAAACATTACTTCAAAAAACGTTGGTTTTATTTTTTCAGTTTGTTGACTTTTATTACGGACTGAGAGACTCATCTCCTGTGCCTTCTGGTCTCCAGAATTAATAGCCGACCCTAGCCGACCCTAATAGGGTCCTAATTAACGACATTAATGTGAAGAGGGAAAAAATTAGAAAGTTTAACTGTTAATTCAGCCAACCCTAAGGATATGTACGGTTTAACAAGATAACTAGTTTAATGTACGTTAAACTTGATCAGTTACTGTCAACCTTAAAGCATTTTTAGCATCGATTTCGCTAGCTATCTATAGCCATACATCCAAACAATATCCAACGTTACGTAGGTCACAGTTTATAGGACTACGTCAACGCACACAGAAACGTTAATTTAACCAGTACACAAGCATGTACCACTACAAGTTAGCCGATTTAGTTTGTTGGTTTGTTTGCTAAATGTTAGCATACCTGTCGGAGTCCCAGTCATAGCGCCGCTGCATTCATCGATAGTTTTGGAGGAGGACTCGTGTGGTGGGCATGTTAGAGGAGGACTCGTGTGGTGGGCATGTTAGAGGAGGACTCGTATGGTGGGCAAGTTAGAGGAGGACTCGTGTGGTGGGCACGTTGGAGGAGGACTCGTGTGGTGGGCACGTTGGAGGAGGACTCGTGTGGTGGGCACGTTGGAGGAGGACTCGTGTGGTGGGCACGTTGGAGGAGGACTCGTGTGGTGGGCACGTTGGAGGAGGACTCGTGTGGTGGGCACGTTGGAGGAGGACTCGTGTGGTGGGCACGTTGGAGGAGGACTCGTGTGGTGGGCACGTTGGAGGAGGACTCGTGTGGTGGGCAGGAAGCTCTGTGGTAGGAGGACGCTGAGAGGATGACTGCACCAGCTCGGTCTTCTTGTAGTCGAAGACGGATCAACTTTCTGCTCTTAAATTTATTCTGTGCGCTGTCAAGTGCTTCATCAGATTTGTCGTGTTGCCGGTCTTGGCAGCAATTACCTTGTTGCAAATATAGTGCGCTGTTGGCATCGAGCCTGGTGAAATGTAGCCACACTTTTGATCTTTTCCAGATCTTTCACATGTATGGGGTTTGAATGAATACACACTACAGTCTCACGTGTGAGACGCGTCTCTGGGCGTAACCGGCGTAATCTCGTGTTTTTCCTTAATGCCTAAACACAGCCAATCACCGGCACATTTAGATTTGGGCACATCTATGCATGCTACATGCTTGTCACTGATGTTGAGTAGATTAACCCCTTAGGTATCGAAATTTGGTACCTAGTTGCTGTTGATTGAGCTTAACTTGTATTGATTACCGGAACATACTAACAGGCCTCATTTTCTTTCAACAAATTGGGAATATAACTCTCGGACATGTTTTCGGAGGATTCACCTATTTTCTAGTTTGTAATGCACTGGATGTGGTCACATATATCGCCCAGACAGATCTTGAGCTGTTCAGTTGATATATATATATATACTTTATAGTAAACATGCATGAGCCAGTGGTGAAGCTCTTTGTGAACTCTTGTGTAAATCTGCTAAGCGTAACATCGTACAGTGAATGTGTTACAGATGTTTCGAAGTATCCTGCAACCAAAAAAACTCATCAGACGCACAGGGATTTAGCCGTAAGCCAGAAAGAGCTGCTGTCTATAAAATAATGCAGCTTAAAGTAGGATCACATAACATTACTTAGAAAGCCATTAAACCCATGTAAATGGAATCTGCCTGAATGACATAAAAATACTTGCTGGTTTGTGTGTTAATAATATAGCACCAGTGAAACTGGTCCAGACAAAGTGATATTAACAGGCATTTATGGTCTGTCTGCTAAATGGAGCATTGCTGATCAATTAGACAATTTAGAGATGTATGATGGTCATCAATACAAACTTTAGCGGGGGTGTGTTGGATTTGTTTAGTTTGAATCATCACATGGTATTTGATGTGTCTCATAGCTGCGGGATGTTTTACTTAATGCCTCGATTAAAAAATAGGGTTCTGAATGATTGTGTCCATAGTATACCAGCTGGCTGTGTCTCTTAAAGTGAACTCTATAGGAACGCAACCGTAGGGTGCTGAAACTAAAAATTCCATCGAACTTTTTTAATTGAGAATTAGCAATTATTGAAAAAAACACAACAAATTCTTAAATTTAATAATAGTCTTGCTTTTAATATCCACATACCCAGTGAATAACTACATTACCCATATAAGGTGATTCTTGATTTCAAACTTGATTTTGAAACACTCGTTGGAGTCGGTTTGATTCAAACTTATAGATCTTGATTTTGAAACACTCGTTGGAGTCGGTTTGATTCAGAGTCATAGAACTTGATTTTGAAACACTCGTTGGAGTCGGTTTGATTCAAACTTATAGATCTTGATTTTGAAACACTCGTTGGAGTCGGTTTGATTCAGAGTCATAGAACTTGATTTTGAAACACTCGTTGGAGTCGGTTTGATTCAAACTTATAGAACTTGATTTTGAAACACTCGTTGTAGTCGGTTTGATTGAAACACTCATTGGAGTCGGTTTGATTCAAACTTATAGAACTTGATTTTGAAACACTCGTTGGAGTCAGTTTGATTCTGAGTCATAGAACTTGATTTTGAAACACTCATTGGAGTCGGTTTGATTCAAACTTCTAGAACTTGATTTTGAAACACTCGTTGGAATCGGTTTGATTCAAACTTCTAGAACTTGATTTTGAAACACTCGTTGGAGTCGGTTTGATTCAAACTTATAGAACTTGATTTTGAAACACTCGTTGGAGTCGGTTTGATTCAAACTTCTAGAACTTGATTTTGAAACACTCGTTGGAGTCGGTTTGATTCAAACTCATTGAACTTGATTTTGAAACACTCGTTGGAGTCGGTTTGATTCAAACTTATAGATCTTGATTTTGAAACACTCATTGGAGTCGGTTTGATTCAGAGTCATAGAATCTGATTTTGATACACTCGGAGTCGGTTTGATTGAAAAACTCGGAGTTGATTTGATTGAAACTCTCGTTGGAGTCGGTTTGATTCAAACTTATAGAACTTGATTTTGATACACTCGTTGGAGTCGGTTTGATTCAAACTTATAGAACTTGATTTTGAAACACTCGTTGGAGTCGGTTTGATTCAAACTTATAGAACTTGATTTTGAAACACTCGTTGGAGTCGGTTTGATTCAAACTTATAGAACTTGATTTTGAAACACTCGTTGGAGTCGGTTTGATTCCGAGTCATAGAACTTGATTTTGAAACACTCGTTGGAGTCGGTTTGATTCAAACTTCTAGAACTTGATTTTGAAACACTCGTTGGAATCGGTTTGATTCCGAGTCATAGAACTTGATTTTGAAACACTCGTTGGAGTCGGTTTGATTCAAACTTATAGAACTTGATTTTGAAACACTCGTTGTAGTCGGTTTGATTGAAACACTCGTTGGAGTCGGTTTGATTGAAACACTCGTTGGAGTCGGTTTGATTCAAACTTATAGAACTTGATTTTGAAACACTCGTTGGAGTCAGTTTGATTCCGAGTCATAGAACTTGATTTTGAAACACTCATTGGAGTCGGTTTGATTCAAACTTCTAGAACTTGATTTTGAAACACTCGTTGGAATCGGTTTGATTCAAACTTCTAGAACTTGATTTTGAAATACTCGTTGGAGTCGGTTTGATTCAAACTTCTAGAACTTGATTTTGAAACACTCGTTGGAGTCGGTTTGATTCAAACTCATTGAACTTGATTTTGAAACACTCGTTGGAGTCGGTTTGATTCAAACTTATAGATCTTGATTTTGAAACACTCATTGGAGTCGGTTTGATTCAGAGTCATAGAATCTGATTTTGATACACTCGGAGTCGGTTTGATTGAAAAACTCGGAGTTGATTTGATTGAAACTCTCGTTGGAGTCGGTTTGATTCAAACTTATAGAACTTGATTTTGATACACTCGTTGGAGTCGGTTTGATTCAAACTTATAGAACTTGATTTTGAAACACTCGTTGGAGTCGGTTTGATTCAAACTTATAGAACTTGATTTTGAAACACTCGTTGGAGTCGGTTTGATTCAAACTTATAGAACTTGATTTTGAAACACTCGTTGGAGTCGGTTTGATTCCGAGTCATAGAACTTGATTTTGAAACACTCGTTGGAGTCGGTTTGATTCAAACTTATAGAACTTGATTTTGAAACACTCGTTGGAGTCGGTTTGATTCCGAGTCATAGAACTTGATTTTGAAACACTCATTGGAGTCGGTTTGATTCAAACTTCTAGAACTTGATTTTGAAACACTCGTTGGAATCGGTTTGATTCCGAGTCATAGAACTTGATTTTGAAACACTCGTTGGAGTCGGTTTGATTCCGAGTCATAGAACTTGATTTTGAAACACTCATTGGAGTCGGTTTGATTCAAACTTCTAGAACTTGATTTTGAAACACTCGTTGGAGTCGGTTTGATTCAAACCTATAGAACTTGATTTTGAAACACTCGTTGGATTCAAACTCATTGAACTTGATTTTGAAACACTCGTTGGAGTCGGTTTGATTCAAACTTATAGATCTTGATTTTGAAACACTCATTGGAGTCGGTTTGATTCAGAGTCATAGAATCTGATTTTGATACATTCGTTGGAGTCGGTTTGATTGAAAAACTCGTTGGAGTCGGTTTGATTGAAACACTCGTTGGAGTCGGTTTGATTGAAACTCATAGAACTTGATTTTGAAACTCGTTGGAGTCGGTTTGATTCAAACTTCTAGAACTTGATTTTGAAACACTCGTTGGAGTCAGTTTGATTGAAACACTCGTTGGAGTCGGTTTGATTCAAACTCATAGAACTTGATTTTGAAACACTCGGAGTCAGTTTGATTCAAACTTCTAGAACTTGATTTTGAAACACTCATTGGAGTCGGTTTGATTCAGAGTCATAGAATCTGATTTTGATACACTCGTTGGAGTCGGTTTGATTGAAACACTCGTTGGAGTCGGTTTGATTGAAACACTCGTTGGAGTCGGTTTGATTCAAACTCATAGAACTTGATTTTGAAACACTCGGAGTCAGTTTGATTCAAACTTCTAGAACTTGATTTTGAAACACTCATTGGAGTCGGTTTGATTCAGAGTCATAGAATCTGATTTTGATACACTCGTTGGAGTCGGTTTGAAACACTCGTTGGAGTCGGTTTGATTGAAACACTCGGAGTCGATTTGATTGAAACACTCGTTGGAGTCGGTTTGATTGAAACACTCGGAGTCGATTTGATTGAAACACTCGTTGGAGTCGGTTTGATTCAAACTCATAGATCTTGATTTTGAAACACTCGTTGGAGTCGGTTTGATTCAAACTACTAGAACTTGATTTTGAAACACTCGTTGGAGTCGGTTTGATCAAACTACTAGAACTTGATTTTGAAACACTCGTTGGAATCGGTTTGATTCAAACTCATAGATCTTGATTTTGAAACACTCGTTGGAATCGGTTTGATTCCGACTCCAAGGATTGTAGTCAGCGTCTATACTCGTTGATCTACCCAAGCCCCCCATGTCATTAAATCTTAAATTATATGACCCCTCAAAAATCTCATTCAGAGATGTAAATAAAAATGCCAGTTAAAAATAACGCACATAATGAAAGCTCCCATTCTTAAAACTTGCTTTAGTATTTGGTTTAATTTATGTAATGGCGCAATGGACCCTTTTCACAGACCGTGATGACTCGTGTCCGCCTTATTTAGCAGCTTAAATCTTGCAAACTTTTTCATATTTGCAATTGTAATTATTTCATGTAAATTTAGAGTTACTACAGATGCACTGAGGTTTAAGAGAGTGATCGGAAATTTGCCACTTTCTGACGTTCGTAATCAATCGCTCTCGATTTCGGTCTCCATTTGAAAGTGGCGTAAACGTAATGGTGCCGTTTTTCCTTTATTGGAGCAAATGGTTCAGCAAAAATGGCATTAAGCGAGGGCTCCCATTCACCTCTATCAAAGTTTAACCTGCAACCATTTAGGTTTAGATTGAGTGAATATCCCACCCACTATTGTTTTTAACGTGAGTCTGCTTGTCGCCCCAGTCTGTTGACCCAGTTACTGTCAGCCTCTGTCTGGATCTGTCCCTGTAGTAACACCACAGCCTTATCACACCTCACACAAACATGACAAACATAATTGATCTCAGCTATTAATTACTCTGTTATATTAATTATGCCTCTTCTTCTTTTATTATATTATCATTGGGTTGTTCTGTAGTGCATTGAAAGAATGAACAGGAAATAAACAGACTTGTCCTGAGAGAGAAACTGAGTCTTCATTCAAGAGCAATTACCAGCTCGAATTACTCCAATGCAGCTGCAGGCCTGTTTGTGTGTGTGTGTGTGTGTGTGTGTGTGTGGAGTTGTGTACGAGATCATTCTCAGACTCTACAGATCCTCTCAGATTTCATTAATTAAAGCTGAACTCTGGATTTATCACACATGTCAGTAACGGAGAACGTGTTGATGGTTGTTTCAGGTTCCACGTACAGCGTTCTATCAGCGATGCCGTCTGACTCCGAGAGCAGTAGTTCCCTCAACAGTGTCGGTGAGTCAACTGAGAGTGTTTTTTTGTTTTTCTCTCCCCAATGTGTAACGCCCAATTCCCAATGCGCTCTTTAAGTCCTCGTGGTGGCGTTGTGACTCACCTCAATCTGGGTGGCGGAGGACGAATCTCAGTTGCCTCCGCGTCTGAGAGCGTCAATCTGCGCATCTTATCACGTGACTTGTTGAGCACGTTACCGTGGAGACGTAGCGCGCGTGGAGGCTTAAGGCTATTCTCCGCGGCATCCGCGCACAACTCGCCACACGCCCCACCGAGAGCGAGAACCACATTATAGCGACCACAAGGAGGTTACACCATGTGACTCTACCCTCCCTAGCAACCGGGACAATTTGGTTACCCCCATGTGACTCTACCCTCCCTAGCAACCAGGACAATTTGGTTACCCCCATGTGAGTCTACCTTCCCTAGCAACCGGGACAATTTGGTTACCCCATGTGACTCTACTCTCCCTCCCTAGCAACCGGGACAATTTGGTTACCCCATGTGACTCTACCCTCCCTCCCTAGCAACCGGGACAATTTGGTTACCCCATGTGACTCTACTCTCCCTCCCTAGCAACCGGGACAATTTGGTTACCCCATGTGACTCTACCCTCCCTCACTAGCAACCGGGCCAATTTGGTTACCCATATGTGACTCTACCCTCCCTAGCAACCGGGCCAATTTGGTTACCCCATGTGACTCTACCCTCCCTAGCAACCGGGCCAATTTGGTTACCCCATGTGACTCTACCCTCCCTAGCAACCGTGCCAATTTGGTTACCCCATGTGACTTTACCCTCCCTTAGCAACCGGCCCAATTTGGTTGCTTAGGACACCTGGCTGTAGTCACTCAGCACGCCCAGGATTCGAGCTAGCGTCAATACTCAGCTGAGAGTCATTTTGTCTATCTGATAAGTTGCATCACGTTGCAATTGTCATGAAAATAATGTCACAATCCAAAAAATCGCAATGGATAAAAAAAATAGGCTCTGCTATATTTAAGATGCTTTGCTTATTCATAACAATCTGTATGTGACGGCAGAGCTCACTTTTGAGTCTGAAAGAAAAAGTTTATGCACCTGACGATGATGTCTGGCCTACCATCTTCATATTGCTAAAGGAGAGGAAGAGGAACACTGCATCTAAGCCTGGCACCGTGGCCAACCTCTCAAAGGAGTAGTTCACTCAAAAGGACAATTTTGCCATTTACTCTCACCCTCATGTCGCTTCAGGCCAGACTTGATTTTAATGAACTGAAGTGTATTTTCTGAGCATTGGTGTGATGTTCTTACCTGTATATGTCTTTCCTAGCGTCCTCCCCTCCTCCTGCACTCCTGGACAAGCATGTGATGAGCGAGAAGCTGGAGACGGTGATTTTCCAGCTCAGACAGGTGACCCGGGAACGAGACGACCTACGCAAAAGACTGGCCCTCTCTTCACCCGGCACCACCTTTGACGACTGCAGGTACAGTAACAGAACAGTACATGTGATAATATTTGATAATGGTTACTACAGTTTAACCCTCTGGGGTTGACGGATGCACCAGTGCACCCTGCTGGTTATTTTCGTCATTACAGCGGAAACAACTTATAATACTCCGTAATTTTTGGGTATGCAGGTAAGTGTAAGACATCATTAGAGACTATAAAGGGTCTACTTTTATTTCTGTACTCTCACAATAACAACAAAACCGTGTGCTTTTATAAAATAAATAAAATAAAAAGGGTGGATCTTTCAGCATTCTCTGGGGTCGCGAGCATGTATCTGAAACGCGTCACAAACATGACCTGAAACTCCGCGAATACTTATCACACAAACATGACACATATGTCTAAAGAAAGCTTAAAATGTCTACTTTTAATTAAAACAATGCAAATTTAAAACAAATATTCTCCTGCAATGTAATCTAAGCGATGTACAGTTTTCCTGGCTCATCTAATTATAGCTAATGTGATCACACCCACCAGCAGAGAGCGCCATTCATACGCTAATGTGCTGAAGCGATCAATGCAAATGGTGAACGCCCCCGACTGTGAGGTTGTAAACACAATTCATTCACTTTTCTGCGCGTTTGTAACGATACACAGGCGATGAAACTCCTGGATAGTAAGGAAGAGTTAACATTTTCCTCAGAAGAAGAGCGGGACGTTTGTATTTTGAAGAGAGACTTGATCCAGCCGAGGATACAATTTCGGACGAGTAAGTCATTTAGTTTTCATTAGTTGACGTTATTTTATATAAACATGTACGTATTTGACTAGTGGGACTGTTTCCAGACTTGCCAGCCAGGATTCAGAGTATTGACATTTGAAATATGTCCTAATAAGCAAGTTTTAGTTACATTTAAATGCTGTTTCGGCTAAAGCAGGTATTTAAATTGTATGCTGTATGATATAAATATGATATAAAAATAATATGAATGTTTTAACTAGTGTTTATGCTGCCTCATTATCATCAATGCTTGTGCTTGCAAATATGTGTTCAGGTTAAATGAGTAAAATGCACTTTAAATACGCCCATATTAGAAAAACACCATATTATAATGATTTCTGAAGGATCATGTGACACTGAAGACTGCAGTAATGATGCGGAAAATTCAGCTTTGATCACAAATTGCATTTTACAATATATTCAAATAGAAAACTGTTCTTTTAAATTGTAAAAAGAGTTTATACAATGTTTTACTGTATTTTGGATCAAATAAATCGAGTCTTGGTGAGCAGAAGAGACTTCTTTTAATGGTAATGTAGGTCTAAAATTAAGTAAAGTCTTTATGTAACGAAAATATATAGTCAGATTACTTATTTTATCTTAAAACTTGATTTTGATCATTAAGTCTCTTCACATTCATTCTCTATCCATGATTGATGGGCCCAGGGGAGGGGTCTTTTGTCTCCTCAGGTGTGAATTACAATCAATATTCATGATAGTTCACACCCATATGACCTTTCTAACACTAAAAGTGTCTTACAAAAGTTAAATTACTATATTGTGTTGTATGAATGAGTGATCAGGATGGTTTTCACATCATTTTGTAGCAAAAACTCTCAAAAGTCTCGTGGACAAATGATTAGTGTGTGTTATATGGCCTTATTTCAATTATTTAAAATTGTTGTTTTTTCAAGGGTCCAAAACACCCTCAGACCCCAGAGGGTTAAAACAGGTTTTTGTAGTTGAGATTCAGAGCTCCGAAATTTGGCCGACGTTTAATTGCCCTACAAATAATTGCGAGTAACAGTTTTATTGTTTTAGGGCTTGTCATGATTATAGTGATTAATTGCGATGCAAATTACTTGTAAAAGTCTATTATATTATATTTAGAGGATTATATGGATATATCATATTTAGATATAATATTTATATTATATTTATCAGCCAATTATTGAACAAATGAAAACCATCTGCATATCAGTTTTTATCATGAAACCGCGGACATGAAAATCAGATTTTTATTTATAATTAATTTGTAACACACTTTGTAAAAGCTCTGTAAATTGAAATGCACAATCCAGAAATAATAAATACCACAATATGTTGAAGGGTTGGCATAATTTTTATTAAATATTACATGTTTTATTAAATATTTCCACTTTAATGAGGAAAAAACTTTATAAATGGATGGGACAAATGTGAAAATGACACTCATCTATTTAAAAACACTTCGAAACAGCAGACTTTGATTTCTGAGACATCGCTATGATATCTATTAATGCTGCATGATTGATTGAATTAACGTCATGTTGAGTGACGCCAGCCAGGTCTCCTAAGCAACCAAATTGACCCGGTTGCTATGGAGGCTAGAGTCACATGGGGTAACCTCCTCATGGTCACTATAATGTGGTTTGCTCTCGGTGGGGCGTGTGAGGTTTTAATAGATGCCGCGGTGGATGGCGTGGGCCTCCACGTGCTATATCTCCATGGTAACATGCTCAATGAGCCACGTGATAAGATGCACGGGTTGACGGTCTCAGACGCTTAGGCAGACCTAGCCTTGCACCATTACTAGACTATAAAAAGGTGGCATTTCTACATTCAGTGCTCCCGTCAGTGCTGTGTGAGCAAGCGGCGCCCTCTAGCGGTCTTCATGGCATTATCTATTATAATGCTAAAAATACAGAATTTAAAGGGGTTTTTGTACCTTTGGTAACTTATTTTTCAATGATGTGGTTGACGTTTCTGTTGAATTGCCCAACGTATGCATGGTATGACTATTTAATGTTCTATAATATACAGTACATACAAGTAAAATGTGAGTTATGTTGTTTTTTTAGAAGTACAAAATAACCTTTTTTTCATATCAATCATCATCTTATCATATTTAGTTATTTTTTTTGTATAATTTTATCTTTTTTTCATCTATTTATCTTTCATTGTGGCTCTCTTGAAAATTTTAAACAGATCCAATCCATGTTCAATGGACATTATTTACCGTTAGAACAGTAAAAGATGCACCTCTTTGCATATTTTTGCACCTCTTTGTACATTTTTAAAGCTTAATTCAACATTTATGATGATCTGATGAGAAAATAAGGTAAGTGGCAAAATATCGGTATCGGCCTATAATTTGGGGTAAAATCAGTATTGGCCAAAAATGTTCATACCGTTACATCCCTAGTGGGGAACCCTGTAAATGGTATTTAATAAATATATGCAATAAAATTGCTTGAGGTGCTCCTCGTTTGCAAGTCGCTTTGAATGAAAGCATCTGCTGAATGATTAAATATACATGTAAATAATAGCTCAGAATGTGTGTGTGTGTGTGTGTGTGTGTGTGTGTGTGTGTGTGTGTCTCTGTAGGCCTAGTGTGAAGTCGGGTCATGATTACGAGCGTCTGAAGCTTCAGTGTATGAAGGCCATGTCGGATCTACAGTCTCTTCAGAACCAGCACACCAAAACCCTGAAGAGATGTGAGGAGGCCGTGAGAGACGCCGATTACTACCAGTGAGCTTTTTTACCCATAATGCACCATAAAAACATGTAGCAAGCTGCTAGGGCTGGATATCACCAACTACCTTATATGATATGATGTGTAGGACAGTGAGGGATCGGCTGACTGAAGGACCGTCTCATTAATGTGATGGGCTGTCGTGAGTCAGGGGAACATCTGGCACAGATTACACATTCATCATTTTGAGAAGATTATCTAGTGTTTTAGCTTAATTTATTGTCCTCTCTACAAGCAGTTGGCCATTTCTAATATATGGAATTGAATCATTGTAATTGAAGCAAATGATAAACAACGTTTTTGCCATGCAACCGGCAGTAGCGTGCACGGTTTGTTTCTTTCTTTGTATTATTTCGTCAGTAGATTTTAGAAATGACACAGTGGGGAGTTGTCAGTTCTTTAGCCAAGCTGGCACGCTTATCTGCCAAATATCAGCCTATAAATCTGTCTATCACTATCCTTGACATGCCTAGCCCAAGTCGAGCAGTAACGCATGCAACGCTTTCTCTGTCAGTACTCTGCATGGGCGTGTGGTTGCTGATCAGACTCAGTTGCGAGAAGAGATGGGGGTCGTGAAGCAGAACTACTCGCAGCTCCTGCAACAGCACACACAGCTGCAGCAAACCTGCGACGAGCTGCGCCATATTCATGACAGTGACCAGAGAGAGGTGTCAGACATGCGCTTGCAGCAGCAACAGGTAGAGTCACACACACACCAAAGCATACTTCGGTTTTGACGCTTATGAATATATAAAGTGCATTTCACCATATTGTGGGATACCCTAAAATAATCTGTTGTAAAAAACATTTTTGTGTTATTTGTTTTGTTACACTGTAGTTCGTGTTTGAATGAATTTCTAAATTTGTTAATTCAATGTGGCACTTCTAGTTTCATAGACATATAACGAAGAAAAAACAACATTGTAAAGGGGTTGAAGGGAAAGGAGGATGCGAGAAGCGGCTTCACGATATAAATAATATTTAAACTGAACCAAAAAGACAAACTCATACGAATGTTTCGGACAGCTGCCCGTAAATCTCACTCTCTGTCGCACTGCCATCTTCGGTCGGCCTTTTTCCCTAATTAGCCGGATTAGGGGCGGGGTTTGCGGAATCACGACCCGGCCCCGCCCTCCACCCTGCCACATTCCTCCCTCGTTCTCCCCCCGCATGACGTACACCCCCCCCTCCCTCTTTCCCTTGGAAGGGGTGCCTCCCCGTCTGCTGGCAGGTCATCCCTGCTGTCCTGAATCTGGGAGGGGACAGGTGGAGGTGAAAAACAATAATTAAAGACACAGGGGGTACTCACTGTATCAGTGCAGTACCCCCTAAAAGAGAGGGAAAGGTAAACACGTAGCGGCAGCGGAAGAGAGAGAGGGAAGGAAAAAAACACTTACTCGACGGTTCTCCTATACGCCGTATCTTGGTCCTCGGCCACTCCTCCACCCTCTAGCGGATGACAGCTGTGCCTACCCGGGTGGATGGGAGGCAGTCCTACGTCCCATGGTGGACGGAACGCCCCGCTGCATTTTTGGTGGCAGCGGGAGCCCCTCCTCCCCTCGTGGCTGGTGGCCGTTCCTCCACTTCCAGAGCAGATGGCTGCTCCTTTCGGGTCCAATCAGTCCTCCGCCCTGCCACATTCATATGTCCATTGAATCAACATTTAACCCCCACTATTACCCCTCCCCAATCACCAACCCCACCCTGATCCCCAACGTACACCCCTGTGGCCACAATTAAGAATACACACACACAAAAAGAAAACTAAAACTTAAACTTCTCTTTCCACAGCCCCTCCCCGAAAGTCCCCCCAAAACACTAAATAATTGCCCCATTTCCTATCAAACAAATCCCGAACCCCCAGCCATCTTCTTGACACCTCCTCGAAAGCTGCCACCCTCCCCATCTCCGCACACCACACCGAAAATCTGCTTACCACTCATAATAGTGGTCAGAGCCCAATTTTTTACCTGTTAAATCCCCCACATTTATGACCGCCCCATCTCCCAAAATAGTCTGGGGCAAAATGAAAATTTAAGTGCCCAAAACGTCACCTATAAAATTCTGAAACTTCAACCAAAATTCTTGGATCTTAACACACCCCCAAAAAACATGGGTTGTTACTCCATCTTCTGATTGGCATTGCCAGCAGGTGGGAATGTGGCACTTTTATTTAGATAAATGATGTCCAGGCAAATTTGAGTTTGTATACTGGCGTCTAGTCTCATTATTACCTGCACACAGAAAACAGAGTAGAGCTGTCTGACTGTCAGGTGACAGGTCAAAGGTCGCTTTGGGTTTTGCATGCCTTGATGGGGCAGGTATACCTAAATGAAAGGGGTGGCACGAATTTGAGGTGTCCAGAAAACACACAGAAGTTAAATACAGACTATTTTAGGCATAGCTAAGAAAACAAAGCAGAGTCTAGAGTTCTGCTTGTGCCTCAAATAAAGCTTTGAAAGCTATTTAGAGATTTTACGCCACAAATCTGCAAACTTCAGCGTTTACTCTCTACCTTTCTCTGTCTCTCGCTCGGTTTATGTGAGAAACGCTTGTCTCCGTTGTCAGACTCTCTTGTCTCTCCGTCTGTTCAGAGTAGAAAAAGCTTTTTATCTATTAATAATGCTGACAAACATGCCAGATGAAAAGACTGTGGGTGAAACAAACCCACTTTTCAGAGAGACTGACTGACTGATCTGAGGTCAGCCATACTCTGTATGTGTGCCAATGAAAACAAACACTGATGATTTTAATAGGAATATTTCACCTAAAAATTAAAATTGTGTCATCATTTACTCTCATTTCGTAATTCCAAACTAGCTGAGACCAGCAAACCACTTTGTACAGGTTTAGCTGTTTTTTCCCCGCAGGGTAGGTACAACGTTTTTCACACTTGATGACATACATTTGATAGGCGAGTTAAAGGTGTTTTTCCTCTGTTGTAGGTCATGCGGGAGAACGGCTCATCTGACCTGCTCAATAAACTCTATGACACGACTTTAAACAAACTGGAGGGCATAAAGAAAGAGTACGACACCCTGAGAAAACGCTACAACGAAAAGATGGCGAGTCATAACGCAGACCTGAGCCGTCTGGAGCAGACCGAGGAGGAGAACAGACGTCTGCAGAAACAGCTGGATGTTCTGCTGAAACAGAGAGAGACTGCATTGCATTACCAGCAGCAGTACAGCAGCTCAGTCAGGAGGTACTCAAACATACTGCGGCATATTCCACCTCTTTTGACACTTTTTGATCATTAGTGGGGTTTCGTTTTTCTATTGCTCATGCCTAAGGTTAGGGACGTTTTAAGGGGCAGTATTTGTTTTCTGCAATTTTGTTTTCAGGGGGACCTTTTGTACCTTTTATGAGGGCATTATGACGTTTACATTTATGCATTTGGCAGACGCTTTTATCCAAAGTGACTTACAGTGCACTTATTACAGGGACAATCCCCCCCGGAGCAATCTGGAGTTAAGTGCCTTACTCAAGGACACAATGGTGGTGGCTGTGGGCATCGAACCAGCAACCTTCTGATTACCAGTTATGTGCTTTAGCCCACTACACCACCAACAAAGTGACTTACAGTGCACTTATTACAGGGACAATCCCCCCGGATCAACCTGGAGTTAAGTGTCTTACTCAAGGACACAATGGTGGTGACTGTGGGGATCAAACCAGCAACCTTCTGATTACCAGTTATGTGCTTTAGCCCACTACGCCACCACCAAAGTGACTTACAGTGCCCTTATTACAGGGACAATCCCCCCGGATCAACCTGGTGTTAAGTGCCTTACTCAAGGACACAATGGTGGTGGCTGTGGGGATTAAACCAGCAACCTTCTGATTACCAGTTATGTGCTCTAGCCCACTACACCACCAACAAAGTGACTTACAGTGCCCTTATTACAGGGACAATCCCCCCGGAGCAACCTGGAGTTAAGTGTCTTGCTAAAGGACACAATGGTGGTGACTGTGGGGATCAAACCAGCAACCTTCTGATTACCAGTTATGTGCTTTAGCCCACTACGCCACCACCAAAGTGACTTACAGTACCCTTATTACAGGGACAATCCCCCCGGAGCAACCTGGAGTTAAGTGTCTTGCTAAAGGACACAATGGTGGTGACTGTGGGGATCAAACCAGCAACCTTCTGATTACCAGTTATGTGCTTTAGCCCACTACACCACCAACAAAGTGACTTACAGTGCCCTTATTACAGGGACAATCCCCCCGGATCAACCTGGTGTTAAGTGCCTTACTCAAGGACACAATGGTGGTGGCTGTGGGCATCGAACCAGCAACCTTCTGATTACCAGTTATGTGCTCTAGCCCACTACACCACCAACAAAGTGACTTACAGTGCACTTATTACAGGGACAATCCCCCCGGATCAACCTGGAGTTAAGTGCCTTGCTAAAGGACACAATGGTGGTGGCTGTCGGGATCAAACCAGCAACCTTCTGATTACCAGTTATGTGCTTTAGCCCACTACGCCACCACCACTCCATGAATGTGCACGGTAACCACTTGTAACTAGGGATGCACCTATGGATCGGCTGTCGATACAGAAATTATCGGCCAATGATTGACCAAATTAAAACCGATGGTTGATTTTATAATTAATAAGTACCACACTCCCAAACTCTGCACAATCCAGAAATTAATAAAATCCACAGTATGTAGAACGTAATATTTCATGATTTTTCTTTCTTGTTCTCACATTAATGTATAGAAAACGGCATAATAGTAATAGTGACAGTTGTGCAAACAGTACTTGCCTATAGGCTACATGAGGGAAAGCATCCAAAAACACTTTGAAACCAGTAGATTTGGACTTCTGAGATATTGGCATGATATCTATTAATGCTGCATGATTGACTGAAGTAAAACTGAAACTGCAATATGGCCCTGGTTTATGTCTGTCTTTAATGCCTATCTTTGTCAGGTTTGAGACTCTCCAGCAGGAGCTGAATAAGATATCTGCTCAGAACGACGAGCTACAGCGAGAGACGGATCGTCTTCAGATGGAGAACACGCGCTATAAGACCCTGCAGCTGAAGGCCGTGAAAGATGCGGATAAACTGAAGGAAGAGAGAGACTCCGTGTTAAACGAGTACAGACTGATCATGAGCGAGAGAGATCAGGTCATTAAAGAGGTGGATAAACTACAGACGGGGCTGGATGCCGCCGAGGCCAAACTCAAGAACACGTCCAGCGAGAGAAGAGTCGCCAGCGAAGAGATCGAAGCGCTAAGACAGGTCAAACAACTGCATGAGCGAACAATGACAACATTAATGTCAATGTAAAACACAGCTCAAACTTCTTATAGAACGTCTCTCTCTCTCTCTCTCTCTCTCTCTCTCACTCACACACTCACTCACTCACTCACTCTCTCGCTCTCTCTCAATTTCAATTTAACGAGCTTTATTGGCATGACAAAGACAATACAAAATTCTCTCTCTCTCTCTCTCACACACTCTCTCTCTCTCTCTCTCACACACTCACTCACTCACTCTCTCTCTGTCACTCACTCACTGTCTCTGTCTCTCACTCACTCTCTCACTCTCACTCACTCTCTCACTCTCACTCACTCACTCACTCACTCACTCACTCACTCTCTCACTCACTCACTCACTCACTCTCACTCTCTCACTCACTCTCTCACTCTCTCTCTCTCTCACTCACTCACTCATACTCACTCTCTCTCACTCACTCATTTACTCTCTCTCTCTATAACTCACTCACTCTCTCTCTCTATAACTCACTCACTCACTCACTCTCTCTCTCTATAACTCACTCACTCATACTCACTCTCTCTCACTCACTCATTTACTCTCTCTCTCTATAACTCACTCACTCTCTCTCTCTATAACTCACTCACTCACTCACTCTCTCTCTCTATAACTCACTCACTCACTCACTCACTCTCTCTATAACTCAATCACTCACTCACTCTATAACTCAATCACTCACTCACTCACTCACTCTCTCTATAACTCACTCACTCACTCACTCACTCTCTCTATAACTCACTCACTCACTCACTCTCTCTATAACTCACTCACTCTCTCTCTCTATAACTCAATCACTCACTCACTCACTCACTCTCTCTATAACTCACTCACTCACTCACTCTATAACTCAATCACTCACTCTCTCTATAACTCACTCACTCACTCACTCTCTCTATAACTCACTCACTCACTCACTCTCTCTATAACTCACTCACTCACTCACTCTCTCTATAACTCTCTCACTCACTCTCTCTCTCTCTCTCTCACTCACTCTCTCTCTCTCTCTCTCTCTCTCTCTAAAATAGTGAATATTTTATTCAAACCAGGTCATTCAGTAAATTGACACGCTAATTAATTTAATGGGTTGAGTCAACACATTTGGATGAAAAAGCCTTTTCTCTGTGGCATTTCACATCTTTTTGTGAAACAAATAAATATATATAATAATAATAATAATAAAAAAAAGTTGTTTAATTTTTGCCGTATTTGGTAAAAATGTATTTTTATTTGAATACTTTTACCCTAGTTTAGTTTTTTGCTATATAAACACTGCATTTATTGTTTAAACTACTTATATAATCTTAAAGTAATATAACTAAAAAGATATTGCCATCTACAAGTCGGCATAAAATCAATATTAGCCGTAATACGTATTTATTTATTTATTTATTTGTAATACTTTATAGTGTCCATTAGAGGTTGACCGATAGTGGATTTCACCGATACTGAGAACTAAGGTGGTGAAAAATCCAGATAACCGATTAATCGGCCGATAGTTTTTAAATACAATTAATAGAATTATAAAAACATATCTTAGTGCATATGTAGCTTGAAGGACGTAGAAATTGAGCTCTATAGAAACTCTATAACGCCGTGTGTATTAAATATGATACACAACGTTTGCTGGCTCTGAACAACATATGATATGCAAGTATCACGTGTTTATGGCACCATCTAGTGGTTATTTGTGGAAAAAGTGGTTTCAATGTTTATATCGATGTATTTAAAATGCCGACAGACTTGAAAAGTGAAAAAGTGACTCTTATGTTGGGATAAATGACAGCTTATTTTAATAAAGTAAAAGTGACTAGTTATTATATCGTAACTGATATTTTAAAATGAGTATTTGCTGAATATAAGCAATGTGTGCTTTGTTCAAATTTTGTATATTATTTTATTGAAAAAGCCCCTTTGAAATCACATCTGACGTTCACATTTTATAAGATATATTTAAAATGCGAGAGCTAATACTTCTGTGTATTGTCATATATTCAGCCTCTATAAAGATCTGATTGTTTTACATTCCAAGCTATTATGATGTCATATTTACCAGAGAGTCCCAGCTAAAAAAAGTCAATATAGTGTTTGGTTTTATGCCTTTTTCATAATAATAGTGTATTTTTGGAAACTCGAAAATTGAGATTGACATTGTTTTTATGTGACTATATAAAAGTGCATTTCTAGTTTCAACATTATTTGTACTTCAGACCTTTCTTTAGTTGGACAAGAGAAACTAGCTTCATAGCAAGTGACCCATCTTTGGTTTCCGACCACTGAAAATGGCTAACGTTTTATCTCATTTACTCACATTGAGAGCCCCATATCTCTGGGATTGAACCATGTAGGGCCTTAAAAATGAAGATACACACAGGACAGTTTGATATGAACCAGAATGTAAAAGCACATTAAGATATCTTTAATACTTCCAGAGTTATAGACACTCAAACTTTGAAAAAACAGCAGAAAAAAGTGCTTTTTTCCCATTTTTGGACTCGCACCATTGGCGTATAATGCAACAAGAGCTGCTGAAGTCGACTGATATTAGTAACAGATCTACTGATCTCTGTGTAATAATAAAATCATGATGCTGACACCTTCATAAGGGGATTTTATTGACCTGTAGTTTTGTAGTTTAAAGCCGAATGTGTCAAATATGACAGTTTTGATTAGTTTGTCAAATGGTAATAAAAACAGTTTAATGTAAAACCAAATAAATAGTTATTTCCTGACTTCTTTCATATGTCAGGCTTTACAGGGTTAAATCCCAAAAGCAGTTTATTGCGCAACCTATATATGTACCTATTAATATCACCTGCCTAATATTGTGTAGGTCCCCCACATGCCGCCAAAACAGCGGCAACCCGCATCTCAGAACAGCATTGAGAGGATATTGTCCTCCTCACAGTTGTACAGAGTGGTTATCTGAGTTACTGTAGACTTTATCAGTTCAAACCAGTCCTCTCTCATCAACAAGATGTTTCCGACCTCAGATCTGCTGATGTTTTTTGGTTTTGGCGCCATTCGGCGTAAATTCTAGAGACTGTTGTGTGTGAAAATCCCAGAAATACTCAAAACAGCCCGTCTGGCACCAACAATCATCCATGTGATTATCTAATCAGCCAATCACGAGTGCATAAAATCATGCAGATACGTGTCAGGTGCTTCAGTTAATGTTCACATCAACCATCAGAATGGTGAAAAATGTGCTCTCTGTGATTTGGACCGTGGCATTATTTGTTGAAATTTCCCAGACCCTCTTTATTTTTCCCTTATGTCGTCTTCGCAGGAGCTGAACTCGTTTCTGGTGGATCGGGACAGGGCCATCCGTGAGAAGACAGAACTGCTTGAGAAGTACTGTCATGAGGTGCAGGATAAGGCTGAGACACAGAAAGAGCTGAGCCAGGCCTGTAAGGACATAGAGATGGTGCGAGAGGAGCGGGACGTGGCCCGTAAAGAGAGAACAGAAGCCATTATACAGCGAGACCAGCTCCTGAGAGAGTATTACCAGGCCAGACAGGTACACGGGTGTTCTGGACTTCCTGTATTAAACACTCTGGCATCGGTGGCCAGTGAAATCTCATCTCTCTCTCTCACCGCAGAAGCAGGACAGCACGACGCTGGACATGGAGCGGGTCAGTAAAGAGCTGGAGGTATTGAGGAAGCAGTGTGAGGCCGTGTCCGAGGAGCTGCAGGAGTCCGTGCAGGAGGCCGAAGTGGCCAAATGCCGCCGAGACTGGGCCTTCCAGGAGAGAGACAAGATCGTAGCAGAGAGAGAGAGTATACGGTGAGCAAACAACCAACATCCTGTTATATAAGTCTCCGAGCTTGATTATGACAGGGCCTTTTTCGTTTGTTTGTGTATCAGGACGTTGTGTGATAACCTGCGGCGCGAGCGAGACCGAGCTGTGAGCGATCTCGCTGATGCGTTGCGTAACCTTGACGACCTGCGCAAACAGAAGAATGATGCAGTGAGAGAACTGAAGGAGCTCAAGTGAGTCCCCGTTACACACACACACACACACACACACACACACACACACACACACACACACACACACAGATGGGTGCCGAATCTGTGGCATCTGATCACTGAGATGTTGAGTGACACCTGGTGGTTGACTGAAGTGCTTCGAGTGGGAGTTACGGGTCACTTTAACCCATTTGAACGTTTACCACTGGTTTATATCAGCCTTTAACCTTTCGACCTGAAACTTCATTACGTTCTACACTGAGGTGAAAAGTACTTACGGTTCATTTAAAGACTTACAAGACAGCTTAAAAATGGTAGAACAGTTTGAAATTGTATTTAGAAGTACAGACTCAAAATTACACACACACACACACACACACACACACACACACACACACTCGTTGTCTACCTATCGTTATGAGGACTCTCCATAGACATAATAATCTCTATACTGTATGAACTATAGATTTTGTCTCCTTACCTCACAAAAAACATCGTTTAGTACTTTTTTTTTTTAAGCTATTTAAATTATGGGGACACTATAAATGTCCTCATAAACCACAATTATAGCATAATTCCACAAGTGGTAACCTAAAAAAACGTCCTCGTATACCACCCAAAGCCACACACACACACACACACACGTGTTCACACAAACACATACATATATACACACACACATACACACACATAGCCACACACAGCAACACACACACACACTCCACATTTTGCTCACACAAACACAAACACACACCACCACACAGCAACGCACCCACCCACCCCACACATGTGCTCACACACGCACACACACACGTGCTCACACAAACACATACACACCCCACACATGTGCTCACACAAACGCACACATTGTCACACACCCACCCCACACATGTGCTCACACATACACGCGTGCTCACACAAACACCCACACACATATTGTCACACACACACGTGCTCACACAAACACATACACACCCCACACATGTGCTCACACATACACACGTGCTCACACAAACACCCACACACATATTGTCACACACACACGTGCTCACACAAACACATACACACCCCACACATGTGCTCACACATACACACGTGCTCACACAAACACCCACACACATATTGTCACACATACACACGTGCTCACACAAACACCCACACACATATTGTCACACATACACACGTGCTCACACAAACAGCAACACACACACCCACCCCACACTTGTGCGTACACGCACACACATACACCACATTTTGCTCACACAAACACACACACATAGCAACACACGCACCCTCCCCACACATGTGCACACACACACAAACCCACCCCACACATGTGCTCACATAGCATAACTCACACACACACACATACACCACATTTTGCTCACACGAAAATATACACACACACACCCACCCCACACACGTGCTCACACAAACACACACACACACACGTGCACACACACACACACACATACATACACCACATTTTTCTCACACAAACACACACACATAGCCACACACAGCAACACACACACCCACCCCACACACGTGCTCACACGAACACACACACACTCGCAAAGTTGTCATAATATAATTAGCTTAGTATTAAAACAATGGAAGTCAATGGGAACAAATGTGTGTGTGTGTGGTGGGGGGGGGGGGGTCGAGCAAAACACCCCGACAAACACACAAACAAATGTGCAAATTGTGGCTGTTTAACTTTGTTTTAATGAGCCAGGTCAATTAGACCCGCTAACTGCAACAGCTACCGCTACTTGACTGACAGGAGTGTCGAAATAATACAATGTCTTTCAGGGAATGCATGGAGGAGCAGCTGGAGAAAGAGGTGCGGTTTCGTCAGTTGATGGCGCACAATTCTCACGACTCTGCTATAGACACAGACTCTCTGGAGTGGGAAACGGAGACGGTGGAAATTGAGAGAAGTACAGTACGTAACGAGTTATCAGTCATGTGACAAACCTCCAAATGTGCCATGTTTACTCAAGAGTTTCAACACACTACTCTGATCTGTCGTACAGGACGACTTGGATTTGGGCGCTTTGGGGTTCGATATTGCGGAGGGAGTGAGTGACCCATATTTACCAGGAGATTATGGGATATTTGTGAGCAAGGTGGATAAAGGAAGTATTGCGGAGGGCAGGTTAAGGTAGGTGAACTACCTTAAAAATTATTTCCTTGTGCATTGAGCCATTCTGTGTCTCCTGTGCAATTCCAACTCTTGTTTATGTTCTCCACAGAGTGAATGATTGGTTGTTGAAGATAAACGATGTGGATCTGGCCAATAAGGACAGAAAAGGGGTGATAAAGGCCGTGTTCAGTGGGGGCGGAGTCATCAACATGGTGGTGCGCAGGAGGAAGTCTCTGGGAGGACGTACGGTCACCTCCGTTCATCTTACACTGGCTGGTCACAAAGGTCAAATCACAGGTGTTATCCGTTCAATGTGATCAATTTAACCCTTTAAGCTCTGAAGGTTTTTTTAAAGATTTCCTGTTTCAGTGGCATACCCAAAATGAAAGGGTTATAACTAAAAAAAAACAAATAAAACAAAAAAAACAAGGAGGATCGCTAGGTTAGCAAGGATCGCTAGGTCAGGATTTATAGTATAGATTACTATAAATTCTGAGACTCAGCCTAAATAAATTCTGAAAATTCAATTTTTTTTTTTTCTGATTTTACATCATATCTATGGGTGTAAATAAGGTGGCTCTGAAAAAAACTGCTTTTGTTTTGTTCTCAATCATGTCAACTTAATCAGATTATTTTTTTATTGATACGACAAAGCAATCAAAAGTTATAACATTAAAAATATAATTGATTATAGTGTCCAAAAATATCTCCAAACAAATAAAACCTAATAATTGTACATAAGAACTAATTACACATGCAAACACAACAATGACTAAAGGTTTGCATAGCATGCAGACATGATTTTAGTCATGAGATTTCACAGGATGAGTTTCATTCTGTGCCATTTGAGTCATCATTGAGTCTGTGTCATGTATTTGGCGCCTTTCATTCTGTGCCATTTGAGTCATCATTGAGTCCGTGTCATGTATTTGGCGCCTTTCATTCTGTGCCATTCGAGTCATCATTGAGTCCGTGTCATGTATTTGGCACCTTTCATTCTGTGCCATTTGAGTCATCATTGAGTCTGTGTCATGTATTTGGCGCTTTTCGTTCTGTGCCATTCGAGGCATCATTGAGTCTGTGTCATGTACTTGGCGCCTTTCGTTCTGTGCCATTTGAGTCATCATTGAGTCTGTGTCATGTATTTGGCACCTTACATTCTGTGCCATTTGAGGCATCATTGAGTCCGTGTCATGTATTTGGCGCCTTTCATTCTGTGCCATTTGAGGCATCATTGAGTCCGTGTCATGTATTTGGCACCTTTCATTCTGTGCCATTTGAGGCATCATTGAGTCCGTGTCATGTATTTGGCACCTTTCATTCTATGCCATTCGAGTCATCATTGAGTCCGTGTTATGTATTTGGCACCTTTCATTCTGTGCCATTCGAGTCATCATTGAGTCCGTGTCATGTATTTGGCACCTTTCATTCTGTGCCATTCGAGGCATCATTGAGTCTGTGTCATGTATTTGGGGCCTTTCATTCTGTGCCATTTGAGGCATCATTGAGTCTGTGTCATGTATTCGGCGCCTTTCATTCTGTGCCATTTGAGTCATCATTGAGTCTGTGTCATGTATTTGGCACCTTTCATTCTGTGCCATTTGAGGCATCATTGAGTCTGTGTCATGTATTTGGCGCCTTCCATTCTGTGCCATTCGAGTCATCATTGAGTCCGTGTCATGTATTTGGCACCTTTCATTCTGTGCCATTTGAGGCATCATTGAGTCTGTGTCATGTATTTGTCGCCATCTCCTGGTGGTCATATGTAACATTGTGCTTCATGTGGATTATCTAATGATCTATACATCTGATTATCTTGTGTGTGGACTCATTTGAAAGATAAATAATGGTATGATATTTTATTTTTTGTGAAGTTATAAGTGAAAATTCGACGTTTAAGCAATACAAACATAATTGTCAAAGACACTTAACTATTACTCACTATATTTTTGTCTGCGAGTAAAACAAATAGGCTGTTTGTATTTACAGTGCAAATGTTTTAATAAATGATCAAAAGGGAGCACTTCTGATTTATCTGTAAATTTCAAAGCACTTGTTCAGTTTTGGTCATAATATCTACATGCACTGTAAAGAAGCGCTTCTAAGCGTTCAAACAATACCTATTTTATGTTGGTCAAGACTTTAGTTGTTACTTTAGTTTGTTCTCATGGGCCCATCCGAGCTTAAAGGGTTAAAGGTCAAGTAGCTGAACTCCCTTCTTACAATTCTTCAGTACTGTGATGTTGAAGCAATATGATGCAGATCTCTCTCTCTCTCTCTCTCTCTCTCTCTCTCTCTCTCTCTTTTGATTTCAGATTGTGGAGTTGGGTTGGAGAGTGGTGTGTTTGTCTTGTCTATTTCTCCAGGCAGTCCTGCAGCCAGAGATGCATCAGTGTGTCCGGGGGATCGGCTTCTCAATGTGAATACACTGCTGTCATTTCCTCACATCGGTCTTGTACAGGGCTAGGGTTGGGAACCGAGAAGACTTTCGTTTTCTTTACGGTTCTTGAACATGCGTTCTTCAGCCTATGCGGACGGGACACCATGCTTAAATGCATGACATATTTCCAAATATTTATCCTTCAAAATACTAAAAGTATTGTTAATGGAACCAATAATGAACTGGAATTCCTAAATTCCCTACGATTCCAATCCCCCATACAGGCCCAACACGAAGGATGTTTTCTGCTGGCCGGATCAGGTCACATATTTTTAGCATGTAAATTATATGTAAAATCCCGGGCCGAATTTTCTTCCCAGCCCCCCCCCTAAATGTAGTGATGTAAGCCATACAGTTCATGTAATATGTCATGGTATATCACAAGTTTATTTTAAGTTTGCTCTATTTTCTCTGGCAGATAAATGGAATTTCCGTTGATAATAAGTCAGTGAGTGAATGTGAGACTCTTCTGCGGAGCTGCAGAGACTCTGTTTCTCTTTCCATCCTAAAGGTGAGATGTGATTGGTTACTTAACATTGTTTCCACCATCGGGCCGAATGGTTCCGAGAATGGTCAGTAACGTTCCAGTAGCATTTCCACTTGAGCACGGTTGGGAACGGTACGTAAGGAACCATTCTTAGCATGCCTAGCTAACCATATTCCAGACTCACGATTGGTCGCTCGCCCAGTCAGTTTATTCTAATCCTGATTTTGTTGCACTACAGTGGAAAAACCGTATCCACGAGCCCGGATCGATTCAGCAACAAGAACCGTTCGGCCCTGTGGTGGGAAAGTGCTTTTAGTTTACTGATTTTGTGTATGTGATCATTGTCCCATGTCTGCCAATCATCTTGAGTGATCCAAACATCATCTGCAGCCTGAAACTGAACATTTGACTGGATTTTAGGAGTGAACGCACTTAACTGCATGGAGAGATATAGGATGCTCCCTTGCTCCCTATTTAGTGCATTACTTAACCTCCAGTGTGCTGTCTGTCTGCACTGGTCTCAGAACAGTTATAGGAGAGCTATAGGATGCTCCCTTGCTCCCTATTTAGTGCATTACTTAACCTCCAGTGTGCTGTCTGTCTGCACTGGTCTCAGAACAGTTATAGGAGAGCTATAGGATGCTCCCTTGCTCCCTATTTAGTGCATGACTTAACCTCCAGTGTGCTGTCTGTCTGCACTGGTCTCAGAACAGTTATAGGAGAGCTATAGGATGCTCCCTTGCTCCCCATTTAGTGCATTACTTAACCTCCAGTGTGCTGTCTGTCTGCACTGGTCTCAGAACAGTTATAGGAGAGCTATAGGATGCTCCCTTGCTCCCCATTTAGTGCATGACTTAACCTCCAGTGTGCTGTCTGTCTGCACTGGTCTCAGAACAGTTATAGGAGAGCTATAGGATGCTCCCTTGCTCCCCATTTAGTGCATTACTTAACCTCCAGTGTGCTGTCTGTCTGCACTGGTCTCAGAACAGTTATAGGAGAGCTATAGGATGCTCCCTTGCTCCCCATTTAGTGCATTACTTAACCTCCAGTGTGCTGTCTGTCTGCACTGGCCTCAGAACAGTTATAGGAGAGCTATAGGATGCTCCCTTGCTCCCTATTTAGTGCATGACTTAACCTCCAGTGTGCTGTCTGTCTGCACTGGCCTCAGAACAGTTATAGGAGAGCTATAGGATGCTCCCTTGCTCCCTATTTAGTGCATGACTTAACCTCCAGTGTGCTGTCTGTCTGCACTGGTCTCAGAACAGTTATAGGAGAGCTATAGGATGCTCCCTTGCTCCCTATTTAGTGCATTACTTAACCTCCAGTGTGCTGTCTGTCTGCACTGGTCTCAGAACAGTTATAGGAGAGCTATAGGATGCTCCCTTGCTCCCTATTTAGTGCATTACTTAACCTCCAGTGTGCTGTCTGTCTGCACTGGTCTCAGAACAGTTATAGGAGAGCTATAGGATGCTCCCTATTTAGTGCGTTACTTAAGCTCCAGTGTTCTGTCTGTCTGCACTGGTCTCAGAACAGTTTGATATGCACCTTATTTTCATCCTAACTCCATATAAAGCCTCTGAAAGCAACATTTGTCAGCTTTTGCATGAACCTATTGATTCTCATTGTGAAAATGCATAATAAGTATAAGATTTCTAATGAAAACTTG
This sequence comes from Moxostoma hubbsi, assembly GCA_032164185.1. NCBI lineage: Eukaryota > Metazoa > Chordata > Actinopteri > Cypriniformes > Catostomidae > Moxostoma > Moxostoma hubbsi. Next base: position 1,729,234 of record JAVLUX010000035.1, read on the forward strand.
TGCTATTGTACACATTAGTATACATTGTGTTTAGCAGTGAAAGTTTAACCCTTTACTGACCGCACCGAGTCTCCTGAACTGAGCTCAGTCAGTTTAAATTAATGTAAATTATGCGTTGTGTATAGCGAAGCCAAAATATAACGTCCACACACGTGTCTGTGGGGTCACACTTGGTTAAAGATGTTTTTCCCCTCTTCCCAGTTCTTTCCTCAGAGTTTGTCGGGTCAGAGTATCGCTGAGAGCCCACGCGACTGCGAGAGGAACTCCAATGGGAAGTCGACAGACCATCTACAGCCCTGCAGGAAACAGCCAATCAGTAGCCACTCCGCTCATAAAGACATGTACAGCCCCACCCGTGACATCGAGTGTGAGCGCAGCCAACGTTTGGCGCTGTATCGCCCTGAACCCTATCACGAGATCTGCTGTCCGCATCCAAACCCCAAACGACCCATGACCTGTCAACCCGTTGCCCCCGGTGACTGTATCACAGCAGAGGTGGGGCAGGATTGGAGGTGTGTCCCACAGAAGCAAAGTGGTGGCACTTGGCCCAAAATGATGGCTGTTGCAATGACGTCTGCCGATAGTGTACCGCCGCTCTCTATTTTTAAGACTAGAACGAAGCGGAAGTCGATATTTGACGCAGATATGTTCAAACGGCCAGAAACGCCATCCAAACTGGATTATGTCAGTTTGTCACATATGCCCAAACATTCCCCGCAGAATTCCTGGTCAGAGGGGGCACCACAAATACCACCCGATCCACCCAAACGCAGCGATTCTTTCAAATACAAACACAAAGCACAGGGAAGCTCCGCCTCCGATTCAACCATCACCACAGGCTCTCCTCCAGCCACGCCCATACAGACCACACCCTGTCTCGGTCCAGGAGATAATGCCAATCCTGATGCTGAAGATCGGGACCGCAGTGGGAATGTTAACCAGAGACAGGGGTCTGGCGGGCCGTTTACAGAGGAGTCACCTGGACTGGGAGCAGTTGAACTGGAGATGAGGCGAGGAAGACCGAACTCTGCACCTGCCCAGCGGCGCTTTCTCACGCCCCTGAAGATCCCCTTTCCACAGGTACTTTACCTGTAACGCACCTGCACGACATTTTGCATTATTTTCATTAAAAGAATAGTTCTTTTTAGTCGTCAATAGTCGTCATTTTCTCACTTTCTTTATATAGAACACAAAAGGAGATTTTTTTTTATTTTTTATTTTACTTTTGTTTTATTGAACTTGAAGAGATTACATGCAAAAACGAAAAAGAACACAAACAACAACAACAACAACATTGGCCTGTTAGGTTCATTTCAATGTCAATTTAAATAAATACCACCAAAAGTAAATAAAATCCATAAATGGGTAGTTAGAGTGGGTTGCACCTTTATTTGTGACCATCTTCCTGTTCCAGTCTACCTTGATATCAGGGCAGGACTGCTAATCAGGCATCCCAGGAATTGTTCCGGTGGGCCGACGCACTTTGGGGCCGATCAAGGGCGGACTGGCCATCGGGAGAACCGGGCAGGCTGGTGGGCCGGCCGCGAAACGGGCTTAATGGGCCGCAATAAGCTGAAATGAGCCGGCGAGTAATGCAGAATGGGCCACAAAATGGCGCAGCAATATGCCGAAAGGGGCAGCGACCTTTTGGGCCAGTTTCTACATAAAATTCCAGAGTGATTTCTCTTCCCAGTCTACCCCTGCTTGATATAGATCCTCTATTTCTCCCAATACTTCTAAAAAAATGCCCATTTGCAGTCTTGGAATACATGCGAGTCTTTCCATATCACAGATATCGGCAATAATTTGTTCCTATTGGACTCGTGACCATGAGGAGGTTACCCCATGTGACTCTACCCTCCCTAGCAACCGAGTCAATTTGGTTGCTACGGAGACCTGGCTGGAGTCACTCCACACGCCCTGGACTCGAACATGCGACTCCAGGGGTGGTTGTCAGCATCAATACTCGCTGAGCTTCCCAAGCTCCATTCCTATTGGTGATTCCGGCAGCCAGTGGAGAGAGACAAGGAGTGGTGTAACATGTGCTCTCTTTGGTTCATTAAAGACCAGACGTGCTGTTGCATTCTGGATCATTTGCAGAGGTCTAATTGCACATGCAGGGAGTTCTGCAATGAGAGCGTTACAGTAGTCCAGTCTAGAGATGACAAGTGACTGAACAAGCAGTTGTGTGGCATGTACAGATAGGAAAGGTCTTATCTTCCTGATATTGTAGCGTGTAAATCTACATGATCTTGCAGTCTTTGAGATGTGGTCTGTGAAATGTAGCTTTTTATCGATGGTTACCGCTAGATTTCTGACCATTTTGGAAGGCGAAACTGTAGTTGTACCCAGCTGCACGGTGATGTTGTGTTCAACAACAGGGTTGGCTGGAAAGACAAGGAGTTCAGTCTTGGCTGGGTTGAGTTGCAGGTGGTGTTCCTTCATCCAGGCCGAGATGTCTGCCAGACATTCGAGCGGTCACTGTGGTGTCGTTGGGCTGGAAAGACAATAGAGTTGTGTGTCATCAGCGTAACAGTGGTAAGAGAAACCATGTGACTGAATGATGGGTCCCAGTGATGTTGTGCATATGGAGAAGAGAAGTGGCCCAAGCACTGAGCCCTGCGGTACCCCGGTAAGTAGCTGATGTGACTTGGATACGTCACCTCTCCAGGCTACCTTGAAGGACCTATCTGAGAGATAGGAGTTAAACCAGTCAAGCACGGTTCCTGTGATCCCAGAGTAGAGAGGGTGGAGAGTAGAATATCCCCCAAGAGAAACTGAACTGTGAACAGTATTTGTAAAGTTTCTAACGGTTTCCATCTAGATGTGTAGCTCTTACCCCACCAGCAGATCAAAGGTCTTATCTGGGTTGCACAATAATAATCTTGTAAACAAGCTAATGAACCCCCCCCCCCCCCCCCCCTTTATCTTTTACTAATTGTAACGTGTTCAATTTAGTTAGAGGTTTCTTCCCATTCCAGCTAAATCTGAATAAGTTCCACCTAGCCATGTCTGATTTCAATGCCTTAGAAATAGGGCTGTAATTACTTTAGTAAAGCTTGGATATATCCCTTGGATTATTGGATTATCCCTTGGAACAATTATTCCCAAGTACTTTATATGTTGAGTGTCCTAGTTAAAATTAAATCTATTTTCCAGAGTTTGTGATAGTAAAAAATTGTGTGACATAATTGCAGTTTTCTGGATATTCACTGCATAACCAGAGAGGGCCCTAATGGACTCAAGGGTAGACATCAAATGTACAATACTATGCCCTGGGCCAGCTAGATATAGAAGTATGTCATCAGCGTACAGGGAGAATATTTATACCATTAATTTCTTTGTTTTCCCTAATCGTTTGAGTAAGCTGCTCTATAAATAGCACGAATAAGGATGGGGATAGTGGGCAATCCTGTCTGGTACCTCATTCTAACGAAATATTCCGGGACAAATAACCATTTATTTTAAGTCTTACTGTAGGTGCTGAATATAATGTTCTGGTACATTTGGATAAATTCAGTTGTAAACCCAAATCTGCGTAACACTTGATAAAGGTATTCCCATCCCACTGAATCAAACGCCTTTTCCGCATCTAAACTAATAAGGACTGTGCTAGTTCTGTTTTGCATTATGTGGCTCACAACAGGAAGTGTACCCTTAATACCATCTGGTCTTTCTACCTTGGATAAACCCTGTCTGGTCCAAATCAGTTAATTCAGGCAGGATAGTTTCCAATCTCTTTGCTAAAATTGAAGCATATATCTTGTAATCCACATTTAGGACTGAGATGGGCCTGTATGAACTACATTGTTTTCTATCCTTTCCTTGTTTGGGTATCACAGATATGATGATGGCTTCTCTCCAGGATTGGGGGCTTCTCCCTCTTTTAATGTAAAGGTGTAAAGGTGTTAATTCATGTTGAAACATTTTATACCATTCTGATGGGAAGCCATCCATTCCTGGAGAAGCGTGAAATAGGTTTATCTAGTTCATTAGGTAATACTTAAGCACTTAAAATTCTGTTTTGACAGGGTTTCTATGTGCAAAGATTGAGAATAGAGAGTTCTGTAATAGTATTCAAATTTGTTTTGAATATCCTCTATGTTAATACTTATATTCCCTGTAACTGGGCTTTTAATTTTACCGTTTTCTCTGCTAAGGGTTTCATGACTCTGGAGCCCGTCTCATAAAACCTCTGCTTTGAAAATTTGGCCTTTTTCTCAACTTCCTACTGGTATACTTTGTTTAGCTCTTCTTTAAGTTTCTTTATTTGATTCAATATTTGTGTGTCGTTTTTCTGTCTGTGCTGACATTTACATTTATGCATTTGGCAGACGCTTTTATCCAAAGCGACTTACAGTGCACTTATTACAGGGACAATCCCCCCGGAGCAACCTGGAGTTAAGTGCCTTACTCAAGGACACAATGGTGGTGGCTGTGGGGATCGAACCAGCAACCTTCTGATTATCAGATTACCAGTTATGTGCTTTAGACCACTACACCACCACCACTCCAATCTAGACATTCTAGAGTATTAAGATTATTCTGCAGATCCCGTAACTTTAGTTGTTTCACCTTTTTCCGGAATGAAGTCAGTGCTCTGTTTTTCCACGTATAACAGCCTTAAAGGCATCCCATAATATGTGTGGTGAAACTTCTGCAATGTCATTAACCTTCAAATATAGACAGGTGTTTTATTCACCTGTTCTTGCACTGCCATATCACTTATTATTTATTTACATTTTTATTTACGCCCAATTCCCAATGCGTTCCAAGTCCTCGTGGTGGTGTAGTGGCTCACCTCAATCCGGGTGGCGGAGGACGAATCTCAGTTGCCTCCGCCTCTGAGACCGTCAACCCGCGCATCTTATCATGTGGCTTGTTGAGCTCGTTACCGTGGAGACGTAGTGCGTGTGGAGGCTTCACGCCATCCACCGCGGCATCCACGCACAACTGACCACCTGTCCCACCATGAGTGAACCACATTAATAGCGATCACAAGGAGGTTACCCCATGTGACTCTACCCTCCCTAGCAACCAGGCCAATTTGGTTACTTAGGAGACCCTGCTGGAGTCACTCAGCATCCCATGGGATTAGTTAAACAACGTCATAATGACCTATGTCCTCTAAATGGGATTCACATTAACCCTTTAAGCTTGGATGGGCCAAAGAGGAAAAAAAGAAATAATCGTCAAAATATGAATGAATACAGTCTTGACCAAGACAAAATGGGTATCGTTTGAAAGTTTAGAAGCCCTGCTTTCAAACTGTACAAGTGCTTTTAAATTTGCAGACAATCAGAAGTGCTCCGTTTTGAGTATTTAAACATTTGCACTGTAAATATTATTGTAATCAGTAAAAAACATCAAACTGATGAAATAGTCATGTGTCATATGTATGTTGTGGGAAAGCTCTTGAAGAGTAGAATACAAACAGCCTATTTGTTTACTTACAGACAAAAAATATTGTGAGTAATAGTTAATTATATTTATATGAAAATTTTGTTGGTTATGCAATTATGTTAGGCTGTGTTTTCGCTTATAACTTCAATAAAAATAATCAGAATATAAAATAGAACATACCATTATTTAACAGAAGGTGATTATCTTTCAAACGGCACCTCACACAAGATAATCAGATGTATAGATCATTAGATAATCCACATGAAGCACAATGTTACATATGGCCACCAGGAGATGGCGCCAAATACATGACACAGACTCAATGATGACTCAAATGGCACAGAATGAAAGGCGCCAAATACGT
>JAVLUX010000035.1:1742500-1792500 GCA_032164185.1 Moxostoma hubbsi
TGTTTTAATAATAAGCTCCTCTTCAATGTCTTGACTTGTTTGGGAGACGTCCCGTTCTGTGGAGATGTTTAGAATGTTTTGTTTTTTTTCCAGGGTCATAAATGATTTAGTTGCGCCAGTGATCCCACTCTGCGCTCTCACAGAAGACACTGAATAAAATGCTTTCTACCAATAATTTATTCAAACATACAAATGCAGAAACTCAAAGTAAATGTATAATAATGTCAAGAAAATCAAGAATAGTCAAGGAACGGAAATTAACTGCAAAATGAAGAATAATACAGAAATAAACATTGTGCAATTTCAAACTTTCTATAGTGAAGATTTATTTTGCAAATGTGTGTGTGTGGGTGAGAGAGAGAGAGTGAGAGAGTGAGAGTGTGTGTTAGGTTTGGGGGGGTGTTGGGTTCGGGGGTGGCGTCGGGTTCGGGGGTGGCGTCGGGTTCGGGGGTGGCGTCGGGTTCGGGGGTGGCGTTGGGAATAGGGGGTGGCGTTGGGAATAGGGGGTGGCGTTGGGAATAGGGGGTGGCGTTAGGATTAGGGGATGTGTTGGGTTCGGGGTTGGCGTCGGGTTCAGGGGTGGCGTCGGGTTCAGGGGTGGCGTTGGGTTCAGGGGTGGCGTTAGGATTAGGGGTGGCGTTTGGTTTGGGGTTGGCGTCGGGTTCAGGGGTGGCGTTAGGATTAGGGGTGGCGTTGGGTTCGGGGGTGGCGTTAGGATTAGGGGTGGCGTTTGGTTTAGGGGATGTGTTGGGTTCAGGGGTGGCGTTGGGTTCAGGGGTGGCGTTAGGATTAGGGGTGGCGTTAGGATCAGGGGTGGCGTTGGGTTCGGGGGTGGCGTTGGGTTCGGGGGTGGCGTTAGGATTAGGGGTGGCGTTGGGTTCGGGGGTGGCGTTAGGATTAGGGGTGGCGTTTGGTTTAGGGGATGTGTTGGGTTCAGGGGTGGCGTTTGGTTCAGGGGTGGCGTTGTGTTTAGGGGTGGCGTTGGGTTCAGGGGTGGCGTTGGGTTCAGGGGTGGCGTTGGGAATAGGGGTGGCGTTGGGAATAGGGGTGGCGTTGGGTTCAGTGGTGGCGTTGGGTTCAGGGGTGGCGTTGGGAATAGGGGTGGCGTTGGGTTCAGGGGTGGCGTTGGGTTCAGGGGTGGCGTTGTGTTTAGGGGTGGCGTTGGGTTCAGGGGTGGCGTTGTGTTTAGGGGTGGCGTTGGGTTCAGGGGTGGCGTTGGGTTCAGGGGTGGCGTTGTGTTTAGGGGTGGCGTTGGGAATAGGGGTGGCGTTTGGTTCAGTGGTGGCGTTGGGTTCAGGGGTGGCGTTGGGTTCAGGGGTGGCGTTGGGTTCAGGGGTGGCGTTGTGTTCAGGGGTGGCGTTGGGTTCAGGGGTGGCGTTGTGTTTAGGGGTGGCGTTGGGTTCAGGGGTGGCGTTGGGTTCAGGGGTGGCGTTGGGTTCAGAGGTCGTGTTGGGTTCAGGGGATAGAATATATAGTTTGTACAGTATAAAAAACATTATGTCTATGGAAATGCTGTCATCAGCTTGAAAACAACAGATGACTCTTAATGCCAACCGTGACCAGAAGATGGCTGTAGAGCTCCACTTGGTTCTGTTTGTGTGTGTGTGTGTTCTGCGTTGTGAGTGTGTTATCGTCTCAACCCTTCATTTCTAAGTGTTTATATTTAGCATTGTGGCTGATTTATTGGTTTCATTTGACAACTGTAAAAAAAATAAAAAAACGCGAATACCAAAGGTGTCACTTATCGAATCGTGCCCAATTTTATTTTGTATTTTCAGATAGCAAATGGAGGGAAAGTCACCAAGACTTGTACAGCTCGGATAAAGAAAAACATTTTTATTATATGTAAAAAAATTACAATATTTTGGTCAAAAATGACAAGTATATGTACTCAAAGTGCTGGATGATGATTACAATCTTATTTCCTGTTTGCAGTGTAACTCCGTAAGTTTGAAGAATAAAACCGCCGAGGAGGTTTATCTAGAGATCCTGAAACCAGCAGAGACCGTCACCCTCAGAGTCCAGAACCGACCCGAACACTTCAGGAGGATTAAAGACACACCTGGAGATGGATTCTACATCAGGTAACACACCCATCCCTGTGTGGAAGAGCCACTCTGGAACGATTAATGACGTATATTCCCGTTCCTTCAGGGCATTATTCGACCATGTTGGTGAGTTGGAGCGCGAGTTGAGTTTTAAGAAGGATGATATTCTCTACGTGGACGACACGCTGCCCAGGGGAAATTTTGGCTACTGGTTGGCATGGCAACTGGACGAGAATGCACAGAAACTGGTGCACGGACATGTGCCCAGCAAGTGCATGTATGTCTTAATCTGGTATTCATCATATCGTGATTCAAAGTGAACAAATAAAAGTGACGTTATTGTTATACGTGTGTGTGTGTGTGTAGGATTGACCAAGACTCGCAGCGGCGATTCAGCGTCACTGACAGTAAAGACGACAGCAGTTCTGGTAAAACTCTCTCAGCCGCGGCACGTCGGTCGTTCTTTCGTCGTAAACTCAAACACAAGCGCAACAGCTCCAAAGATGGCCGCGATGCCCCAGCGTCTGACGCCATCAGCACGGATTCCATGCCGTACATGGAGGGTGAGACAATAAAACACACTATTCACTTACAAACACGTCAATCCCCACAAACAGAGAGTCCAGTGTTTTATGAGAAGCATTCGCTCTGTTCCTAAACCTCATGAGTTGATTTACGGTTTGATTGTCCATCCTATATGAAACTACATCTAAAATGACTGATTTGCGACGCTCTTCATTAGCTGCATCTCTGTGTGTCATGCAAATAGTCTACGGAAGACTCGGCTCACAATTGATTTCAATAGACTTTGATATTAGCATGTTGCTAAGCTAAGGCCCAGACTGTTTCTGGACTTTATTTTGGTCATTTTCTGTGCTGATTTTGTTTGAAAATCTGTAGGATTCTGAGGAGTGGATTTAAACATGGTCAAATGTGCTTGAGAGTCTATATATATATATATATATATATATATATATATATATATATATATATATATATATATATAACCTACTTTTTCGAACCTCCTCCTCGGCCGTATGTCCGATTCGCACGAAAATTGGCGTGTGTCTACTACGAAACCTCCTGACAAAAAAGTGATCAGAGGAATTTTGATTCGTCAAAGCGTTACGAAGATATAAGGCAACGAATTGTCTGGCGTCGTCCATTTTGTATCTACCAAACGAAAAGGCCAAATGTTACGAAACTTGATAAACAAAGACAACAGGACATTGAGGATGCACACAAAGTCGCAAAAAATTTCGCCTATAGGGGGCGCTGGAACTAAAAAAAACGCTAATAACTTTTCAACCGTATGATAAATTAAGTTGAAAATTGGTATGCCTCTTGTAGGGGCCAAAGGCTAACATATACTACAATATCAGTCGGGCAAATAAAAAAACATGGCCGCCAGCAGCCAATCAAATTCCAGCAGCTAATAACATCACATCTGAATGGCCGACCGTCCCGAATATTTAGATAGTTGTAGACAGTGTTAGTATGTGGCTGTGTACCAAGTTGTATGAAAATCGGCCACAAGGGGGCGCTATAACAAGGACATTTACCTTTTCACCATTAACTCCACAGCCAAGTTGAATAAGCTCAAAATGTTTTCCTCTAATTCCTTGCACCATGTATACCTACAAAATGTATATCTTCATTTTATGGCATTTTATAAAATGTTTCCGCTATTCTAATTTTCTAAAAAAGCTACTTTTTCGAACTCCTCCTATGCCGTATATCTGTTTCTCATAAAAATTGGTGTGTGTCTACTATGAACCCACTTTTGAATTTTGACTCATCAAAACGTTGTGAAGATACAAGCCAACGAATGGGTCAGGCGTCATCCATTTTGTGCGTATTGACCAATATCTACCAAACAAAAAGGCCAAATGTTACGAAACTTGATACACATGTACAACAATATATTTTGAGTCTGCATTAAAAACATTAGCCCATAGGGGGCGCTACAACAACAAAAAATGCTTATAACTCCGCAACCGTATTATCAATGAAGTTGGAAATTGGTATGCTTCTTGTAGGGGCCATATGCAAACATATTCTACAATATGACTCAGACAAATAAAAAAACATGGCCGCCAGCAGCCAATACAATTTCAACAAAATGGCTGTATAAATGGTGTGTAAATGATTGTATATTATCCAATGTTACCTGCTATAGTGAACTACATCTAGGACTCCCTAGGTCAATAATTATCAAAGAAAAGTTGAACTTTAGTTATATAGGGGTTGCATTTATCATGTGGGTTTGACCAAGTGTATTCAGTAGCCTATAATTCCTAAAGTTTGTTTAGAACAGCCTTCACATGTGGCGGGGGTACCTACTGTATTATGTCTAAAAATGCTCACTTGGTAGGGAGCTCACTAGGTTTTGCAACAGAGCCAATGTATGTATTAATGTAAACAAAAAAACGACTTCAGATTCATTCAAGATCTTTGTAAATTTCTCGCTTTGCCTATTGAAACAGTTAGTCCACTGCAGTCCTTTTGTTCAGTAGCGAATAAACACGCCACAGTCTCATTTACTATGTGTGTTCAGACTGTTTAAGCGTGGCCTATCAGCGTGTACAGAAAGTGGAATCGACCAATCGCAGGCCGGTGTTGATACTGGGACCTCTGGTGGAGCCAATCAAAGACATGCTGCTTCGAGAGGCACCTGGGAAGTACTGCCGCTGTTTACCTGGTGAGATCCGCTCACATCAACAACAACAACAATAATCAATATAAACAGACACTGCAGCGTTTGTAACTTCTTGAAATGTTGCTATGAATGAACTCTGAATGACACGGCAACATTTACATGTTTTATTTATAAAGCTCCTTTCCCGAGGTCAAGGACGCCGAGTTGCTAAATACAGATTTTTGGACTGGCGAGGGAAGATTACATGTTACATTCGATATCTTATGATTCATATTTAGCATAAACGAGCTAAATTTGATGTTACTTATTTTAGACCTTAAAAGCCCCTTTTTCTGTATTGCTCAGAGGGAATGAAGGCGACCCAGCAGGCGATTGAGCGAGGGGTCAAAGACTGTCTCTTCATCGATTACAAGTGGCGGAGCGGACACTTTGATGTGACCACAGTGGCGTCCGTTAAGGAAATTACAGAGAAGGTGAGAGACGATTCTTCATGGAACGCCCTGTTTTCTTGTAGCTGTCTCAATGCTGATGTCTCTCTCTCTCTCTCTGTCTCTCTCTCTCTCTCAGGATTGCCATTGTCTGCTCGACATCGCACCGCACGCCATCGAGCGCCTGCACGTCGTAAACATTTACCCCATCGTCATTTTCATACGATACAAAAATGCCAAGCAGATCAAGTAAGTGACATCTTGAGTGACTGTTTAAAGTCATTTTACACACTGGTTTATAGGGCTGGTATCAAAATGGATTTCTCGATTTAATCGGATTCGCAAGATTCAATACAGTTTGTTTTAATTTATTTGTTTGGGTATAATTCAGTTACAATGTACATTTCTGAAACAACCCTCTCACTTGGAACATTACATAAAGAGCCCAAACTAACAGTTCAATTGATATTGAACCTCTTCAACTCTGCGGACCCGCCGGCGGGTCCAAAAAGGGACGCTATGTCGCAAAAAAACGTCTTTTAATACATACGTCTGGCATATGTGGTACCTTTTGAAAGCTAAGTATATTAACTTTTCATAGATAACTATGACTTCTGCATTTATGTTACATGCAAATGACAAAAGACCTGAAAACATTCGCATCGCAAATCAGCGCCACCTAGTGGCGAAATGGTAGAAATGTTAATTTGAATATAAAAGTATCTTAGCACTTAAATAGACAAGTCACATATCAAATGAAAGCTCTCATTCTCAGGAATGCAACTGTAAAGTGTATTTTGTTGCCCTAATACGACCGTTCAAAAGATTTTCAAAAGTATCACATAGTGAAAGAGGATTTCTGTAAGGCATCAAATACAAACGTCTCTTTTATGTGCCGATCACTGCTGCTAAGGCAGTTTTCTATACAATTAGCCATTTTTATGTCCAATGTTTTATCTTATATGTGCAGAACAAATTGTTTATATATCAGAGCTTAGGGTCAGCTTTCTAATGACACCTAGATTGAGCTTGTAGTCCACTCAGAGGCCGAGATATTCAATGAAATAATGAGGGTGTTGCTTGAACTGAACATTAGACTGAATGTCAATGGACGAGCACATCTGTGAGGGGTAAAATGCGTTAGAGCGCCACCTACAGTTCACATCTGTGTATTGTGATGGAATGTTCTAGATTAAACATAATTTTTTCTAGTGCTTACTGCCACCTAGTGGACTAAAATGAGACTTTTCAAAGTGAGATAGAGCAAACAGAACCAGAATTACATGCTTATAAAGTTAAGACGACAACAGCAACAAAAAATTATAAAACATAAAAGCAAAATGAACCGTGATTGGTCGCCTTACATGTCAATCAGACGGTCTCTTCCTGTCTAAGTGGCCAGTTATTGGGCAATGTGGACCAGACTTAATGAGAGGATTGTCAGAGCGCTTGCAGTGAGTCTAGCTCGATGTGAACAGTGTGTTGTGTTTTGTGATTAATTTGTGTGTTGTATTTTCTCAGGGAGCAGAAAGACCCCGTGTATCTGCGCGATAAAGTGTCACAGAAACATTCCAAAGAGCAGTTCGACTCCGCGCAGCGGATCGAACAAGACTACAGCAAATACTTTACAGGTCTGTGACACAAACACACGTTTACTTGTTTAGTCACATGACAAGACATGATTGTGATTTGTGTTGATGCTGTTGTGTTGCAGGTGTCGTTCAGGGTGGAAGTCTGTCCGGCATATGCACACAGATCATGGCGGTAGTGGACCAGGAACAGAACAAAGTTCTCTGGATTCCTGACGGAATCACGTGAATAAACTCACGACAAAAATAAAACTGTCCACCACTATTAAAGCAACCAGCGGACTCGTACGGTTACACTGTTACACAAACACTCCACATCTGCAGCTCTGAATCTCACGACAACACAACTAGGGCTGGGCGATATAGTGAATATTCATGATGTAGACCAAATGAAGCAACGTTGTGAATATTGCAATGATTCTTGTGCGCTTTTTTGTTTGGCCATCAAGTTTCTGAAAGGCTAGTTTTAATAATATCGTTCACTCAAACTTATTTAACAAAGTAAATGGTAATGGTGAATGGTCTGCACTTATATAGTGCTTTTTTTAACCTTAACGGTATTCAAAGTGCCCCATTCACACCAATGGTGGCAGAGATGCCATGCTAGGTGCTAGCCTGCCATTGGGAGCATCTTGGGGTTCAGTGTCTTGCCCAAGGACACTTCGGCACGTGGAGTCGTGTGGGCCGGGAATCAAACCACCAACCCTGCGATTAGCGGCCGACCCGCTCTACCACCTGAGCCACAGCCGCCCCATGTCAGCGTATATACGTATTTAGTTGCTTTACATATCTTTATTTGTTAGCCTGGATAAGTAAACGTAAGTAGCAAAATCGCTACTTTAGATAGTCTCTACAGCCGCTATTTTTTTACTTGTGAAAGAAGTCCAAACATGGTGATGAAAGCCAAAATATTGAATGCCATGGATCAATATTTACTTCAGATATTTGTTTTGTTGGACAAGAAAAAGTAGCTTCGTATCATGTGATCTTTGGTATTTCGACCATTGAAAATGGCTAAAATTGTTACATTTTTCGCGAAGAGCCACATTGAGAGCCCCATATCTCTGGGATTTAACCATATAGGGCCTTAAATATGAAATTAATTTTGTTCTGGATCAAATTCTAAAAGGATATTAAGCTCTTACACCCTGGTGCATTTTTGGGCTGCGACTCACATGTTTTACACTCAAATTTAAAGGTTTGTTGTTGTAACTTTGTAAGCATGTAATTCTGGTTCTGATCACGCCGTCTCCCTCCAAAAAGTCTTATTTTAGTCCACTAGGTGGCAGTAAGCAATAGAAAAAATACTGTTTTCTCTAGAACATTCCATCACAATATACAGATGTGAACTGTAGGTGGCGCTATAACGCATTTTACCCCTCACAGATGTGCTCGTCCATAGACATTCAGTCTAATGTTCAGTTCAAGCAACACCCTCATTATTTCATTGAATATCTCGGCCTCTGAGTGGACTACAAGCTCAATCTAGGGGTCATTAGAAAGCTGAGATCCACCCCTTTATGGTGATGTATAACATAACATTGTATCAGCAATAATAACAACTTATTATTCTGATGATTTGTTTTGCATGCGTTTCCTGTAGAACCGCATATTTTGTTCTGGACATCTAAAATATAACATTAGATTATTCACACAATCAATCTCACAGACAAGAAAACAATGGCTCATATTTTAGAGAACTTCCTAAAGTAAAAGCTAATATTAAGTTGTTAGCTATTTACGGCTTAAAGCAGCAGTGATCGCCGCATAAATGCGACGTTTGTATTTGACGACTTACTGAAATCATATTTCACTTTGTGATTCTTTTGAAAATCGTTCGAACTGTCGTATTAGTGCAACATAATAATCTATACAGTCACATTCCTGAGAATGAGAGCTTTCATTTGATATATGACTTGCCCATTTACATGCTAAAGACTTATAAGTTATATTAAGGATTCTTACCCATTGCCTCTAGGGGGCGCTAATTTGCGTCGCAAATGTATTCTGGCCTTATTTTGTTATTTTATGAAACATAAATGTACAAGTGATGGTTAACGATTAAAAGTTCAGATTCTAAGCTTTCAAATGACACCTCACATGCCTGACATGAATCCCGAGACCATTTTTTCGTGACATAGCACCCCCTTTTTTGGAGTTATAGGTGCTTAAACTTTGGAAAAGCAGCGTTTTTGGACTCGTCGATTATTTGCGTATAAAGCAAAAAGACATGCTGAAGTCAACTGATTTTAGTAATCGCTGTTCAAAAATAAAATCATGTTGCTAACACCTTTCTAACGTTGTCCTGTAGTTTTGCACCAATATTTAAAAAATAAAATATTTATTATAAAATTGTCATTTTGACCCCCTCGCGTAAAACAACGGTTTAGGGTTATATAAACAATACAAATTTTGGCCTTCATTATCATTTATTTTTAACTTCAGAAAAAAGTTACATAAATTTCAGCTTGGTTAGTTTCTGAAATATGGTTAATTGAAACATGGAATAACACGAATAGTCACAATTTTTAAAGCCGTTTCGGAGCAACTATATAAATATCGCGAGATGTATATCGAAGGCTGAACTAGTGTCAATATTACTTTTTTATTTTAGCTATATTGCCCAGCTCTAAACACAAAACACACATGATGTGACCTCTCAGGGTGATCGGCTGAATTGTTAGTATGCAGGATGCAGTATGTAGTATGTAGTATGCAGTATGTAGTATGCAGTATGTAGTATGCAGTTTGTAGTGTGCAGTATGTAGTGTGCAGTATGTAGTATGCAGTATGTAGTATGCAGTATGCAGTTTGTAGTGTGCAGTATGTAGTGTGCAGTATGTAGTATGTAGTGTGCAGTATGTAGTATGCAGTATGTAGTATGTAGTATGCAGTATGCAACGTGACCGAATAAGCAGTATCTCCCATTCACTGTTTGCTCTGTGGTAACTCTAATTTATGAGGGCTTTTATGTAGTTTCTGTTTACAGTGAAGCTGTTTATAAAGCAGCTTACTTGAATGTTAAACTTCATGTATCTGATCCAATCAGCACACACTAAACCGAGTCATCATTGCATTGTAGTTTAACACACACACACTCGATTTACACACTTCTGACATTACAAATACTGACTTGTAACTGTTTGCTGCGTTAGATGGTCCGTTCCCCCCAAAATGACAATTCTGTCATCATTTACTCACAAGGAGAGCTATTAGGCGGAGGTAAAGAACAGCATGAACATTCTACCAAACATCTCCTTTTTGAGTAAACGATGACAATTTTGTGGGAGGGGCTGTGCTTAAGCTTTAATGTAGCAGTGTACTTTACTATTTAAATGATAAATGCAATAATCTGCTGCATGATAACGTCACTATATGCGCCGATTATCTTATTTGTCTCTTTCGAACTCTTAATTTAAGTGATACTCGTACTTATTCACTATATCTGTAAAACTCCTTTTCGAAAACAAATGTGCCAAAACGTCCTCCCTGCCTTGTCTGCGTTTTGTGCTCCGGTGAGGTTTAAAAGATAGACACGCCCACTTTATTAACCCCACAGACGCGTTAATCCTCTCCGTAGTAGAACTCACCAAAGAGAGGTTTGGTACAAGACATCGCGTTTCCACATCTTCACATCACTTCCTGTTCTGACCTTGTCGACCAATGAAACGTGTCGATTCTGTAACATGAGCATAACTGGCAATAATGACGCTAGTGTTGAATTAGAGCGGATAATCACTGAATAATAATCAATTCTGTTTCACAATATATGACACTGTGGTACTGTCGCTTTAAAGAGCGATATGAGACAATAAATATGATTTTGTAATTGTTGCATTAATAAAGACTAAATGAAACATGACGGCATACGTTACTGCTTAATTTGTGTTTTTGGCTCCATGTTCGCACGTCTTCACTTTGTGCTGAAAAATGAACGGGGAAACATTTAGTGTAAATAGTTTCAGTTTAAGGAATATTCCGGGTTCGGCTGCATTGTTGCATCATGTTGATTAACCTCATTCATTTTGTCCCCTCAGGTTACAGTGAGACACTTACAATGGAAGTCAATGGGGCAATTTTTTGGAGGTTTTAACCCTCTGGAGTCTGAGGATATTTTGCGCCCTGGAGAAGTTTTGACATGTCTTGACATTTGTGCTTTTTTCAGTTGCTTAAAAACATATTAATGGATAAAGTCTGATAAAACTGGGCTACAATAATATGTGAGCAACACTGTGTGTACATGTTTGCATTTGAGAAAATAACGTTTATGCGTGGTTTTTGAAAAAAAAATGACATTTTAATAATTAAAATAAGGCCATATAACACACACTAATCATTTGTCCACAAGACTTTTGAGAGTTTTTGCTACAAAATGATGTGAAAACCATCCTGATCACTCATTCATACAACACAATATAGTAATTTAACTTTTGTAAGACACTTTTAGTGTTTGAAAGGTCATATGGGTGTGAACTATCATGAATATTGATTGTAATTCACACCTGAGGAGACAAAAGACCCCTCCCCTGGGCCCATCAATCATGGATAGAGAATGAATGTGAAGAGACTTAATGATCAAAATCAAGTTTTAAGATAAAATAAGTAATCTGACTATATATTTTCGTTACATAAAGACTTTACTTAATTTTAGACCTACACTACCGTTAAAAGAAGTCTCTTCTGCTCACCAAGACTCGATTTATTTGATCCAAAATACAGTAAAACATTGTATAAACTCTTTTTACAATTTAAAAGAACAGTTTTCTATTTGAATATATTGTAAAATGTAATTTGTGATCAAAGCTGAATTTTCCGCATCATTACTGCAGTCTTCAGTGTCACATGATCCTTCAGAAATCATTATAATATGGTGTTTTTCTAATATGGGCGTATTTAAAGTGCATTTTACTCATTTAACCTGAACACATATTTGCAAGCACAAGCATTGATGATAATGAGGCAGCATAAACACTAGTTAAAACATTCATATTATTTTTATATCATATTACATATCATATTTATATCATACAGCATACAATTTAAATACCTGCTTTAGCCGAAACAGCATTTAAATGTAACTAAAACTTGCTTATTAGGACATATTTCAAATGTCAATACCCTGAATCCTGGCTGGCAAGTCTGGAAACAGTCCCACTAGTCAAATACGCACATGTTTATATAAAATAGCGTCAACTAATGAAAACTAAATGACTTACTCGTCCGAAATTGTATCCTCGGCTGGATCAAGTCTCTCTTCAAAATACAAACGTCCCGCTCTTCTTCTGAGGAAAATGTTAACTCTTCCTTACTATCCAGGAGTTTCATCGCCTGTGTATCGTTACAAACGCGCAGAAAAGTGAATGAATTGTGTTTACAACCTCACAGTCGGGGGCGTTCACCATTTGCATTGATCGCTTCAGCACATTAGCGTATGAATGGCGCTCTCTGCTGGTGGGTGTGATCACATTAGCTATAATTAGATGAGCCAGGAAAACTGTACATCGCTTAGATTACGTTGCAGGAGAATATTTGTTTTAAATTTGAATTGTTTTAATTAAAAGTAGACATTTTAAGCTTTCTTTAGACATATGTGTCATGATTGTGTGATAAGTATTCGCGGAGTTTCAGGTCATGTTTGTGACGCGTTTCAGATACATGCTCGCGACCCCAGAGACTGCTGAAAGATCCACCCTTTTTATTTTATTTATTTTATAAAAGCACAAGGTTTTGTTGTTATTGTGAGAGTACAGAAATAAAAGTAGACCCTTTATAGTCTCTAATGATGTCTTACACTTACCTGCATACCCAAAAATTACAGAGTATTATAAGTTGTTTCCGCTGTAATGCCGAAAATATCCAGCAGGGTGCGCTGGTGCATCCGTTGACCCCGTTAAAGACAAAAATGTGACGTTTATATATATTTTTATATATTTATTTTTAAAGAAAAGTTTAAATAATTTATGTTGTTTTTAAAACTCTTCTGCTTACCTACAAGGCTTTGCATGGTTTGGTACCCCCAATATTTGTCTGCGCTTTTAACCCCGTACACACCAAATCACGATCGTCGCTCCTCTAAATCTGTTTTTTTAACGGTTCCTCCGACTCGTTTACGCTCTATGTGTGACGGGGCATTCTCTTCTTATGGTTTCACGCTCGTACGAAGTCAATGCAAAGACACGTATAGACGCAAATTCGCGCCGTGCGTTGCGAATGTCGCGACTCGAACCCGCGAAATCGTTTCATTCGCGTATTCGAGCGAGTTGAAATTTTTCAACTCGAGCTAAATATCCGTATGCCACGTAGTCACGAAAGCCTATCAGCATTGAGATTGTCCGGATGTCACTGACGTACTGACGTAGTAATCAGGAAAACTGGATGCTAAAATGGTCGTAGCGGTGTGCGCACGCACCCGGAATTGTACGACACGACGTCAACGTCTCTGGGACTTCCGCAACAGACACGGAGCAGCAATCGTTGTGATATCGGCCATGGTTGATGGCGGAAAGATGAGTTGTCGTAGAAGCCCCGCCTCCTGTCCTTTTCCGGAAGAGAAGCGGGAATACTCGCGGGTTCGCGTTTTCGTGCAATTTATCTTTGCAAGAGGACACATTGCTTTACACAACTGAGTTCAAGCGTGTGCAAAATAACGTTTGTGTGCTCAAAATATCATTTTGCGCGTGCAGAACATTTTTGTCCAGAATTGTGGCACATGTATAGCTCCATAAATATTCCCTTAAAGGTACAGTAACCGATTTTGTCCGTTTTAGAATTTCCATAAACTGTCAAGCTGAGCCCTTGGACTAACCACGCCCACTTTTCCATAACCCCGCCCATATCCAAAGACCGATACGGAGCAGGAGCGGTTTTCAAAAACAACAGCAGCAGAATAGCGCCCTCAACTGACCACTGTTATGAGCAACATGGCATAAAAATGGCATTATGACATAAAAGTTGCTGCAACTACAATGAAAATGTGCAAAATGAGCTGTCTGTCACAAAGACCAATGAGATATCCCACAACACTTATTTCATGAATATCTTTCAGGAAGTAACATTTGCATACCTTTCCATGAAAAGGATCGCTTACAGCACCTTGTATCAAACCCGGAATATTCCTATCAAAGCGGGATATATCACATGATTAAATAATGTATTTTTTTCCTAGTGTTGTCTTGGAGTTTTTGTGTCCTGCAGCTCATGTGGAAAGTGTGACGCAGTTCCTCTGAACAGTCGCCAGGTGGCGCCAGATCCTCTTGTCAGTGTGATCACCAGATAATAAAAGATTATATAAACTTCAAATAAAAGGTGAAAAAGTATTTCTGGATGACGTTGTTTTTCAGCAGATGACAGATGGAAGATTATTTGTTACCAAACAGAAGGAAAAAAAATAATAATAATAATCAACCCGCTCATGTTGATCCCAAATATGGATGAGAGTTACAGTGGGACACTTACAATGGAAGTCAATGGGGTCAATCTGTAAACATATTGTTTTAAAAGTATAGCAACAATAAACAACATGTGTGTTAACACGATTTTACTGTGATAAAATCACTTACTAACCACATCTGTGTACAGTTATAGACAATTTTACAACTTTTTAAACGATTTAATCAACGTCACAGCTCAAATAATACACAAGTTATAACAGAAGAATTAATGTAAGTGCTTTTATACGTTTATATCTGTGCATTTACAGTTATATTATAATGTAGGATTTGAAAACCCAAAATCATTTATGCCACCTGTCTAACATCATTTATAATAAGAGTGTAAGTGGGCATGGTGGCACATGGAATATAAAATAATTAATACTTCAAAGCTGATTCTGAACATTTTGATGATGCAATAAAAATAAATAAAATAAATTGATCATAAATTAATCACAAATACTCACAAAGATAAATATGTTGAGGTAGCCGTTACGTTAGTCATTTATATCTTATAGGCAGTGTTGGGTGTGATGCATTACAAAGTAATAAATTACTGTAATTAAAATACTTTTTCATAAAAAAGTAAAGTAATGGATTACTCTATTTTTTCAGTAATTACAGTTACTTCTGATGTAGACTCTAGAACAATTCTATATAAAACAAAAGTGATATTTAACATCTAATTGTAAAATAGATATTTTCTAATTGAACGCCGCCCCTTTAAATTCTTTGGCCAGTTCATGAATAATGTATTTCGATTTTTTTATTTTTTTTTAATGATATATTTGAAAGAATTAAAAGAACAATTTCATCCTTGCATTTTTCATCCGGTTGAGGTTGATCAGGGTTTGACAAAGTAATTAGTAATTATTAATAAGTAATCCGATTACTTTTCAGACGGAGTAATTAGTAGTTGGTAATTAATTACTTCTTTTTTTTAGAGTAACTCACCCACCACAGCGTATAGGTTACACTTTGAACACTAACACAACTTTAATTGTGATTTAAATAAATTACGTAAATATTTTGTGACATTAATGTGTGTTTTTTACTTATTATAAGCTTTCACGAGCACCTACTAATATTTATTTATCTAGAGATAATTCAGAATAATAGGAAAACATTCGTTTTCTATTGTGAATGATGTGTTTTTCTCTTCCTGGGAGTCTGGTGGGGGGAAAAAACAATATTATGTAATTAAACATGGAATATAATGCATTTAAAGAGCTATATAAGTGCTTGGAAGCAGGTGCGCAATAAGGAGGCAGCCGCGAGCCATGATAAACATGATGTTTATTTTAAACCCATTAACACGCGGTCGTAAATGTGATGTACGATGGCTCTGAACTCTCTGCGGGGTCTGGAGATGATCTGACGGGCATCAGGCAGGACTGACTCCGCCCTCCGGCACCTGTAAATCCGCCCTGAACGCGCCGCGGAGGAAACGCGCACCGAATGAACGCAACACGTTGCTGAATGAGAAGAGAGAGAGAGAGAGAGAGAGAGAGAGAGAGAGAGAGAGAGGTGATCAGACAGCAGTGTGTCCCAACAGAGCGGCAGGAATACGGGTGGAAACGTCGGACACGTTGGTGCGCTACTTTTCCATTTCAGGCGAGATCCTCCGAACAGCGGCCGAGCGCGCTGAGAACAGCGGGAGAAGAGTGCGCACGCCCGGGCACACACACGCAGGGCTGCCCGCCCTGCCAAACATGGCTGATCGTCGGCTGTGGGGCGCTGCTGGAATCTCCAGGAAGACGATCCATGCTGCCCGCTGAAGGAGATGATGATGATGATGATGATGATGGACCTGATGGGAAGCAGCTCTCCACAATAATGACCAACTTCATCGACAAGCATCTAAAAACGGGTCCGTCCTCAGTTCGGAAGATGGACGTGATCATCCCGTACACCCCCGATGTGCCCTGTGACTCGAACGGGCAGCGCATGTGGTGGGCGTTCCTCGCCTCCTCGATGGTCACTTTCTTCGGGGGTCTCTTCATCATTTTGCTGTGGAGAACTTTCAAGTACCTGTGGACGGTGTGCTGCCACTGCAAGAAGAAAAAGAAGGTAAAAATAAAACACGAGTGGGCCACTGGCACCTGTTCTCCTTTAGTCACATCCAGTGAAAAGTTTGTACACACTTAATAATCACTGAATCATTTATTATTCCTCTATAGCATCTAAAAATGCTTGAAATAAGTTAAGTAGACACGTGTAAACTATGTGTATATCTATTTCTTTTATTATTATTATTATTATAAATGTATTATTTTAAGTGCAATACAAGCTCAATGGACAGTATTTGGGGCATACATGGGCGTGCAATCCAGAGGGGATGGTGGGGACCCGAGCCCCCTAAATCAAAACAAAGCTCCATTATTTATACCCTGATCTATGGAAACATGGTTAAATGCTTCGTCCTGCAATTGCCCCAATGTTCAAGCCAATTCTACGGCCTTGGTGGCATAACGTTGATTACTACATGAAGTGAATTTCGACTCGTCCCGTGCTCAAAATTCGTTTAAACTAAGGCACTTGTTTCAATGGTCAATGGGGCCCGTTTTTGGTGCGTTTAAAGGCAGAAAATGTAACGCTCATAATTTTGTAAAAATAGTTTTTTTAAAATCTGCATTTTTACTGCCGTTTTCGCATTTACGCGTTATGTTGCCATGGTAACGAAGTTGTAAAATTGGCCGTAACGTTACAAAGATGCGATTAGTAATCGATATTATCACACTGAAATCGTGTTAACGCGCGTATTGTTTACGTCTTGTAGCTCTACCTTTTGAAATGGTATTTTAACGTATACTGCGGCAGGGCGGGGGGCGGGGCCGGGTCGTGACGATACGCACCCGGTCCTGTATCAGGCTATTTGGTGGCAGACGGTGGTGCGTTATGTGTGTGTTTTGTCATACCATCGTCTGCCATCGGCCTTTATCCCTCTCGGAGGCTTGACTAGCCTGATACGGGACCAGGTGCGTATCGTCACGACCCGGCCCCGCCCCCTGCCCTGCCACATTTACGCATCGGCCTCATTGACTTCCATTGTAAGTGCGTCACTGCAACACAAATTTTAGCATTTATTTAAAGGGATGAGTCGAATTTTTTTTCAATCGTTAGTTTGGGGGGGTTCCTGGGTGGCATTGGAGGGTAGAAGTCGACCGATAGTGGATTTTGCGGATACTGATAACTAAGTTGGTGGAAAAGGCCGATAATTGATTAATCGGCTGATCGATTTAAAATTCGATTTGAAGATTTTAAAATACTGTCTAGACTATAACAGGCACAGATACAGAGGCTACAAGAGTCCAACATGAATAAAATCCCAATAATAGCCCAAAAAATATAATAAAGATTTGGTGCATAAAGTGGAAGTTTTAACCATGAACAAGTACAAAACATACAAGGGACTCTTATTTTGAAATATTGGAGACTTTTCTCCATTGAAACACTCTATATTTCAGTATTTTGTTTCTCCCCAATTTGGAACGCCCAATTCCCAATGCGCTCCGAGTCCTCGTGGTGGTGTAGTGACTCGCCTCAATCCGGGTGGTGGAGGACGAGTCTCAGTTGCCGCCACGTCTGAGACCGTTAATCCGCGCATCTTATCACGTGACTTGTTGAGCGCGTTACCATGGAGACCTAGTGTGTGTGTGGAGGCTTCAGGCTATTCTCCGCGGCATCCACGCACAACTCACCACACGCCCCACCGAGGTTACCCCATGTGACTCTACCCTCCCTAGCAGCCGGGCCAATTTGGTTACCCCATGTGACTCTACCCTCCCTAGCAACCGGGCCAATTTGGTTACCCCATGTGACTCTACCCTCCCTAGCAACCGGGCCAATTTGGTTACCCCATGTGACTCTACCCTCCCTAGCAACCAGGCCAATTTGGTTACTCCATGTGACTCTACCCTCCCTAGCAACCGGGACAATTTGGTTACCCCATGTGACTCTACCCTCCCTAGCAACCGGGCCAATTTGGTTACCCCATGTGACTCTACCCTCCCTAGCAACCGGGACAATTTGGTTAACCCATGTGACTCTACCCTACCTAGCAACCGGGCCAATTTGGTTGCTTAGGAGACCCGGCTGGAGTCACTCAGCACACCCTGGATTCGAAGTCACGACTCTAGGGGTGATAGTCAGCAACTTTACTCACTGAGCTACCCAGGCTCCCACAGTATTTACCAAATTAAGAATTATAGCCTATATATTCACCAAATGAAGAGTTTTTACATATATTTCACCAGATGAGGTTTAATAAGGAATAAGGTTTATTATTATTGTTATTTCGGTCTACCTCTATTGGAGGGTTCTGGATAACAATCACATCAATGGCAAAACGCTCAAGATTGATTGATTCAATGAATCATTTGAAAAACTATCGGCCGATTAATCGGTTATCGTCGTTTCCAGCACCTTTACTTATCGGTATCGGTATCTAAAAGTCAGTAAAACGTCCTGGAAATGATTACAAATGTGTAAAGTCATGTCAATTTCTATAAAGAATAAAGTTTTTCTAGTTTTTCCTCATTGTCCGAGTTTCTTGCTGTGCCAAAGTCATTGCTTTGATAAACTGTATAGTCTAAATGCATGTAAAGCTACATGTTTGCTAGAGTGACGTTAAGCAGCAATGAAATATAATGAAATGAAAATACGAGTGGTGCTTGCATGCACAATTTGGCACCATAATTCTATGAGTGTTGTCTATAGTTGCCAGGGTATTATATGGTTTACTGAATGTGGTTTTTGCGGCATTGCTAGGGTGTTCTTGGAGGTTGCTAGGCAGTTGCTTATTGGCCCTTCTGAAAAGAGTCTAGTCTTAATATTCTGCTCTCTAGATGTGTCTCGAGTCCCTCCTTCGGTGCAAGTCTATGGGATTTGTTTTTAGAATAGAATTCCTCTCTCGTGGTGGTTTGAGCTGAATAGAGCGAGAGTGAAGTTGGCATGTCCGTTCTAATCATAGAGATGTTACGAGAACTCTGCTTGCGTCTTTTCCCTGTTTGACATGAAGCCAGTGTTCAGGAATAGAGTTTTCACTGCCATTGTGTAACACACACACACACACACACACACACACACACACACACAGCTGTTGCTTCCATTATAGGCTGTCAAACTTAGTTGCGTTAACTCTGTGAAACGTTGCAGGAAGCTTACAGAGCTACAAATACACAGCTCTGATTAACCTGTTGATTTAAAGTTAGCATGCAATCAAACTTGATCGTATTTACTTAATACATGTTCTTGCATGATTCATCAGTGCATGTGTAACGGGAGCCAGCTGGTAAATAGCTGTGCAATGTGTATAAACCTTTAGCCTCCTCTCTAGCTCACCCGCCTCCCACGCTGGAGACGTCGGTTCGAGTCCCGTTCGGAGCGGGGTCAAGAAGGACCGGCAACAGTGGTGCCGTGACCCGGATGGGAGTGAGGTTTAGGGGGGGTGAGTGTAACGGGAGTCAGCTGGTAAATAGCTGTGCAATGTGTATAAACCTCACTCTCCTGACCTCAAGAGGTGCACTAGCGACTGACGCTAGGGGCTGTAGCCTTTAGCCTCCTCATTAGCGCACCCGCCTCCCACGCTGGAGAGGTCGGTTCGAGTCCCGTTCAGATATATATATATATATATATATATATACGCTGCCTGGCCAAAAACAAAAGTTGGATACGCTAACATTTCGTTGGACCACCTTTAGCCTTGATTGCGGCATGCTTTCGTCGTGGCATTGCTTCAACAACCTTATGCAATGCCACAACGTTTATTTCCACCCAGAGTTGCATTAATTTTAGGTTGAGATCTTGTACTGATGATGGGGAGTCTTCTCCAGCACATCCCAAAGACGTTCAATGGGGTTAAGGACTCTGTGGTGATGTGTAAAAATGATTCCTCATGCTCCCTGAACCACTCTTTCGCAATTTGAGCCTGAGGAATCTTGGCATTGTCATCCTGGAATATGCCCGTGCCATCATGGAAGAAAACATCCATTGATGGGATATCCTGGTCATTCAGCACATTCAGGGTGTCAGCTGACTTCATTTTATTGCTGCATAACATTGCTGAGCCTAGACCTGACCTGACGCGCCCATCGCTTTGGAATAGGGTAAACCTGGACTTATAGTTAAAAAAGTATTGTTGCCAGCTGAAACATATTAATCACTGCAATAATGATCCAGTCATAGGCTCTTAAGTATCTGCTTATTTAAATCCTAACGGCTACTTTATTTTTGTATCGATATATACTGTTTGTCAAAATCTTTCAATAAATAAATGAATCATGAAATGTGTCAAATAACATGTAAAAGGCTAATGACGTCAACAAAAGCTAATTGGAGTCCGGAGTTGGCAAATCTGGCATCCAATTACTGAAACTAGATCGGAGGTGTGGGTTAGAGCTACTTTGACTTATAAAAAGCACTCAAACATTTTGAGTTTGTTATTCACAAGAAGCATCTGCTGACGTGGACCAAGAGATCTCAGAAGACCTACGATCAAGAATTATTGCTTTGCATAAAGCTGGAAAGAGTTACAAAGTTATCTGGAAGAGTTTCGATATTCATCTGTCCACAGTTAGACAAACTGTCTATAAATGGAGATGATTTAGTACTATAGGTACTCTCTCTAGAAGTGGCTGTTAGATATTCATCTGTCCACAGTTAGACAAACTGTCTATAAATGGAGATGATTTAGTACTATAGGTACTCTCACTAGAAGTGGCCGTTAGATATTCATCTGTCCACAGTTAGACAAACTGTCTATAAATGGAGATGATTTAGTACTATAGGTACTCTCTCTAGAAGTGGCTGTTAGATATTCATCTGTCCACAGTTAGACAAACTGTCTATAAATGGAGGTGATTTAGTACTATAGGTACTCTCTCTAGAAGTGGCTGTTAGATATTCATCTGTCCACA
Organism: Moxostoma hubbsi; assembly: GCA_032164185.1. Lineage (NCBI taxonomy): Eukaryota > Metazoa > Chordata > Actinopteri > Cypriniformes > Catostomidae > Moxostoma > Moxostoma hubbsi. The sequence continues at coordinate 1,763,572 of JAVLUX010000035.1, forward strand.
GTTAGACAAACTGTCTATAAATGGAGATGATTTAGTACTATAGGTACTCTCTCTAGAAGTGGCTGTTAGATATTCATCTGTCCACAGTTAGACAAATTGTCTATAAATGGAGACGATTTAGTACTATAGGTACTCTCTCTAGAAGTGGCTGTTAGATATTCATCTGTCCACAGTTAGACAAACTGTCTATAAATGGAGATGATTTAGTACTATAGGTACTCTCTCTAGAAGTGGCCGTTAGATATTCATCTGTCCACAGTTAGACAAACTGTCTATAAATGGAGATGATTTAGTACTATAGGTACTCTCTCTAGAAGTGGCTGTTAGATATTCATCTGTCCACAGTTAGACAAACTGTCTATAAATGGAGATGATTTAGTACTATAGGTACTCTCTCTAGAAGTGGCTGTTAGATATTCATCTGTCCACAGTTAGACAAACTGTCTATAAATGGAGACGATTTAGTACTATAGGTACTCTCTCTAGAAGTGGCTGTTAGATATTCATCTGTCCACAGTTAGACAAACTGTCTATAAATGGAGATGATTTAGTACTATAGGTACTCTCTCTAGAAGTGGCCGTTAGATATTCATCTGTCCACAGTTAGACAAACTGTCTATAAATGGAGATGATTTAGTACTATAGGTACTCTCTCTAGAAGTGGCTGTTAGATATTCATCTGTCCACAGTTAGACAAACTGTCTATAAATGGAGATGATTTAGTACTATAGGTACTCTCTCTAGAAGTGGCTGTTAGATATTCATCTGTCCACAGTTAGACAAACTGTCTATAAATGGAGACGATTTAGTACTATAGGTACTCTCTCTAGAAGTGGCTGTTAGATATTCATCTGTCCACAGTTAGACAAACTGTCTATAAATGGAGATGATTTAGTACTATAGGTACTCTCTCTAGAAGTGGCTGTTAGATATTCATCTGTCCACAGTTAGACAAACTGTCTATAAATGGAGACGATTTAGTACTATAGGTACTCTCTCTAGAAGTGGCTGTTAGATATTCATCTGTCCACAGTTAGACAAACTGTCTATAAATGGAGATGATTGAGTACTATAGGTACTCTCACTAGAAGTGGCCATTAGATATTCATCTGTCCACAGTTAGACAAACTGTCTATAAATGGAGACGATTTAGTACTATAGGTACTCTCTCTAGAAGTGGCCGTTAGATATTCATCTGTCCACAGTTAGACAAACTGTCTATAAATGGAGATGATTTAGTACTATAGGTACTAAAAATGAATTCCCAAGTTTATCAAGATATCCTACAGGATAATGTCAGGGTGGCAGTGTGCCAGCTGAAGCTCAGTAGAAGTTGGGTGATGCAGCAGGACAATGAACATTTAAGTAAATCCACTACAGAATGACTTCAAAAAAAGAAAATCCCCCTTTTGGAGTGTCCCAGTCAGAGCCCAGACCGTAACCCAATAGAGATGCTGTGGAATGACCTCAAAAGAGATGTTCACAACAGACATCCCAAGAATATGTCTGAGCTGAAGCAGTTCTGTAAGGAAGAATGATCCCAAATTCCTTCTGAATGTTGTTCAGGTTTGGTCCACCTCTATCAGAGAGGCTTGATTGAGGTTATTGCTGCCAAAGCAGGATCGACCAGTTATTAAATCCAAGGGGTCACTTACTTTTCCATAGCACTGTGAATGTTTAATGGGATGTGTTCAATAAACACATGAAAGATTATAACTGTTTGTGTGTTGTTATCTTAAGCACGTTGTGTTTGTCTATACATGTGACTTTAATGAAGATGAGATCACATTTAATATATATATATATATATATATATAGGACATTTCATTATTTATTTATTGACAGCTCACCAGAGTCATAGTTCACCCATTTGTTGTTGCAAATACAAAAAAACTCTCAAAAGAAATGTATTTTTGGGTGATAATAATGACCCAAGTTAGATTCACCCATTTACTATATGCTCGCACATCCACAGTACTTAATATTTACTGTCATTTGTTGTCGATGTTTTACCTGTTTTATCTTCTTCACTCACTTTCTCTGTTTTCATGCATGAATCTTCCTCATTGAAACTGCCATGTCACTCTCCTATAGTGTGTGTGTGTGTGTGTGTGTGAATCAGATGCTTGTTGCTAAGCAACAGGCGGCATGTTCATTATTGAGCGGGGAAATATCCCCTTATGCAATTGTGCTTTCTGGAGACCACACGCACTCACCTGTCAAGAGTGTGTGATCAGCATGTTAGTCCGTCGTAGTTTCTGTGCTAAACACAAATTTAATTTAATTTGGCAAAACCAAAATAAACACGGTGACAGACACTAAAATCAGAAGTGTGATCGCCTCTCTAGAGGATTCTGGTAATGCTCAAATTCTCATGTTCAACAGGCTTCTGGTAGATTTTTCAATGTTAGTTGATCATATTAATATTAATTAGATTTTGTACATTTTACATGATCTGAAGGTAATGTGAGTTGCGCTTGCATGCACACAACTCACCACCTTCATGTTTTGGATGTTGTGGGTGGTTACTGGCTTCTAGTATAAATATGTTGAATAGAAATGTGTGTATATGGGTCATTGACAAATAAGGTTGTCCGATGATAATTTAGGGTTATATTAAAATAGATAGCAATCTGGTTTAACCCCCTGAGACCCGAGTGTGACTGCTGTGTACATTTTTGACTTGTAAATAGTAGCACCTAATAAACAAGAGCAAATACTTTTCCTAAAAATGTATGTCCACATATGTTGACTGCGAGACTATATTGTGAAATTTTAATGTTTACAGCACTAAGATATAGAAAGTCGGATTTGTTTTCATCAAATTGTTTGTGATGTTTGCAGGAGTGTTGATTATTCATGTTTTTTATCATAAATTAGCATAATTTATTCAGATTCAAAGCAATGTCCAGCATCATCCAATCACGGTCAACCATGTTCAAATAAAATGATCCATTATAAATGGTGAATCTATGTACTGATGATCATCGTCCCATGTGTGTCAAACATGTTGATCCAAACATCATCTGCAGCCTGAAACTGAACTTTTGATCAGATTTTAGGAGTGAACGCACTTAACTGCATAGAGAGCTATAGGATGCTCGCTTGCTCCCTATTTAGTGCATGACTTAACCTCCAGTGTGCCGTCTGTCTGCACTGGTCTCAGAACAGTTATAGGAGAGCTATAGGATGCTCCCTTGCTCCCTATTTAGTGCATGACTTAACCTCCAGTGTGCTGTCTGTCTGCACTGGTCTCAGAACAGTTATAGGAGAGCTATAGGATGCTCCCTTGCTCCCTATTTAGTGCATGACTTAACCTCCAGTGTGCTGTCTGTCTGCACTGGTCTCAGAACAGTTATAGGAGAGCTATAGGATGCTCCCTTGCTCCCTATTTAGTGCATGACTTAACCTCCAGTGTGCTGTCTGTCTGCACTGGTCTCAGAACAGTTATAGGAGAGCTATAGGATGCTCCCTTGCTCCCTATTTAGTGCATGACTTAACCTCCAGTTTGCTGTCTGTCTGCACTGGTCTCAGAACAGTTATAGGAGAGCTATAGGATGCTCCCTTGCTCCCTATTTAGTGCATGACTTAACCTCCAGTGTGCTGTCTGTCTGCACTGGTCTCAGAACAGTTATAGGAGAGCTATAGGATGCTCCCTTGCTCCCTATTTAGTGCATGACTTAACCTCCAGTGTGCTGTCTGTCTGCACTGGTCTCAGAACAGTTATTGGAGAGCTATAGGATGCTCCCTTGCTCCCTATTTAGTGCATGACTTAACCTCCAGTGTGCTGTCTGTCTGCACTGGTCTCAGAACAGTTTGAAATGCACCTTATTTTCATCCTAACTCCATATAAAGCCTCTGAAAGACAAATTTCTCAGCTTTTTGATTATCCCATTAATTCTCAATGTGAAAATGTACAGAAAATATATAAAATGCATTTATTAATGATCATTTTGAGAATATCATAATGACCATATTTTTTTCCCTTGTTGCGGTAATGACAAATGGGTAAAATGTTCTTCGTTTTTTTAGATGTAAAATATAATTTCTTAGGTTTCATAATAATCCCCCATATATACATTGTGTAGAATAATATTGACGGATTATTGTGCACAATAAGTCCACGCACCGTAATTAAGAAACTGAATACGGCCATTTTTGATTTTATGAAAACTGAGTATTAAATACATTTTCAGGTAGTGCAAAATAAATAAATAAATAAATAAATAAATAAATATTAAAGTGGACAATGCATCCAGACCATTTGTTTTAACTGTGTTTTTGTGTGTGTGTTTGTGTTTGCGTTTGAGTGTGTGTGTGTGTGTGTGTGTGTGCGTGTGCGTGCGCGAGTGTGTGCCTGTGTTTGTGTGAGAGTGTGTGTGCGAGTGTGTGCCTGTGTTTGTGTTTGCGTGTGTGTGAGTGTGTGTGTGTGTGCAAGTGTGTGCCTGTGTTTGTGTTTGCGTGTGTGTGAGTGTGAGTGTGTGTGCCTGTGTTTGTGTGCCTGTGTGTGAGTGTGTGTGTGTGTGTGAGAGAGAGTGTGTGTGTCAGTGTTTGTGTTTGAGTGTGTGTGAGAGTGTGTGTGCGAGTGTGTGCCTGTGTTTGTGTTTGAGTGTGTGTGTGCCTGTGTTTGTGTGCCTGTGTGTGTGTGTGTGAGAGTGTGAGTGTTTGTGTTTGAGAGTGTGTGTGTGCGAGTGTGTGCCTGTGTGTGAGCGTGTGCCTGTGTTTGTGTGTGTGTGTGTGTGTGTGTGTGTGTGTGTGTGTGTGTGTGTTTTCGCAATGAATTAAATATTAAAATTGATATATTGTGCATATAAAGCCTTAAAATGCCGCCTAGATCTCAGTAGGTTTGTGACCTATATATCAGCCTACCTGTACGAGTATAAAGTGTGTCGTCCAGCACAAAGTGTTGTTCACTGTGACTGTGTCATCATGAGGTTTAGGAAACACAACAGCGGATCACAGTGAGGACAATCAGACTAGAAAAACAGCAGTGAATCAGATAAGATCTGTGTGTTTCTGCAGTCTGATGCCAGTCGCTGTGCAGCAGGTCGTAGCTCAGACGTGGCAACGCTCAAGTGGACAAACAAAAGCCGTCTGTCCACGAGAACACATTAACCACCTCGCTAACACCGTGTGCAGTGTTTGAGTTAGTAATATTAGCCACAACACTCTCCGAGACTCTGTTTTTGGTGCTAAAACTCTGACTAATGTATGTTTTCACTAAGCATATGCACGGTCCTGTATATGATGCTTGCGTGTTTCATTCTATCTCTCTTCTCAACAGTTTCCTGTAACTTTTAACAGGCTTGTCTAAAGATAATAAGGCAAATATCAATAAAACCGCTACTGCAAATATGCACATCTCTCGTTTAAACAGATTTAATAAACAAACCTCACAAAAATTGCGCAAATCCTGCGTTTTCTTCATGTGGAGCGCTCCTGTTTCTTCCTGTTAATCCATCCATCTTCAACCGCTTATCCGAAGTCGGGTCGCGGGGGCAGCAGCTCCAGCAGGGGGCGCCAAACTTCCCTATCCCGAGCCACATTAACCAGCTCTGACTGGGGGACCCCGAGGCGTTCCCAGGCCAGTGTGGGGATGTAATCTCTCCACCTAGTCCTGGGTCTTCCCCGAGGCCTCCTCCCAGCTGGACGTGCCGGAAACACCTCCCTAGGGGGGCGCCCAGGGGGCATCCTTACCAGATGCCCAAACCACCTCAACTGACTCCTTTCCACGCAAAGGATCAGCGGCTCTACTCCGAGCTCCTCACGGATGACTGAGCTCCTCACACTATCTCTAAGGGAGAAGCCCGCCACCCTTCTGAGGAAGCCCATTTCGGCCGCTTGTACTCGTGACCTAGTTCTTTCGGTCATGACCCGGCCTTCATGCCCATAGGTGAGGGTAGGAACGAAAACTGACCGGTAGATCGAGAGCTTTGTCTTCTCTTCTCGTGACAACGGTGTGATAGAGCGAGTGCAATACCGCCCCCGCTGCCCCGATTCTCCGGCCAACCTCCCGCTCCATTGTCCCCTCACTCGTGAACAAGACCCCGAGGTACTTGAACTCCTTCACTTGGGGCAATACCTCCTTCCCCACCCGGAGTACACACTCCATCAGTTTCCATTTAGCCACTTAGCATGCTAAAGAGCATCAGTTGACTAATTTCGCAATCCTCCAGAGCTGCACAGTTCATCAGAATATCATCAAAATGGCTTTATGGTCGTATGTGATTATTAGGCTGCAGTGGAAGGCAGGTTGCACGGGGCTCGTGGGCTCATGTTTTTAGCGCTTTTCCAGCAGTTCACGTGCATTGTGAAATATAAGTACTGCAGTTTTAAGCATTCGCAATTCCAAACGTTAGTAACCGCTACAAGCTATTATACAGATCTATAAAGGTGGCACTGTATAACAGAAAAGGAGGAGATAAAATCGTTGCAAGTGACAGTAGGGATGCACGGATACCACTTTTTCTTTTCCGATATCAGAATTCTCAGTATCAACTGATCCCGATCCGATACCAGTATTGTTTTGGCATGCGTAATACAGCGTGTTTGGCAAAGGAATTTTTAGTGCATCGTTGTCGTGTAAACGTACCCTCAGTGAAAAACACCCCTTCGTTATTTTATAATAGATGTGTGGCATGGAGAGAGAGACAAGAGCGAGACGATGCGGCTTCGCCGCCACCTGGGAATGCCGCCGTGTAGTCCTCTGCCAGCTGGACGGCTCCATCCAATGACGCCGGGCGGTGGCACTGGACCCACTCAGACATGCCTCGGGGAACTTAGGAGACGAACTGCTCCAGTACCACCATGCCAACCATTTCCACGACGTCGCGGGTTCCCGGGTTCTTCCCGAAGCTCAACGAGCGGAATAGCTGCCGACTCTGCTCCGGGGTCCGTAGGACTCCACAGCAGCGTTCTCCTCCAAACCCGGGTTTCCGGCACCACTTTAACGTTCTTCGTTCGGGCAATGGAGGAGTCAGGAGACATCGAAGCACACTCGGCGTCCCGTTTATGCCTCGCTCCGCCCCACTATAACAAGACACAGGTGTTGGGGTTAATTATAAACGTACGAGTCGAGGATCTCTAAAATGTACGAGCATGACATCGTCTCCACACATTCACTTTGAGGTGTGCAGCACATGCAAACTATATATATATATTTATATATATTTAATATATGGTTTAATAATCACACTAGGTCATAACGTGATTAATTAGTGCGCTTAATGTTTACGTAATGACATTTGCATTTCAGATGTTATCATTTTTTGGTATTTGAACGTTATTACACACGCTATTACAAGTACATGAGCGTGGTATCGGGACGTCCCCTAGTCTTTTGTGAGAAAATGTGATTGCTAATGTTAAAGTTTTGTGAGAAAATGTAATTATATGTGATGTTGTGTTTCTCTGTAGCTTTAGTTTTTCGGTTGTTCGAGCAGATGTGATATTAGTGGTGTTTATTTGTGCGTGTTTTTAGCATGTTATTGTTTTAGGGAGGATGCTGTCTGTCTGCACTTTGTCTGGCATGCTGATAAAAGCTCTCTCGCTCTCTCTCTCTCTCTCTCTCTCTCTCTCTCGCTCTCTCTCTCGCTCTCTCTCTCTCTGTGTCACTCTCTCTCTCACTCTCTCTCTCTCTCTGTCTCTCGCTCTCTCTCACTCTCTCTCTCTCGCTCTCTCTCTCTCTCTCTCTCTCTCTCTTGCTCTCTCTCACTCTCTCTCTCTCTCTCTCTCCCCCCCAATCACATAAACAGTCCCATTAGTGGAACACCATTAAGAAGGAGGTCAACGACAAATCTACTTTCACAATCCCTCCCTTCCTCCCTCTCTCTGTCTTTCCCTATTTTCCCTTGTTCTTTTCTCTGAATGAAGCTGCAGCTCTTATTAGATTATGGATGGCACAGCTGTGTGTGTATTTATCATATAAATGGGGTTTATGTATTTTGTTAGTCGTAAAGACAGTGTGGACCGAATAAAATGATCTTGTAAACACAGTATGCATGTTTTGATTGAGCACTGAAGGTTTGTGACTGATTGCGACTGTCTTTATGCATCTTTGACCGATATGCAGAACTGTAGCATGTGTGCATCAGGGTTTTATAAAAATTGTTTTTATTTAATTTCTTTTTTTGTTGATTATGTTATGTGTGTGTGTATATATATATATTAGAGGTAGACCGATATATCGGTTTTACCGACAGGTGCTTTTTGGAGTTTTATCGGTTATTGGCAGAAATGAATGCCGATAGTGTAGCAGGCTGATGGAGACACTTGATGGAGCACAAATCCAAACTAAAAGATCTCAAGATGTGTTTAAAGATCGAGTATTAAACTATATTTAACTTGACACAGTGACCTAAAAATGTATGTTTATGTTTATGACGCTACACAAGCATATCTGACGCAGGCGCTCTTTGTAATAGTTTTCGGTTGGAAGAATGTGTGTGTGTGCGAGCGCGTGTGTGTTTGTGTGTGTGTGCGTGTGTTTGTGTGCGCGTGCGTGTGTGCTTTCGTGCGTGCGTGCGCGTGTTTGTGTGAGTGCATGTTTGTGTGTGCGTGCGTCTGTGCGCGAGTGTGTGTGTGTGTGTGTGTGTGTTTGTGTGTGCGCGTGTGAGTGTGTGCGTGTGTGTGTGTGTGTGTGCGTGTTTGTGCCACAAAACATCATTTTCTTAATCAGTATTATTATTTTCCATTATAAACATCTAAAAAATCCATAAAAACAGCAAAACTGTGTAATAAGACCCTTTTAAAAAAAAAAACAGAATTAAGCTACAAAAAATTACATTTTTCTTTCCATTTTTAAAAAATATGTTTTTGTGAAAATTAACTTAAGCATAATTCTAATAAAATGTGGGCGTCTGGGTATCTCAGCGAGTATTGACACTGACTATCACCCCTGGAGTCACGAGTTTGAATCCAGGGCATGCTGAGTGACTCCAGTCAGGTCTCCTTAGCAACCAGATTGGCTCGGTTGCTAGGGAGGGTAGAGTAACATGAGGTAACCAAATTGTCCCGGTTGCTAGGGAGGGTAGAGTCACATGGGGTAACCAAATTGTCCCGGTTGCTAGGGAGGGTAGAGTCACATGGGGTAACCAAATTGTCCCGGTTGCTAGGGAGGGTAGAGTCACATGGGGTAACCAAATTGTCCCGGTTACTAGGGAGGGTAGAGTAACATGTGGTATCCAAATTGTCCTGGTTGCTAGGGAGGGTAGAGTCACATGGGGTAACCAAATTGTCCCGGTTGCTAGGGAGGGTAGAGTAACATGTGGTATCCAAATTGTCCCGGTTGCTAGGGAGGGTAGAGTCACATGGGGTAACCAAATTGTCCCGGTTGCTAGGGAGGGTAGAGTAACATGGGGTAACCAAATTGTCCCGGTTGCTAGGGAGGGTAGAGTCACATGGGGTAACCAAATTGTCCCGGTTGCTAGGGAGGGTAGAGTAACATGTGGTATCCAAATTGTCCCGGTTGCTAGGGAGGGTAGAGTCACATGGGGTAACCAAATTGTCCCGGTTGCTAGGGAGGGTAGAGTAACATGGGGTAACCAAATTGTCCCGGTTGCTAGGGAGGGTAGAGTCACATGGGGTAACCAAATTGTCCCGGTTGCTAGGGAGGGTAGAGTAACATGTGGTATCCAAATTGTCCCGGTTGCTAAGGAGGGTAGAGTAACATGGGGTAACCAAATTGTCCCGGTTGCTAGGGAGGGTAGAGTCACATGGGGTAACCAAATTGTCCCGGTTGCTAGGGAGGGTAGAGTCACATGGGGTAACCAAATTGTCCCGGTTACTAGGGAGGGTAGAGTCACATGGGGTAACCAAATTGTCCCGGTTGCTAGGGAGGGTAGAGTCACATGTGGTATCCAAATTGTCCCGGTTGCTAGGGAGGGTAGAGTCACATGGGGTAACCAAATTGTCCCGGTTGCTAGGGAGGGTAGAGTCACATGGGGTAACCAAATTGGCCCGGTTGCTAGGGAGGGTAGAGTCACATGGGGTAACCAAATTGTCCCGGTTGCTAGGGAGGGTAGAGTCACATGTGGTATCCAAATTGTCCCGGTTGCTAGGGAGGGTAGAGTCACATGGGGTAACCAAATTGTCCCGGTTGCTAGGGAGGGTAGAGTCACATGGGGTAACCAAATTGTCCCGGTTGCTAGGGAGGGTAGAGTCACATGGGGTAACCTCCTTGTGGTGGTGATTAGTGGTTCTCTCAATGGGGCGTGTGGTGAGTTGTGTGTGGATCGTGGAGAGTAGCATGAGTCTCCACATGCTGTGAGTCTCCGCGGTGTCATGCACAACGAGTCACGTGATCAGATGTGCTGATTGACGCTCTCAGACGCGGAGGCAACTGAGACTCGTCCTCCGCCACCCGGATTGAGGCGAGTCACCGTGCTACCATGAGGACCCACTAAGTAGTGGGAATTGGTGGTAAAACAGAAATCTTGTTTTAAGGGTGTTTTATATATTTTAACGGACCACAAACAGAAATACTGATTTGCAGTGTGCCGAACATGCGAGGAGATGCTGCTCAGTTTTAAGGAATAAGATGCGACAGCTCTGATAATGAATGGTGGCCACTTCCTCTATCAGTTAATTAACTAAATGGCCCAAAGTCGCAGTGAGGCCTGATTTATGGATTATTATTCAGATTCTGATGCATATAGAAACACGCCAGCCAAGAGCTGAGATGCAGAAAACCGTTGCAGAGTGACTTCAGCAGCCATTAAAACTAGCCGGAATAACTCGCGTCTATAAATGAGACTGTCGGAGCGCTGATGTTTCCTGCCAGGATGATAAATGATAGGAATTTGGTTTTAATGTGAATAATTGTGATTTTGCCAAATGAAAAATTCCCAGCTTAATTAAGCCTCTTCCGAAGGAACGTTTTTGAAGTATTTCGGGAGCAAGACTGCATGAACAAGAGTGGGTATTTTAAGCATTTCATGACAGTGCAGAGAGGAGTACAGATGCTGTGTGTAATGTGTCTTAGGGGCCGTTCACACAGAATCCGTGTTTGTCTCCATCTGCACTATTTTACCATTGGTTGTCCATGTAAATATGCACTAGATGGACATCTTTAACCATGTTTGTGTCTTGTTTTCAAATATTATTTTTTTGTTAAACATTTTAAAAACATTTTCCAGTGTGAACGGCCCTTTACTTTACCAGCTCTATAGCCAAAACCACTTATTTGTTTCATACATTTTTCAAAATCATGCTGGTCATACTGGCTTGGAACGACATGAGGGTGAGTAAATGATGACAGTTTTAATTTTTGGGTGAACTTTTAAGTAAATGAAGTAGTGTTAAATCTTGCAGGAGCAGTTTTTGGCATGTTGAATGTGTTTCAGCAGATGTAGTTTCACATTAGTGGTCTTTTCTCTCTCTCTGATTTTTCAGACGGAGCTCAACTCTTTGATTCATGAGGGACATTTTCAGAAATAATTGGAACGAGCGATCTCTGCCATCACTGCTGGCCATTTTTCTTTGAACTTTGCCATCTTTTAAATTAAATATTTATAAAGAGCGAGCATTTTTGGGCGACATTTTCAGGCGAGATCATTAGGCCGACAGAGCTGCAGCGTGCAGCCAATTACACGTCCTTCAATCGGTCTGAAGACCCTGTGTGTGTGTGTGTGTGTGTGTGTGTGTGTGTGTGTGTGTGTATAGTGTGTGTGTGTGTGTGTGTGTGTGTGTGTGTGAGTGAGTCTGTGTGAGTGAGTCTGTGTGAGTGAGTCTGTGTGTGTGAGTCTGTGTGAGTGAGTCTGTGTGTGTGTGAATCTGTGTGTGTGAATCTGTGTGTGTGAGTCTGTGTGTGTGTGAATCTGTGTGTGTGAGTCTGTGTGAGTGAGTCTGTGTGTGTGTGTGTGTGTGTGTGTGTGTGAGTGAGTCTGTGTGTGTGAGTCTGTGTGAGTGAGTCTGTGTGTGTGTGAATCTGTGTGTGTGAATCTGTGTGAGTGAGTCTGTGTGAGTGAGTCTGTGTGTGTGAATCTGTGTGTGTGAGTCTGTGTGTGTGTGAATCTGTGTGTGTGAATCTGTGTGTGTGAGTCTGTGTGTGTGTGAATCTGTGTGTGTGAGTCTGTGTGTGTGTGAATCTGTGTGTGTGAATCTGTGTGTGTGAATCTGTGTGAGTGAGTCTGTGTGAGTGAGTCTGTGTGAGTGAATCTGTGTGTGTGAGTCTGTGTGTGTGAGTCTGTGTGAGTGAATCTGTGTGTGTGAGTCTGTGTGAGTGAGTCTGTGTGAGAGTCTGTGTGTGTGAATCTGTGTGTGTGAGTCTGTGTGTGTGTGAATCTGTGTGTGTGAGTCTGTGTGTGTGAGTCTGTGTGTGTGTGAATCTGTGTGTGTGAGTCTGTGTGTGTGAGTCTGTGTGAGTGAGTCTGTGTGAGTGAGTCTGTGTGAGTGAATCTGTGTGTGTGAGTCTGTGTGAGTGAGTCTGTGTGAGAGTCTGTGTGTGTGAATCTGTGTGTGTGTGAATCTGTGTGAGTGAGTCTGTGTGAGAGTCTGTGTGTGTGAATCTGTGTGTGTGAGTCTGTGTGAGTGAATCTGTGTGTGTGAGTCTGTGTGAGTGAGTCTGTGTGAGTGAATCTGTGTGTGTGAGTCTGTGTGAGTGAGTCTGTGTGAGAGTCTGTGTGTGTGAATCTGTGTGTGTGAGTCTGTGTGAGTGAGTGAGTCTGTGTGTGAGTGTGTGTGATGTGTGAGTGTGTGAGAGAGAGAGAGAGAGTGTGTGAGTGAGTCTGTGTGTGAGTGTGTGAGTGAGTCTGTGTGTGAGTGTGTGTGAGTGTGTGTGTTTGAGTGCGTGTGAGTGTGTGTGTGAGTGTGTGTGTGAGTGAGTCTGTGTGTGAGTGTGTGTGAGTGTGTGAGAGTGTGTGTGTGTGTGAGTGAGTCTGTGTGTGAGTGAGTCTGTGTGAGTGTGTGTGAGAGAGTGTGTGTGTGTGAGAGAGTGTGTGTGTGTGTGAGAGTATGTGTGTGTGTGAGAGTATGTGTGTGTGAGTGAGTCTGTGTGTGAGAGTGTGTGTAAGTGAGTGTGTGTGTGTGTGTCTGTGTGTGAGAGTGTGTGTAAGTGAGTGTGTGTGTGTGTAAGTGAGTGAGTGTGTGTGTGTGTGTGTGTGTGTAAGTATACAGGAAGGTTTTATACTGTGTTTGCGAGCTCACCGTCTGCCATTCATCTTGGTTTGTGGTAGTTAAGGTTGCGTGTTTATTAGCGCCTCAAACAAAACTCTGAAAATCTGTCAGTACCACTAATCTTACGAACTTGGGCAAATTCAGCGACTATTTCTTCCCTGTAAGTGCTCTTCGCGTAGTAGTCGCGGAACTAGCACAAAGACACGCAAATTGCGTAAAGCTTGCCAGTTTGAAAAGTTTTTGACATTTTTGTTGAACCCTTTTAGCTTAAAAATGTCCTGTTTTAGTGCCATACCCAAAATTTAAGGCTTTTAACTTGACAAAAAACAAAACAAAATATGGAGGATCAAGAGTTTGTTATTATTGTAAATAAAACTAAATCTTTTAATGATATAGATTATGATACATTCAGAGACTCTGTCTAAGACTATTTTTCTTATTTGACATTATATATCTCTGGGTGTAAATAAGGTGGCTCCGAATAACTGCTTTTGTTTTGTTCCCAATCTTGTCAACTGTATCTGAGAAACATTTTGTGTTGATACGACAAAGAAATCCAAAGTTATAACATTACAAATATAATTGTGTATTATGTATTCGGCGCCTTTCATTCTGTGCCATTTGAGTCATCATTGAGTCCGTGTCGTGTATTCGGCGCCTTTCATTCTGTGCCATTTGAGTCATCATTGAGTCCGTGTCGTGTATTCGGCGCCTTTCATTCTGTGCCATTTGAGTCATCATTGAGTCTGTGTCATGTATTCGGCGCCTTTCATTCTGTGCCATTTGAGTCGTCATTGAGGCTGTGTCATGTATTCGGCGCCTTTCATTCTGTGCCATTTGAGTCGTCATTGAGGCTGTGTCATGTATTCGGCGCCATCTCCTGGTGGTCATATGTCATAAATTCCAGAAGTTCACTTAGATGCAATTGTCCTTGTTTGGCTGATGAAGGCTTTTGTTGGCAATAGTTAGTCTATGTATCCCATTTTAAGATCGTAGTCCATGGTGATGGGGCATCTGAAGTCTCCGTGAGAGGCTGGATACAAACTGGAGCTGACTTTGTCTGATAAGTACGATCTAAACCAGCTTAATGCCTGTCCCTGAACACCAGTGTAGTTTTGTAGTCGATCCAAGAGTATTTTATGATCTATAGTGTCGAACGCAGCGCTAAGATCGAGTAGAACTAATATTGAGATGCAGCCTTGGTCAGAAGCTAAAAGTAAATCATTTGTAATTTTAACTAGCGCAGTTTCTGTGCTATGATGCGGTCTGAATCCTGACTGAAATTTTTCATAGATATCATTTTCTTGCAAGAAAGAGCACAATTGAGCGGACACAACTTTTTCTAATATTTTAGACATAAATGGAAGATTTGAGATGGGTCTGTAATTTGCTAGGTTATTTGGATCTAATTGTGGTTTCTTAATGAGAGGTTTTATAACTGCCAGCTTAAATATTCTTGGAACATGACCTAAAAATAAAGACGAGTTAATAATATTGAGAAGAGGCTCTTCCACTACAGGTAATACTTCTTTCAGTAGTTTAGTGGGTATTGGATCTAGTAAACATGTTGTTGGTTTAGATGCAATGATAAGTTTATTTAGCTCTTCCTGTCCTATAGTTGTAAAGCGGTGTAGTTGTTCTTGAGGGGCGATAATTGAGGCTGAATCATAAGACACCATTAAAGATTGTACATTAACAATTGTGTTTACAATTGTGTTTCTGATGTTTTCTATTTTCTCAGTGAAGAAATTCATAAAATCATTACTACTAAACTGTAACGGAATATTTTGCTCAGGTGATCTCTGTTTATTTGTTAGTCTAGCCACGGTGTTAAATAAGAACCTTGGATTATTTTGGTTATTTTCTATTAGTTTGCGGAGGTGCTCAGCCCTGGCTGTTTTTAGAGCCTTTTTGTAACGTGACATACTGTCTTTCCACGCGATTCTAAAGACCTCTAAATTAGTTTGTTTCCATTTACGCTCTAAGTTACGAGTTTCTCTCTTGATAGCATGCGTAGCACTGTTGTACTATGGTGCTCTAGTTTTTTCTCGAAACTTTTTTAATCTAATTGGTGCAACAATATCTAATGTACCAGAGAAAATGGTGCTCAAACTGCTAGTCATTTCCTCTAGTTCATCTGTTTGTTTGGGTTCACTGAGCAGCTGAGATAGATCAGGTAGGATATTTGTGAATCTATCTATTGTGGTTGGAAGGATTGTTCTGCTTGGTCGATAACGTGGCGCAATATGACAGATTTCAGTGGTACGTAGTATGCAAGTTACCATGTAATGATCAGTGACATCATCATTTATGTAACATAATATGTAACACTGTGCTTCATGTGGATTATCTAATGATCTATACATCTGATTATCTTGTGTGTGGACTCGATTAAAAAATATTCACCTCCTCTAAATAATGATGCGTGATACTTTATGATCTTTTTATAAAACGTGGCTTATTGCAACACCAACATAATTGTCAAAGACATATATTTAGCTGTTACTCGCTATATTTTTAACTGTGTAAAACAAATAGGCCAGTTGTTTTTTACTCTCTGAGAGCTTTCCAACAGTATGACACACGGCCATTTGATCAGTTTGATGTTTTTACTGATTACAATAATATATACAGCGCAATTTTTTTCATTATCAAAACTGAACACTTCTGATTTGTCTGCAAATTTCAAAGGACTTGTACAGTTTTGATAATGATACCTGCATGCATTGTAAAGTAGAGCTTCTAAACTTTCAAATTATACCTATTTTGTGGTTAAGAATGTAGTTATTAATAGTTTGGTGAATTGGCGCATTCAAGCTTAAAGGGTTAATTAAGCGCAAAAATTCCGTATTGGTTCCGGAAGAATTTGTACCTTTTTTTTTTTTTCAGCCTGATCTCAAAACTATAAATGTTTTGCAAAACGAACTTACAGGCTTCATTACACATTTCATTATGCCGCAGTTTCCCAGCGAAATGTCCAGCAGGGGGCTCTAAATGTGAGTGAAATTGTGTCATAATCAGAAGACAAAACTGACATCCTTACCCTATTCCAACTCCTAAACCTCACCGATAGTGTCCTAAAAGCAAATGCATCATGTCAAGCACATTTTCTGAAGCAGACCGTCATTTTGCGCCACGTCTATGCCACTTTCGCCTCATGTTTTAGCTTGCGTGTTTGACTGGGCGTGTACCGTGGACTCCTGAGTCCAAAGTCCAACACTCAGGTGTGCTACCCGCGAAAGCTAATCTGTAATACAAGCGTAAAAATGTATAGAAAGTCAGTCACTGTAATCAGATTACAAAATTGTTATGTAATTCTCTACATTACTTTTTGTACTAAAAGTAATTAGATTACTGTAATTAGTTACTTAATTGGATTACACCCAACCCTCAACGTTTCATAACATTACAAACTCTGATTTGAAGCAAAAAAGTATAGACTATTGATTTAAAGTTGTTGATTATAAGCAAAGTACTTTGAGAGTGTAGTGAGACTCGATTACGTCATAGTCGCTGCAGAGCTCTTTTGCTGCACTTTGCCACAGAAACGTGATTGTTTAAAATTGCAGTTGAAATAATGTTGACTGATGTCTTCAACAGATGCATATACCATCAATTAACAACCTCAGAGCTCATGTATATTGGTATACGGAGAATACGAATGGGATTTTGAATTCCAGAATCAAATGGTTGTGCTCTTTATTCATTAGGCCGTCCTTGAATGGGCGTGACGTCTGAGGCTAACACTTCTTGAACTTTTAGGCTAAGGGCAAAAGACCCGCGAGAACCTGAAAGCCTTTTGATTTTTTTTACCCAGTCAGCGTAATTCAAACAAACTGAATTACACTTTAACGGAAATGGCTCTTAAATCTCCGCCGCCTAAAGCCCATAACCTGCCAAAGTGCATTTGCATACATTTATAAGCACATAAATATTGTGTCTTTGATGGCTAATAAAGTTGAGAGCGTGCCAGTGATTCAGATTGGCCACTTGTACAGTTAGTGGGCTTATTGTGTTTGGATCTGCTAATAAGTCTCAGAGTTATAACTCTGTACGCTCTTCAGTTAAAATAAGCACTTAGTGAGCTGCCTTGGTATCTATAACCTATATAGGCGGCTTCCAAGCTTGAATAAAAGCTCATAAGTGACTGACTTGGAACGTTCTACAGAATCTGCCTGCTTACAATAGAGCACAAAAATGTGATTCACAAAGTAAAAATTGATGATTAATGATCATTTATAAACCTTTAACCCTTTAAGCTCAGATGGGTCAGCGAGAAAAAAACAAATAGACAAAATATTGATAAATACAGTCTTGACCAACACAAAATAGGTATCGTTTGAAATCTTAGTATCTCAGTGCAGTGTAGAAATTATGACCAAAACTGAACAAGTATTTGCAGACAAATCTGAAGTGTTCCGTAATGTACATGTTATTGTAATCAGTAAAAACATAAAACTTATCAAATAGTCATGAGCTTATAACTTCACGGCATTTGCATACCATTATTTAGAGGAGATTATCTTTCAAATGAGCCATGCACAAGATAATCAGATGTATAGATCATTAGATAATCCACATGAAGCACAATGTTATATATGACCACCAGGAGATGGCGCCAAATACATGACACAGACTCAATGATGACTCAAATGGCACAGAATGAAAGGCGCCAAATACATGACACAGACTCAATGATGACTCAAATGGCACAGAATGAAAGGCGCCAAATACATGACACAGACTCAATGATGACTCAAATGGCACAGAATGAAAGGCGCCAAATACATGACACAGACTCAATGATGACTCAAATGGCACAGAATGAAAGGCGCCAAATACATGACACGGACTCAATGATGACTCAAATGGCACAGAATGAAAGGCGCCAAATACATGACACGGACTCAATGATGACTCAAATGGCACAGAATGAAAGGTGCCAAATACATGACACAGACTCAATGATGCCTCAAATGGCACAGAATGAAAGGCGCCAAATACATGACACAGACTCAATGATGCCTCAAATGGCACAGAATGAAAGGCGCCAAATACATGACACAGACTCAATGATGACTCAAATGGCACAGAATGAAAGGTGCCAAATACATGACACAGACTCAATGATGACTCAAATGGCACAGAATGAAAGGCGCCAAATACATGACACAGACTCAATGATGCCTCGAATGGCACAGAATGAAAGGCGTCAAATACATGACACAGACTCAATGATGCCTCAAATGACACAGAATGAAACTCATTCTATGAAATCTCATGACTAAAATCATGTCTGCATGCTATGCAAACCTTTAGTCATTGTTGTGTCTGCATGTGTAATTAGTTCTTATGTGCAATTATTATGTTTTGAGTCTTTTGGACACATGGAGACATTTTTGGACACTATGATAAATAATTTTTGTAATGCTATAACTTTACAATGATACCAAGGAGATTTCCCTCCTTGTTTTTTTCCCTAGCGTTATAAGCCTTTAATGCTGGGTATCCACTGAAGCAGAAAATCTTTAAAAACACCTTCAGAGCTTAAAGGGATAAAGTCAGACCAACCACGAGCTCAGAGTTTGTTAATCAATGGTATATGCATCTGTTGAAGCCATCAGTCCACATTATTCAACTTCACTTTAAACAATCGTGTCTAATAGCGCTCTTTGTGGCGAACAAATTGCGCCAAAAGAGCTATGTAGCAACCGTGCACTCCTATGCATAATGGCGCTGGTCTCCGTAGACTCTCAAACTACTTGTATATTTGCTAACATATAAACTTGGCAGCATTATCTTCACTTCTGGGGGGCGTCTTTGATGCCTAAAAAAACATGACACAGACTCAATGATGCCTCAAATGGCACAGAATGAAAGGCGCCAAATACATGACACGGACTCAATGATGACTCAAATGGCACAGAATGAAAGGTGCCAAAGACATGACACGGACTCAATGATGACTCAAATGGCACAGAATGAAAGGCGCCAAATACATGACACAGACTCAATGATGCCTCAAATGGCACAGAATGAAAGGCGCCAAATACATGACACAGACTCAATGATGACTCAAATGGCACAGAATGAAAGGTGCCAAAGACATGACACGGACTCAATGATGACTCAAATGGCACAGAATGAAAGGCGCCAAATACATGACACGGACTCAATGATGACTCAAATGGCACAGAATGAAAGGCGCCAAACACATGACACGGACTCAATGATGACTCAAATGGCACAGAATGAAAGGTGCCAAAGACATGACACGGACTCAATGATGACTCAAATGGCACAGAATGAAAGGCGCCAAATACATGACACAGACTCAATGATGATTCAAATGGCACAGAATGAAAGGCGCCAAATACATGACACGGACTCAATGATGACTCAAATGGCACAGAATGAAAGGCGCCAAATACATGACACAGACTCAATGATGCCTCAAATGGCACAGAATGAAAGGTGCCAAATACATGACACGGACTCAATGATGCCTCAAATGGCACAGAACGAAAGGTGCCAAATACATGACACAGACTCAATGATGCCTCAAATGGCACAGAATGAAAGACGCCAAACAATCATGTCTAATAGCGCTCTTTGTGATGAACAAAGTGCGCCAAAAGAGCTATGCAGCAACCGTACTTGTATATTTGCAAATATAGAAACTTGGCAGGATTATCTTCACTTCTGGGGGGCGTCTTTGATGCCTAAAAATGCTGGCTATGTAGGCAGCGCACTAGGTTTTGGAAAAGAGCCTAGTATAGTATAATTTGATAACTTGTCTAGGGGAGTACTAACGATGATTTGTGCTTCTGTATGAGTGTGTTTAGACTGTTATTTATGTGTGTGTACATTCCAGAAGACAGACTGTGTTTCACAGAAACCACTGAAGCAATTGCAGCCAAGTTATATTGTGTGTGTGTGTGTGTGTGTGTGTGTGTGTGTGTGTGTGTGTGTGTGTGTGTGCGGTCAGTGACCACTTTAACATTTCAGTCCTCTCTAAACTGAACATATCAGCACAACTGAAATAGATTTTTCTTCCTTTTTTGGCTTTTTCTATTGAAAGTGAGCTAAATGTTGGCTGAGATATTTAAGAATCTCTCCAGTTTCTTTGGCTTCAAGCGAGATTCGTTTTGCTTGATCACCAGGTGTATTTTTTCACTGTCCTCATACTTTGAGCTTGTCTTGCAGAATTTAGATGAAATGTGCTGAATTTAATTCCTGTCTCTTGAAGACGTTGTTCATCACCCATTCAAACACAAAAAATGTGCTCTAAAATGGCAAAGCAAAGTGTAGTTGCTTTCGACTTAACGAAAAAGTCCCAATTTACGCGAGAACTTGCGCACAGCTGGTGCAACCCGACCCAAATCTTTATTATATTTTTTGGGCTATTATTGGGATTTTGGTTGAACTATCGGTCGTCACTTTTCCTTAAACATGGAATAATCCTGCATGTCCTCACACGCTTTATTTTACAATGCAACGTGGATCTTCAACATGTAAAAGATGTTCTTTAATCAGGTTTTAATGATTTTTTCTCCTTTTGTATTCAGTGTAAGGTCATTAAACAATAGGCTATGTTAAGCTTTTCAAGACTCTGTTCTGAGTTCAGTGTTGGCAGGTGTCGTCCTGCAGCCTGTCTGTCTGCGAGACCGAGAGACAGACAGGAAGACAGGAGGAACTTGTCCTGAATATGGACGTGTCCTCTTGACTTGATCACAGCTCACAGCTCACACAGCACGTCACAGCGGGTTATGATGTTATGAGTTGTGGTGGGACAGAGAGGGTTATTGCAGATTTAGGATTTGGTTTGTGATATCATGCAAGGAGTCATATATTGTATTTTATGCAATGTTTACAATGTTTGACAAGGTTTCTCCCACCAAAAGCAACCGCATTAGTGTTTATGCAACACGTTTGATAGGGGCAAAACAATGCATAATGCGCATAATAAATGCATATTTAATTAATGCATTTAAATGAATAATTAATGCTCATATCATTAGCATATATGCAATCTCATTACATAATACTAATTAATAGATTAAGTAGAATCTTTACATTTGTAGAAAGCTAAAATGTGATTATAATAATGATTAAAATAGTATGTATACTTTTTATAATATATATATATATATTAGTGTAGTGTTTATAGTATTTACAGGGTGTTAAAGGGGTGTGTGCATGTATTCGCTCTGAGCTGTGTGTCGGTAGGTCAGTGTTGCCATGCGTGCGTGTGTATTTCAGGGTAACATATACGATTGATTGCTGGTGTGTTACATGTCTGACATATGTGACATTCCCTGGCGTGTGTGTAAGGGAGTTTAACCATGTCACCTGACTCCAGAGAGATCCTGTTATAGACACAACAGAATATAACACTACACAAGAAGCGCTTTAAACGTACAGAATCACTCTGTGTGTGTGTGTGTGTGTGTTTAAATGTTTGGGTTGAGTGTTGTGTACTGTAATATAGAAGCAGGTCACGTGTGTTTGGTGGGACACACGTGTCCTTCTCAGGTTTAGTGTTAAAAGTTAAAGCATTTTATGTGGGTCATTCTATGGTGTTGCAACTAGGGATGCTCCTATCGATCAGCCACTGATCGGTATCGGCGAATATTGACATTCTATGACGTGATCGGGAAAGTAATATTGTGGAGGATGACAGTTTAAGGGATTTAATGCCTATTGTAATAAATATGCAACCGATGTGGGGAAACTAGTTCTTTCAATTAGTCAAAGATGTTACTTGAATTGGTGATATTTTAGGGCATTTCTATCTTTATACTGTGGAAGGCTTTGTTTGGAAAATTTTAAAAAGCTTTATATTGTTAGATATTGGTTTTTTTTTCGTTCTTAAGATGGAAATAAATGCATTTTGACAAGAAAAGAAGTGTATATAGTGTCAAATTTCAGCACTTTCAAAATTTGAAAATTCAGCACTTTGATTGCGATTAACTGCATACATTATGCGGTTAATCACAGTTTCCTACAAAATGTTTACACGCTTTAATTGTGATTAACTACGGAAATTATGCAATTAATCACGATTATCTACAAAATATTTATGCACTTTATTTGCAATTAGCTGCATAAATTATGCGGTTAATCACGGTTACCTACACAATATTTATGCACTTAAATTATGCGGTTAATCATGATTATCTACAAAATGTTTATGCGCTTTACTTGCGATTAGCTGCATAAATTATGCGGTTAATCACGGTTACCTACACAATATTTATGCACTTAAATTATGCAATTAATCACGATTATCTACAAAATATTTATGCACTTTATTTGCAATTAGCTGCATAAATTATGCGGTTAATCACGGTTACCTACACAATATTTATGCACTTAAATTATGCGGTTAATCATGATTATCTACAAAATGTTTATGCGCTTTACTTGCGATTAGCTGCATAAATTATGCGGTTAATCACGGTTACCTACACAATATTTATGCACTTAAATTATGCAATTAATCACGATTATCTACAAAATATTTATGCACTTTATTTGCAATTAGCTGCATAAATTATGCGGTTAATCACGGTTACCTACACAATATTTATGCACTTAAATTATGCGGTTAATCATGATTAACTACAAAATGTTTATGCGCTTTACTTGCGATTAGCTGCATAAATTATGCGGTTAATCACGGTTACCTACACAATATTTATGCACTTAAATTATGCGGTTAATCACAATTACCTACAAACTATTTATATGGTTTAATTGCGATTAGCTGCATAAATTATGCGGTTAATCACGGTTACCTACACAATATTTATGCACTTAAATTATGCGGTTAATCATGATTAACTACAAAATGTTTATGCGCTTTACTTGCGATTAGCTGCATAAATTATGCGGTTAATCATGATTAACTACAAAATGTTTATGCGCTTTACTTGCGATTAGCTGCATAAATTATGCGGTTAATCATGATTAACTACAAAATGTTTATGCGCTTTACTTGCGATTAGCTGCATAAATTATGGGGTTAATCATGATTAACTACAAAATGTTTATGCGCTTTACTTGCGATTAGCTGCATAAATTATGCGGTTAATCACGATTACCTACAAACTATTTATATGGTTTAATTGCAATTAGCTGCATAAATTATGCGGTCAATCA
Organism: Moxostoma hubbsi; assembly: GCA_032164185.1. Lineage (NCBI taxonomy): Eukaryota > Metazoa > Chordata > Actinopteri > Cypriniformes > Catostomidae > Moxostoma > Moxostoma hubbsi. The sequence goes on from JAVLUX010000035.1 coordinate 1,786,849, forward strand.
CGATTACTTACAAAACATTTATGCGCTTTACTTGTGATTAGCTGCATAAATTATGCGGTCAATCACAATTACCTACAAAACATTTATGCGCTTTACTTGTGATTAGCTGCATAAATTATGCGGTCAATCACAATTAGTACAAAACATTTATGCGCTTTACTTGTGATTAGCTGCATAAATTATGCGGTCAATCACGATTACTTACAAAACATTTATGCGCTTTACTTGTGATTAGCTGCATAAATTATGCGGTCAATCACGATTACCTACAAAACATTTATGCGCTTTAATTGCAATTAACTACAGATATTTAAGGTTCTTTATAATATTTTGGATCTTTCTGTATGTCTCAAGGGGCTCTGTGCTGTGACATCACAATTCATGAGTGCCTTCTCCCATGCAACGAACTTAAGCAACATTTTTGCAAAATTACATTGTGGTTCTTTACACATTTTAGGGCATTTCCAAAGTGAGACGTCCACTGTGTGGCGCTAAAAGCGAGTGAAATGTTCTCCCGAACAGATTAATGCTCTGAGTTTTAAATCTCCCTCCCCTAAACCTAAACCTAACCGATAGTGTCATAAAAAGCAAATGTGAGATGAAAAACACAACCACGTGATTTTGCGTTGCTTCTATGACACTTTTGTCATAAAATAGCACTGTGAGGGAAAAGTAAGTGTTTATGAACTGATAATCCGTCGTGTCATGTTTCTCAGTGCAGTCCAATCGTTTGTAAATTAGGCTTAATTATAGATTGCACTTTATTTGCAAAACTATTCCCGCACATTTTTGTTGTCTCAGTTTTCTGTGCTCATTCATGTTGATGTTTAGTTGTTTTGTTTATTCTAGCAGGATGTTGTTGTTTAGATGTTGTCTTTATGACTCTCTTTCTCTGTCTGCTCCAGGACGTGCAGCGAGTGAGTAACCCTGCTGTCACCAGTGTTGGGGGGATTAAAGTAGGGGGAGAGCGCGAGACGGAGGTAGCGGCCAGCGAGGTGGGATGGATGACCTCTGTGAAGGACTGGGCAGGGGTCATGATCTCCGCTCAGACTCTCACTGGACGCGTGCTGGTGAGTTCTGTCGTCTCGTTCATTTGTGTTGCATTAATGGGATTGTTCATTTATAGTGATGACTTAAACTTCGTCCTGTTCCTCACAGAATCTAGTGCATGACTATTCTGGTCTTTTAGCATCCCTTTTTAAACTTTAAACGTTTCAGTTCCTGTTTATTGTAATTGCACGGAAATAAGCGACCAGCACAGTGTTCAAAATGTCTCTTTATGCATTTCAAGTTTTGAACAACATGTTTTTCTCCCCATTTTTGGAACGCCCAATTCCCAATGTGCTCCAAGTCCTCGTGGCGACGTATTGACTCGCCTCAATCCGGGTGGCGGAGGACGAATCTCAGTTGCCTCTGAGACCGTCAATCCGCGCATCTTATCATGTGACTTGTTGAGCATGTTACCATGGAGACGTAGCGCATGTGGAGGCTTAACGCTATTCTCCGCAGCATCCGTGCACAACTCGCCATGCGCCCCTCCGAGAGCGAGAACCACATTATAGCGTCCACCAGGAGGTTACCCCTAGCAACGGGGTCAATTTGGTTGCTTAGGAGACCCAGATGGAGTCACTCAGTACACCCTGGATTTGAACTCGCGACTCCAGGTGTGATAGTCAGCGTCAATACTCGCTAAAGCTACCCAGGCCCCCGATTTAAGGATTTTTAATGAGTAAAATTAATTAGCATTTTTTGGGTGAACTATTGCCAACCCCTTAAACTCTGGTGCATTTCTGGGCTGCCGCCTGCAAATATTTCACAATTAAATGTAAAATCTCAGCATTCACACTTACTGTGAACTAAATGCAAAATTGCCTCAATATTTAATTGAATATCTCGGCCTCTGAGTGGACTACAAGCTCAATCTAGGTGTCATTAGAAAGCTCAGATCCTCCCCTTTGCAATGATATTCATGTATCATTTTCATTACCTTTCATTCTGTGCCATTTGTGGCATCATTGAGTCTGTTTCATGTTTTTGGCACCTTTCATTCTGTGCCATTTGAGGCATCATTGAGTCTGTGTCATGTATTTGGCGCCTTTCATTCTGTGCCATTTGAGTCATCATTGAGTCTGTGTCATGTATTTGGCGCCTTTCATTCTGTGCCATTTGAGTCATCATTGAGTCTGTGTCATGTATTTGGCGCCTTTCATTCTGTGTCATTTGAGGCATCATTGAGTCTGTATCATGTATTTGGCGCCTTTCATTCTGTGCCATTTGAGTCATCATTGAGTCTGTATCATGTATTTGGCGCCTTTCATTCTGTGTCATTTGAGTCATCATTGAGTCTGTGTCATGTATTTGGCGCCATCTCCTGGTGGTCATATGTAACATTGTGCTTCATGTGGATTATCTAATGATCTATACATCTGATTATCTTGTGTGAGGACTCGTTTGAAAGATAATCATCTCCGTGAAGTTACACATGAAAATACGGAAAATAAGCAACACCAACATAATTGTCAAATAAATATACTTAACTATTACTTGCTATATTTTTGTCTGTGAGTAAAACAAATAGGTCGGTTGTATTCTACAACATCATATGACACATGACTATTTGATCAGTTTGATGTTTTTTACTGATTACAAAAATATGCACTTCTGATTTGTCTGCAAACTTCAAAGCACTTGTTCAGTTTTGGTCATAATGCCGACATGCATTGTAAAGAAGAGCTTCTAAGCGTTCAAACAATACCTATTTTATGTTGATCAAGACTGTCATTTTGACGATTACTTTTTTATAACTTGTGGGCCTGCCGGCAGGCCTGTCCCAGCTTAAAGGTTACTATTGAAAGTCCAGGTCTAAAGGCTAAAAAAAGTCAGATCTAGACATAAAGGACTAAAGTAAATGATGACGGTCTGGTAAAAAGTTTCCATTTCAGATTTAATGAGACCTTCATATAACAAAAAGAAAAAAAGTTTAAATGTGTCAACCCCTGGGACATAAAAGTGCCTGAAGTTGAAGAAACACTCTTATGATGGGGACCTACAAATGTAGGCTACTGCATAGTGGGACTTTGATCCCAGGGTGGCATGACGACCTTGGCGAGGGGCAAGGAAGCGGGATGTTTGGGGCAGTTTGTTTGGAATAAGCTCATAGGTGCGTTTACAGGAAATCAGAGGGTTTTTGTCATTGCAGTGGGGCTGTTGTCACATGGGCAGCACGTGTCATGTAACGTTACTGCGATTCTGATTGTACAACGGCTTAAAGAGACTTAACTCAGAGCAGATTATTCTCAGTCTGGCTGTGTTTGATTCATCTCTTTCTTACACACAGAATTATATCAAGTATCATATATCACTACTACAGTAATGTATCTCTTACTCGCATCTAGTGTGACAATGAATACACACAAACAAACAAACAAACAAACATATCACTCTCCTGATGTGTCTAAATATATGACTTCTTCATATGCCATGAGATTCTGTGGCTGCCATCATTGAGATACTTTTTCTTCCGCTACAGTTGTTGTTACTGTAGTAAAACCAGGATTAATTAGTGGTTTCCATGGTTTTACAACAAACACCACCATTAAACTATAATTGTAGTAGAACAAGTGTTGTGTGTGTGTGTTTACGCAGGTTAATTCATGAGTCATTTCCTCTCCTGATTATAACGATAGGTTCTTGCATTGTAGTGTAGCAAGACCAGTCTGTAACCATGGTGACCGCAGCTAACCTCCCAACAGCAGATGTGTGTTTTTAGGTTCTGTAGGGGTCGAATGAAACCTCTTGCAGCTCAACACATAGACAAAGACACACAAATAGACAATAAAAAATACAATATTTATAAATAAATGTATAAAAATAACAAAGAAAAACCCCACTAGTCGCTCTCCGCTGCCCCTCCCTGAGAGCCCTCCAAAAAGGCCAGATAGCCGCCCCACTTGCTGATGTGTATATATCCAGGTTGCCCAGCCTTCTAGATACACCATCTCCTCAAACGCTGCCACCCTGCCCAACTCAACGCAGCACTCACGAAATGAGGGTGCACCAGATGGCCTCCCTCCCTTGAGGATTACCCGCCTGCCAATCATCACACCGGTCAGGACCCAGCTTTCCATATTCGGAACTGCCCCATCACCCAAAACACACAGTCTGGGGCAAAACGAAAACCTAGTGTCAACCACATCACACACAAATCTCTGTACCCTCGACCAAAACTCTTGGATCTCAACACATCCCCCAAAAAACATGGGTGGTGTCTCCATCTTCTGATTGGCATCGCCAGCAGATGGGTGTGTCCTTAAGACCAAGCCTATATAATCTAGAGGGGGTCCAATAAAATCTATGTAAAATCTTAAATTGCATAAGGTGCAGACTTGACGTTTTTCAGACTCGTAGCCAAATTTAAATCTTTCTCCCATAATCTCTTGATAGAAGTTAAAGCTCCGTCCCCCCAGACTCTGAATTAACAGGGAGTAATACACTGATGCCTCATGACCCTTCCCAAAAGCATAAATCACCACCCCCAGAGTATCTACTGCTTTAGGGGGGTGTGAGCTACTCACAAAAACCGAGAGGGACTCTCTGAGGTGGAAGTGACCAATGAGTCAAATATCTGAGACTGAATGCACAATAATAAAACGAAATCTTGGGTAGGCCTAGCCCACCTTTGTCAATCGACCTGTGTAACTTATTGAACTGCAATATGAGATGCTATCCAATCGCTTGAAATAAGAGAGGCGGGACATCTCTAGGGAGTGACTGTAGCTGGTAGTTGAATTTTGGAATACAATTCATTTTAATAACATCAATCTTCCCAATCATCGATAAATGTAATGAAGCACACCTACCATTAAATACTTAATGCCCTGTTTGGGCCATTGAAAGGTGCCCGGTTGAAAAGCTGTTACTGGGCAGAAGCTTCGGATTTAGACCAATTACCTCTGTATCCCGAATATTTTGAAAAGGATTTGATAATTCTGCGGAGGCAAGGCATAGATCTAGTGGGGTTGGAGACGAATAATAAAATATCATCTGCGTAAAGTAAAAGCTTTTGCGCCTCACCTCCCTCCATCACCCCTGGAAAATCATCCTCCGTTCTTATCGCGGCTGCTAACTGTCCCGGGCCAAGACAGAGCAATAATGGGGAAAGAGGGTAACCCTGCCGAGTGCCCCTATCCAGAGTATAATAATCTGTAATTAATCCATTTGCTTTGTACCACCGCTACAGGGTGTTTATAAAGTAACTTAATCCATTGGATCAGGGAAATTGGGCGGTAACATTTACACTCGCTTGGATCTTTTTCCTTTTTAAGAATCAGACTGATCCGGGCTTGTTGGTGTCATGGTTGGGAGAAGCTTTCCATTCTTTAAGGATTCTGTATAAACTTCTAACAAAAGAGGAGCCTGTTCTGTAGTTTAAGATCTAAAAAATTCATCAGCAAAGCCATCTGGCCCTGGAGCCTTGCCAAAAGGCCTTAATTACCTCGCCAAATTCCTCCAAGGTTACCTCAGAATCAAGAGAATTGTTTTGCTCAATTGTCAGTTTAGGAAGATCTATTTGATCTAATAGCATTTTTAATATCAATGGCCGAGGTACAAATTTACTCTGTTTTATATATCTAGCCAAAAGTTTCTCTGCTT